>CM060283.1:6212500-6729902 GCA_030684275.1 Acipenser oxyrinchus oxyrinchus | reverse complement strand
ACACTTAATAAATTAATATCCCAAAAGCATGTTAATTTAAGAATATTGCGGAAAATGTTTGTCTGAATATATTTTGGTTGTGTAAAGGAATAAAGTACAGCATACAGTAGGCTATGCAAGTAAATATTTTTTGGCGTATTTCAGTTGTCCATGCACTACATAATTAATTACTGATAAGAAAAGATTTCAGTTTGTGTTTATTAAAGAACACCTTAACATAGAAAAGAAACCAAAAAATACATTTATTGCCATTGTTATTTAATATAGACTATTAATAAAACTAAATGTTGGTTTCTTTATATTTTAAGGTGCTTTATTTTAAAGTAACTAAAAGCCTTTAAATGTTTAATCAGGAAGTTTCACAAACGGAAATCCTGTTGAATCTACGCTAGTGAGAGGCATGCGTAAAATAACAAGCACAAACCGTAAATCAGGAAAAAATGATAATATATCAAGGGTAAGCGCGAAACTTATAATGAGATTCATACATTTGCATACAAAAATCCAATGAATACTAATACTAGACACTGGTATTCCATGGCAATATAATGGACCACTGTGCATCATTTGTTTGAAAAACACCTTTGAAATATCATTATAATCCATTTTTATTACCATGAAGAAACCCTAGCAGGACCATTAATAGACCATAGCTTCAACAGAAAGGAATAGCAATACAGTGGATAACGTCCGGTTATACGGCACACCAGTACTCTGTTCAGTATCTATTTAATTTCCAGTACTTATATGATACTGTAGGTAGACATGATGGTCCAGTAGTTAAAGAAAAAGGCTTGCTACCAGGAGGTTCCCCGGTTCAAATCCCGGCTCAGCCACTGACTCACTGTGTGGCACTGAGCAAGTCACTTAACCTCCTTGTGCTCCGTCCTTCGGGTGAGACGTAAAACCGAGGTCCTATTGTAAGTGACTCTGCAGCAGCAGTTATTTCACCCCCTAGTCTGTAAATCGCTTTGGATAAAAGCATCTGCTAAATGACTAATTAATACAGTACCATGGTATTGCTACCGGTATATATTGGTCTACATTGTGGTGCAACGTTAGTGCTGCATGTTGATGACATCCTGATCATGCTTTCATTTTGAGTCCATTAATTCATATTTAATTATGCATGAAACGCTTTCCGGGGGCCTGTATCTCATTAATTCATGGCATGCAATTAAAATGTAAAAGGTAATTAAAGGTGGGATTCACACCTCCTCTCACCGCTGAGCCGTCAAACAATGACTTTCAGCAATCAAATTGCTGGTATTAAAAAATGAGCTGGTAGTGTTGCTTATTTTATGTGATTGACAGGAAAATAACTTTAATTGGCTGGTGATGAATGTTTTTGAACAATACTGACTTAAGAAACCGTATCACAAAAAACACTTAAAGATCCATAAGCCAAAAGAAACAAGCAGACGAGTGAAGAAGAACACTAAACGAAACATTTGTCTATGTGACTGCTTATAGTTGTACAATACTTTCCAACATATAAGCTGTTGTCTTTGGTAAGTTACAGGGTTAACCAGCATGCAGGTAACTGTAGAGATGGGGGGCCTTCGTCTAGTAATCTAGTAAAAGCAAAGTTCACACTTTAGCCCCCCCCAACTGGTAAGGTGCATGTTAAAGCCAAGGGGTTTTAGGGGTTGGCGTGTAAGGATGCAGCTTGAAAAGCTGTCTGTGTCTGTTTGAGATAGCTGACAGATTCAGATGAAATAGCACAGCACTTCATTTTCATTCACACAATTGAAGCCACCAAATTGTTTTTATTTATTGAAGCAGCCCACGCAATCCTTTTACCCAGTGTGACGAGAGCTGAGCACTTGGGACACATTTTATATAAGTTTCATAGACTGATTTGGAGACCAGTTTTTGAGTCAAACGGAGAGCATCTTGTGACAGTGATGTATTTTGATTTATTCAATGACTGCCAGCCATATTACAGCTTTCCCTGAGACGACACAGGAAAGCTGTAACATGCCAGTAGGGCCAGACTGCCACATTGTCATTTCAAACTATTACATTCACTTTTAGGCCCCATTTACGGGGACTCCAAATCTTAAGATACTCGGAGGAGTGTTTAAAATAAAAATAAAAAATAGGCTTGGAACTATGAAATCACAATATTACTTTTTATATATTGTAATATTTATGATATATATAAATATTACACATTTAGAAACCTTTCAAGTTAACCAAGTTGAATTGTTTGCTGCTCCTGTAACTTCTCGAATTTGGATTCTGAATTATTAAAGTCTAATCAAGGCATTTTTCAGCCATGTCTTGCGCTTTAAGCTAACTAAGGGAGAATTATATTTCTGTGCACGTAATAAAAAAAAAAATTGGACCAGACCTCCGCTCCTATACCAAACAACCATTGCAACCCCCCTCCCCCATAGAGCCTTAGCCCTAATATATCGTTCAGAAAACAAAAGATAAGAAATGTCGACAAATAGCAATATGATCAGATCGATTGTTCAATGAAATGCAAACGTTAAACTATTCTGCTCTGCAAAAGAAGCATATAAATTTCGATAACTAAGCAAACAAACATATTGAAACACAAAAAGTAAAAGGGTTATTTTAACCATGCAGCATTCTCTGCATTTCAGTGGAGCCTTCTTGTCACGTTAATATCTTCCTACTGCCACAGCATTCCTGTTTAATTTAGTCCCAGTGCAAGAAAAAAAAAAGTTTGATGAGGGCTAAAGCTTACATACTGGACAGTCAACAAGGCCTGCTCTCGGATAGCATGAAGTGCTCAAAAGGATAAACCTTAATGTAGTAACTTGGATTTTGTGTGCACAATTATAGACCATCTTTGTGAGAAACTGCATCTTTAAGCAATATGTATTACAATGTAATGCATCATGACAGACTTAATGTGTTCTTGTCTATTCTGCATACTTTTTGGAAATTAATAATTTATCCCTGGCTTGAGTACTTTGTGTCTTTAGCAATGCTTTGAACTGCTTACATGCCTAAAATACGTACTCCATAAACTCCCATTTCTCTCATCCAGATACATTAAAAATGTTCTGCAATTTAGATTTTCATTTGTGGGTTCCAACGATTGCGTAGAAACGTAGAACTGAAATCTTAGCTATATTAATCCACCCACATACACATTTTAAGACTCTGGGAAGTGCTTTTCTCTATGCGTGATTGAATCTGCGGTGTGAACAATAGGGTCTGCCCCAGCAAATCTCTCTGAGTTGTTACCAGAGAGTTCCCCTCTCTGTTGGGTTATCAGCTCCCTTTACCAGTTTGCTCTGAATGGCATGATAATCATTTCTTGAGCTGCATGATAATAACAGCTCTGCAACTTCGCTGATTTGCCATCTGGTTCAATCTACAGCTGACAGCTTCTTGGGTCTCTTGCGGATCCTTTGTGCCAAACTGAGTGCAGGTTAAATCATTGTGTACTCAGCAAGGCCAGTGCCCTGCTCAGCCGACATTACCAGTGTTTCAAGGGTGATGGTGTGTAAGACTAATAATATACAGACACACATTTATTGAAGAAACAGATTTTACTCCAAATGCAAGTCAATCAGTTCTATATAGGATGAATAATCATTTTTAATTAAGAAAAAAACATTAGAATTCCCAGAGCCGGATTCAATCTTAGTACTTCAGGGATCAGAGGCCAGCTCCCTATGCTTTGGGCTACAGCCAGCAACTCGGCTGGACAATCAGATTTTTTTTTTTTTTTTTTTTTTTTTCAGTGCTGGTCAGTAAATGGAAAATTGCTATGGTAGTAACTATGCACTTGCCCTAGCAAACAGCACATTATGAATAAAATATATCTTGTGTTAGAAAAAAAAAGTTTTCATTTTTTTTAGGTTTATATTTATTTTAAATTATAATAATAATATAAACAATGCATTATTTTACCCGAATTCAGAATGCCCAATTACACTATTGTAACTGCTCCCCACAACAGCTTAGGAGAAGGTCAGTGGGCGTCCTCCAATCCCACGACCAAGCAAATTGTCTCTTTACACAGTGAGCTGACACCCCCCTGGAGAACAAGCTCTGCAGGTGTCCACTTGAGCACAACGGCGACTGGCCAGTAGGGTCTGCTGCAGTGCAATGAGGAGAAACAGTCACTGAGTTCCTGAGCTCCAGAGCCAATGCAATGTTACCTGCAGAATCTCCAGTGAAGACCAGCCAGGACATGAACCTGCACACTGTTAAATGACAAGAGTTCACCCTAGTGACACATATAATAATAATATTAATAATAATAATAATAATAATAATAATAATACCATAAAGCTCATAGAAAATATCTACAGTGCAACCTGTTATATAATCTTATATATTTTTAATGTGCTTTTGTCATGACAAATATTAAGCAGATTATCCACCCACAGTAGAGAAGAGCAGAAACATGCATTTCCAGCAAATATTCATTTAGGTATCTTGTTATACAACAGTTTTGTAAAAAAAAAAAAAAAATGTGTTGATGAATAATTGATGAGGTTTTGATTCAGTGAAGCAGACGAAACCCAATAAAGATCAAGAAGAAAAATGATGAGCAGGAAAGACGCTGCTAATAAATAATTTGCGAGGGAGAAGTCTCAAGGTTTGTTATTTTTGGAAAACCCGTAGGAAGTGGTTTGTATTTTTACTTAGCATTTCATCTGGTGCTTGCAGATCTCAAAGGCTACTGAAGCAGGGCAATTAGTCAGCTTGCTGTTTTAAACTGATGGAAATCCACTTAGCCAGCATCATTAAAAGTGATCCTCTGTTTCTCCTACAAAAAAACATATTGCATTTTATACATTTTATAAAGGTTGGACAAACAAAAAAAGAAACATCAGCAATATGTTCCATATACTGTTGAACTTTTAATTTCTCTTTCTGTAAGGTGTTTTGAGTCAGGATGGGTTAGACAGCTCTTTCATTGAGGCGTGACATCAGGTGCTTGGTTGGCAGGTGCTTCTGTGTCCTGTACAAATGATTGATGTTTCATGAGGAACTGTCTTACAGAGTTCCTCTGTGGGTAATTCTGGAGAACAGATTTTGCTTCAGATTTTATCTCAGAAGGAAAAGGAGGCGGTAATTTAGGATTTAAGACAACAAGGCTAGAGGTGCTATAAAACAATATGGTGACTTATGATAACGTATATAATTTAAAAAAATAGCAGCACATTAATGAAACTCAAAAAAGTATGCAGCCTAAAATCAGCACTTTTTTTTCCAGCAGTGAGCAGTGAACCTTAGAGTCTAACGTGGATAATCTCTTCCTTCAAACGTATCCTGATTCTTTTCAGATTTGCAACTAAAGTTGAGCAGTTGACATGGGAATTGTGACTGCTAAATCCATTTGCACATTGCCAAGGCAAAAGTGTTTGTCCCCGAGATTTCCTGTCAATTTTCTTTGCTTGACAGATTCTTGGTTTGACACTGATAAGTTGCTGAAACTAATTGTGTGCAACAAACAGCTTGGTTATATCTGTGCTTTTACATGGCAGGGGTGCACAATTCCAGTACTTCGGATCACCTGTACATTAATTACCAACTTAACCTCCTTCTTTGTCTTAATCAAGTCATTATTTCAGTCAGGACAATCTTGCATTAAATAACCACCTTTATTATAAAACAAAATCTTACAGCCTCATCCTTCAGAGCATTACAGTGCCGCCTGTTCAAAAACAAAGAATAAAATAATAAATCTATGCGACGTGTTGAACCAGGTGAACAAAAAAAATTAGGCAGAGGAGCATTGTATACTCCCTACCCCAAAAGGAAAGAGAGGCTAAGAGATTCGCGGAGAATCCATATTTGCTAAAAAATGGTGCGCTGTACAAAAAACAGTTGTCAAAAACCAAAATAAAATATATGTAAATACATACGTATATAATTATGGCCACCTACACCACATCACACATTTTGTTGAATGCGCAAAAAAATATCAAAAATAGTGAACTCCTGAAAAAAAAAAAAAAATTTTAGTGAACGAAGGTAACGGAGGGAAGAAAATAAAGCCTAAAAGGAAAAAATCTCCAGAGGCCGCAGACCGTCAGCCTCCTCCCCTCTAGGCCTTAAAAAAAAAAACACGCACTCGTAGGTGGCATCATACAACAAAATGCTTTTTTTTCAAATATAACAAAGGATATAGTACGGTTGAATGCTGGAATAAAGTCCTTCATAGGGATGCAGGTTCCAGGTTTTGTTGGGCAACAAGAATGTCTTTAATATTGCTCCTTATGTAAATCTCATAAGCATCCGAAGACCACTGACCAAGCTTTTTTATAACATGCACAGGAATGTTTGCAGTGCAGCTGTGGTTGCAGTTCCAATCCTGAAGGAATCGCATGAATAGTTAGATGAACAAAGGCCGCCTTTTTGGTGATCTTGGAGTCTTGCAGAAAATCAGAATCTGGAGACTGGCAGGTTCTGCACACTTAGAAACAGCAGGTCCGGAGGTGCTGATTGGGGTCTAGAGGCCAGATATCTCAGCAAGGAAGCATGATGACAGAAAACAGAATAAGTGCAAGCAATGTGAACAGTTTCTCCTTCCCTTAATTTATCAGATTTACTTTGTTTAAGAAAAATAGAAAACGCTCCTTGAACTGCTGCAGGACTTCAGTAGGTAGCTAGAGGAAGCAGAAGAGGGCAAATACAATTAGTACGATATTTTACTTGCTTTAAATTGTACGGAATACGTGACCTGAGATTGAAGTTTAAGGTCTGTATGAACTGCAGCAGGATTCCTCGATAGGCAGCTGAGTGTTGAGAGACTACAGGACTCCTTTGAGAAGGGTGGTTTGGAAGATAAAGGTTGGAGCAGATCTTTGAAGTCCTGCAGCGACATCAGTATCCTGAAGGTTGGAGCAGATCCTGAATGTCCCGCAGCGATATTTATATCCGAGGTAGTGAATTTAAGAAACCATTAATTGTGAGTAGCGAGGCTGTATGTCACCCCGATTAGTTGCACACATCATAGGAGACACGATTGCATTAATTAGCGAAAGCCATCGATTCTATAGTAGAATTTTGAGTAGTCAACATGAACAACCATGATTGAACTGCGGTTAACTAAATGCTATTGTAACCTGATGAGTAATGAAGTATGTGAAAAGACAAGCTAATTGCATTGAGTAAAGAAAAAGTAGAATTCTACAATAAGATGATCAGTATGCCACCCGATAACAATTGCCATTAATTATTGTCATAGTAGATAGATTATCCTGGATCCGGGACAAGCTTCAAGGGGAATAATATTAAGGGGCTGCTCCTACATCAATGTGTACAGCATACTGCAAATTAGAAGAGATTGTCTACTGGATCTATTCTGCTCAGAACATTTTGAACCCAGTCTAGTCTTAATTTTTTTTAATTTATTTTTTTTGTAATTTCCTTCTGGTTAGTTCATACAAGCCTGTAGCTCAATGAATAGGAGAAAATGAAGCCAAGATGTAATGAATACTGTAGATACTGGAATTTTCGATAGATTTAATTCCCGGTGCATTTCAACGGGGCATTCAGTACCTGCTGTAAACAACAGGAAAATGTGGTTTGGGATCTCCAACCTATTGCTGGCAAAGTTGTCTGAAACGACCCAGATGCTAAATAATGTCATGTGCACAGCAATTTCACTAGACCTGGCACTGCATGACTCCTATTTGTAAGTGGCTCTAGATCAGATGTGATCTCCTCATGTAAGTAGGAGCCCAGAAAATTCACTGTATTTTTTAAAGAAATTCACAAATAACAGTAAAAAAAAACCACATTTCACAGAGTGTCACAAAACCGCCATCGTATTAAAAACATTCAATTTTTTTTTTAAACTCATTAGAAAACTCATTTTCTATTTACATTATAGTCTACTGATGTAAGTTGCCTATGTGTTATGATTGATAGTTCATCAAGAACATCATCCAAAAACCAAGGCTGAAACATTTTAACATTTACATTGTTTGTTTACAACAAACTTTTGCTGGAAACAAGTCGTTTAAAATAGTCTGTGTTAGCTGCAAAAAAAAGTAACAAGCAGACAAAATAGATTTTTTAAAAACATCCTTGAATGACATATTCAGCAACAATTTCGAGGTTTTGTAAACCTTTAAAATTTAGACATTAATTAAAATGACTGTGTAATTCCCATAGGCTATTTTGCTGCCTTTATACCAAAATATTAAACACAGATACCGTCAAATTGCCGTCACAAAACCGTCAAGGAAAATAAAATGCATGTTTTTCACGATAGGCAGTCAAATATACAATGTCTGTGAAATTCTTGATATCTTGAATTTTCCGGGGTCCTACATATAAGGCTAGCATGGTCTGTGCTCAATCTGTATCTAGTTATTACCTCCTCCTCACACAGCTCTAGTAACGGAGGCTGTGTGGTCCAGTGGTTAAAGAAAATGGCTTATAACTAGGAGGTCCCCGGTTCAAATCCCACCGCAGCCACTGACTCATTGTGTGACCCTGAGCAAGTCACTTAACCTCCTCGTGCTCCGTCTTTCGGGTGAGATGTAATTGTAAGTGACTCTGCAGCTGATGCATAGTTCACACACCCTAGTCTCTGTAAGTCGCCTTGGATAAAGGCGTCTGCTAAATAAACAAATAATAATAATATTAACGTCTGCCTGGTCCGAAATACTCTCTCCCTGACTCTCCTCGCTCTCCTGTGCAGCTCTTCTCCTGGTTCTGTGACACTGCCTGGTTTCAATAAGCAGTACTTCTAACACACCCTGAGGCACCTAGTAAATTTAGCACCCTTAAGTGATTATGGTTTGCATATCACATACCTACCTCACTGTATTTTGTGGTGTAATTTGCATACATTTCCACCCATTATCATTCATTATATTTAAACGACTCAAGCACGGTACTTTTTTCCACGCGCTAGGTTGCCTGCCACTAGTTAGTGAATACAGCAGGTATTCAAAGCACGCAGCAAACGCATGCAAAACACGTTACCGCTGTTTAGTGAATGAGGTCCTTTGTCTGAAATAATCACTGTAATCCACAGAAAGTGTAACTTTTGAGAGCAGTGATTGAGTGTTCTTGCGAAGCGTTTAGTCATGTCCATAAGCAGTGGTTTTAGAAGAGGTGTATATCAGTGTTATCTTTTTCATTACTGGAGTATAACAGAAAAGCTGAGCTCTTTGGAAAACAATGGGAGAAAAGTGTTTGGTTCTTGTACAATTATCTATAACACAGGTAGACAATATCACACTTGTCTGGTGGCACAGTATGTGAAAATAAACTACATCAAAACCATTGAGCTGCTGTCTCCTGCATGCATTTGGATACAAATCTTCCAAGACAATGCCGTAGCACTATAACAGCAATGCAAAACATCATTAAAAGCCATTGGTAGAATAGTCATGTTTCACATACCAATGGTATCACAATGAATCAATATACACAGTACCACTACTAGTATGATGCAATATAAAGACCACAGCCCATAACCATTGTGCTGCCATTGTTAACAAAGTGTACTCAAGGGTTTCTTTAATTAAGCAGAGCATTCCACTGAGAATATTATTTGCAGCGATGACCTGCACAAGGGTTTCTTCAGGGTAATACATTGCAATGACGTCCTGCAGAAGTGCTTTCAGCATGTGGCTCTCAGATCTGCAGGGAAAGCAATCCCCTTTTATCCGTTGTTGCAGATTCGTGCTGGATGGGGATAGTGAAAAGCAGCGTTCCAAAAATATAAAAAGCCATGAGCTGAAAATTACACATTGATTTACTCTAGGTGATAGACAGAATATATATATATATATATATATATATATATATATATATATATATATATATATATATATATATATATATATTGTAACACAGCAGTTAGTTTGTTTTATAGTTTAATTAGTTTTGTTAATTACTTTATTGGTGATTATCCCCTGCACCTGGTGATTATTATTAAATTAGAGCCAGGTGCAGAGTATAAAAGAAAAGCAGCCAGTCTGTGCGGGGCTGCTGTATAGAGCCCGCTTATGAGGGTGTGCAAGCGCACCAAGGAAGTGAAGTACTGTGAAACCCATGAAGAGTTGTTTGTGGAAACTGTGTTTATTTTTGTTTAGAGTTGTGTAGCAGGTAAACAGCTTAGCCGACCTGCACTATAGTTTAGGTTCCGGTATGTCTAGTTAGTGCTTGTGAGAGCTAGGTGTTTATTTTGTGTTTTGTTTTGTTTATTAAAAATAGTGCATCCGCTTTTTAAAAACTCAATTTCCTGTGTCTGGGTCTATTTTTAAAGGGGCAAAGAACCGTGAGTGGTGCAGTTCTGTTACTATATATATACATATGACAGGGTAGCCGAATGTGGTGACGTCAGGCCAGGAAGTACACAGACAACATTGCTGGGTTAGGGAATCACTGTGGTGCATGTATTAATGAATAAACAAAAGGTTTTAAACAAAAACACAAACAAAACGACTTGAAAGCCAAAACAAACAGACAAATAATAATTCTAACAAGTACTGTGCTGGTGCTTCCCAGCACGAGTAGCAATTGTTTTCTTTTTCATTTCTTTTTGCTTTCATTTTAGATCATCTCCGCTTGCTCTCGTTTTCTCCTCTGAACACCCACCCTGAGCATAGAAGCTGCAGGGTTTTTATATATATGTGACCATCTCTGGATTAAGAATAAATGAATCAGTCCGGAGATGGTCACATTCTGCACGAGTTTAGAGGATGGACTTTTAACTCCATCCATGCTGCCACACAATAACAAACACTCGTTTTAAAAAAAATACAAAACCATACATTTAAATCATACAATACATTTATTTTAAATAATAATACCATACACCACCAACCATTAATTAAATATACTCATTCAAAACACCCATGTTTTTAACCCCATAATACATTTATTTTACATGCAGGGTTTCAATCTCCTGCTGCTGAAATTATTTAGAGGGGCCTGCGTGAACCAATCAAAATACTTTAGTAGGAAGATAGAAGTCAAAAGTTTCAATATATGTATTCTATGTATATAGAATAGCGAATATCGAGTTCAGAGTGGCAGGGGTGAAAATCAGCTTGTATCTTACAGCACCACATACAATTTTTGGTAACACTTTACATTAAGTGTCTCTAATTACTATGTATTTACATAGTTATTATGCATAGTTACAATGTACTTAACATGTAAATCTTTTTGCACAATATATGTAAGTACACAATTGTATCAGACAAGGGTTACGGTTAGGTTTAGAGTTAGGATTAGGGTTATATCATAACTATGTAGCAAGCCCAATGCTACATTAGGTAGGTAAACAAACTCACCCACCTATCTCTTTAAGTAGGGCATAATAACATTGCAATTATGTGTAAAGTAAATACACAGTAATTAGAGACACAGCTTGATTTTCAGAAGGCGCATTATAAGAGAGAAAATAAAGGCTGCAATGCATCTGCACTGCAATTTTTTTGCCACCTAGTTATACATCTTTATCTTCAACAGGGGAGGGTTCATTTCTCCTGCTTGCAAAGCCTTTTGCGACTTCTGCTTACAACTGATTCAATTGAAACGCTGATTGATTTTCCGGTTCCTTAACAAACCAACTAGACACATTTCAATAGTCTGGACTTCCATTTAACTGGAAAACAATGAGGAAGCACACATGTCCTCTCAACAATGGGAAAAAAAGAAAGGAAAAAAAATTCTTAGCCACCCAAGTTGAGGTTTTGCTCGATGAGATTTTAGCACATCAAACTGTTATTTTCGGCAAAAGGTCCAGAGCCACTGCTAAATTTAAAATATGGAAGAATATAACCGAAAAAATAAACGCAACCTCTTTCATAAAAAAAGTTAAAATAAAGAGGTCCCAAAAAGATTCTGAGACCTAAAGTGCAGAACAGCAGCTGTGGTGCAGAGTTCACACCTAGTCTCTGTCTCTTTGGATAAAAACATCTGCTAAATGACTAAATAATAATAATAATAATAATAATAATAATAATAATAATAATAATAATAATAATAATAATACAGCGTGGCTATAGAAAACAATACTTAATTTATTTCAATATAACAATGTATTCTCTGATGCAATATTAATATTCATATTATTTACATGCAATATCTGAATGTTTCTGTATGTTTGTAAAAAATTATAATGCAAATGTTAAACATTAATATGAGTTTGTTACATATGTTTTCGAATGGCCATATGCTAATTATGTTTTTAATATATTCGAAAATTAGCCAGCCTCCATTCCTGTCTGAATTTTCTGAACAAGGCGCTGTTCTCCACGATAAATGAGTCGTGGCATGAGCCGGGTACTTGGCAACTACATCCATGATAATACATTGAGCATCACATAAAACTTGCACAGTTAAAGAATGGTGATGTTTTCTGTTTTGGAAAGCAATTTCGTTCCTTGAATCTGGGGATATTGCAACATGTGTGCAATCTATTACACCAAGCACGTTTGGGAAGCCAACTGATAGCATTTGTGTTTGGTTCTATTTTGCTCCACATCCCCAATTGGAAATATTTCCTTGCCCTACGGAAAAGTGCATCTGTGACATCAGTCAATATCTTTGACATAGAAGACTGACAGATGCCTGAACTGTCCCCAGCTGTTGTCTGGATGGCACCCGTTGCATGAAAATGATGGGCTGGTGTAACCTTTACAGGTACAGCGTGACTGCGGGCTATTTGTGATTCTAAATCAGACTTACACAGCTCTGTTATAGTGCCTATATCCAATCTATATTTAAGCCTGATCTGTTAGCCTTTTAGCGTAATTCGGGGGGCGTCGTAGAGTGCGCCTCTCACTGCGTTTCCCTGTTTACCTCATTTCTCTATGCCGTCCACTCTAGCTTCCTCAGCCACGCTCCGCCTGGGGGAAGTGATCAGCCGGCTTAATCATATCCGGGGCAGCTAATTTCTAGTCATCTGTAAATAGCCTCGCGCAGCGCTCGCCATGTCAGTCAAGGGGCGTGGCCAGGGAAGTGCCAGGAGTTCGTGAAGGCAGGTCCGCCTGTCAATCTCTCCTTCTTTCCGATATTAACCTACCACTACTTCCTGTCTTTGTCTTGTGTTTGTTTTTTGTTTTGTCGGAAACGTTCCGACTCTGTCATTCGTGCTTCAGTTTAACGTCTTCGCTAATATCTAAACTCTCGCTCCTTTCTGCAGGTCATTTCTCTGCACAGCACTGCCAAGATATTATCAACTATTTTCCTACCTGCTCAGGTGAATCCACCGTCACATTAACTTCCAGCTTCCTTGCATCAAGCATCCATTCCTCCAGCCTCTTCCTGTTCCCGGATTCACACTTCCCTATCTGGCTCCACGCCTCCAAACCGACAAACTTCACTAAGGCACTTCATTCAACTTTCAAAGTCATCACTTCATTCAACTGAGCCATCAGTCAGATATGGAAACCATGTCCTACGATCATCAACGTTTCAATGAAAGTGTCCTCCTACCCCGCAATGGACAATACACTCATAGACTGCTCCTGATCAAATCAATAGGTTTTGCAGCAGCCTTAGAGCAAAGCATTCTTCACCCTCTCAGGTTCCGCAGCGGCCTCAGATCTATGCATTCTTCTTCCCTGCCCAAAGCCAGCCCCATCTCTGGCTGCAGCTAAACCACCTTAACACTCAAAGATCAATATCCACCACATTCAGCAGATCTCTGCTCTCTACGGCAGTCCTCCGTTCACTCTACAGATCACTGCTTCAAAAGATCGCAGCTCTCTACAGCAGGCCACTGCACATTACTGACAGCACTCCATCGTTTACTTCCTCAGACCTCTGCACCATTCAGCAGATCCCACCATCTACTGTTAATTGCTTCTCACTACAGCAGATCTTGGCTCACTATTGCAGCATGCAAAAGTTGTTTTGGTTCACGGCCCTCCTCCAGTGCTTCCAATGCTCCAGCATTCCTCCAATACTTTAAAAAAAATCTAATTTAATTTTTAAAAATAAATAAATACGGGGAGCTTGACTTCCTCAGCAATCTAGTCATATGTCCGCTCATCCTCTCAAATACTACAAGCATTAATACATGGTGAGAGACGTGGTACAAGACCGGAAATCTGTCTTGACTATGAGTTAAGGAGTTACACTATTAGGAGAATGACTGGAGTTATGAAACCCAAGTCTCTGAATGCAAGTTCACTTTTTTCCATTCCAAGCAGACATGATGGTAGCAAACCGCTGATCTATCCCGTATTAACTAACACATAGGATGGTCGGCATCTCATCTCCTGCCCTTGTTTCCAGAATTGAGTGCAAAGAGCGCTGAGCTTCCTCAACAGTCGATTTCATATATTTGTTCAGCTCCAGCTGCCACCTAAGCCCTCATCCAACTCTGCAACACCAACATCTGCTGTTCAACTAAATACAACACTCTCCAACCTTCTGCAATCTGCTCACCACTACATGGCTACAACCTGAGCCCCAGCGACCCAATCATCGTACACCACCGGATGGAAAACATTTACAACCTTCTGCGCTCAAATACATCCCATTCCAATGTAATGAGCCATGGATTCTAGCCTCCCAGCCCATGCAATGGGTTCTCTTCACTTAGCCCCCACTACCATTAAAGCCTACATCTCCAGAATTCAGCATTTCTACCGCCCCAACACTCCTATCCATCCCATCAGTTCGCTTGACACTCAGAGGGATCCTCAAGAGCTCCCCCCCCTGCTCCTTCCCTCTCTACCCTCAGAAAAGGCTGCTCCTGTCCATTCATAGACCTGACCATGGAAGTACTATGTCTAACTGCTCTTGTGAAGCACTTCCTCTGCAGGACTCCTGAAGGAACAGAGTCCACCCTGTGAACTTACCGTGACAGCACCAGACGATTCACTGGTGAGGAAAACAAAAGCAACAGAGTTACCAGGACATCAAGGGGAATACAACGGATAGACTTGGAGTGTAAAGCCAGATCAACCCTGAGATCTTGTGAACCATACCTTGCACCCAGATACTGGACTTTGGCCAGCTGTAGTAATTGTACTACAGAATACTACACCTTGCAGTATATAAAAAAGTTAACCATGCCCAGTGTTAAACATGGTGGAGGTTGTGTGATGGTCCACAAGTTTCACAGCCCGGTCCCAGAAGCAGACCCAGAAGGTTTTATAAACAAATGTCATTTCTTTGGGGCTTCCCGGTGCGAGCATTACTATCGAACAATACACTCGAAATAAAGACGTTGAAATTCGACCAAGGAATGACCAGAACTCCAAAACAACAACAATTACAGAAGAATTCAAGCACATGCTGGCATAAACCTCCCAAAAGTTGCAAGTGCGGACGATTGTATCAGGTAAAACAGATGTCTGTCTATTTTAAGAAACACAGGATAGATTAAATAAGATATTGCATGAGTCAAAAATATATGCATCTATTCTGATAATATATTCTACATGTGTGAACCAGGATTCCAGAGGTGGTAGTAACATATCCAATAAATAATATCACTGCTGGAAATGCATTGAGCTACAGTGCCCCACCTTGGACTTTTCCACATTTTGTAGTGTTACAAAATGGAATTAAAATGGATTTAATTAGGATTTTTTTGTCAGTGATCTACACAAAATAGTCCATAATGTCGAAGTGAGGAAAAAAATCTACATATTTTTCAAAATTATTTACAAATAAAAAACTGAAAAGTCTTGATTGCATAAGTATTCACCCCCTTTGCTGTGACACCCCTAAATAAGCTCTGGTGCAACCAATTGCCTTCAGAAGTCACATAATTAGTTGAATGGAGTCCACCTGTGTGCAATTAAAGTGTCACATGATCTCAGATTAAATCCAACTGTTTCTGGAAGGTCCCAGAGTTTGTTAGAGAGCATATCTAAACAAACAGCATCATGAAGACCAAGGAGCTATCAAACCAAGTCCGGGATAAGGTTCTGGAGAAGCACCAATCAGGGTTGGGTTATAAAAAAATATCCCAAACTTTGAACATCCCCCGGAACACCGTTAAATCCATTATTAAAAAATGGAAAGAATATGGCACAACCGCGACTCTGCCTAGAGAAGGCCATCCACCAAAACTCAGTGACCAGGTAAGGAGGGCATTAGTCAGAGAAGCAACCAAGAGGTCAATGGTAACTCTGAAGGAGCTGGAGAGATCCACAGCTGAGAAACCGTCCATGGGACAACTATAACCCGGACACTCCACAAAGCTGGGCTTTATGGAAGAGTGGCGAGAAGAAAGCCATTGCTGAAAAAAACCCATATCAAATCCCATTTGGATTTTGCCAAAAGGCATGTGGAAGACACAGCAAACATGTGGAAAAAGGTTTTCTGGTCTGATGAGACCAAAATTTAACTTTTTGGCCTTAGCGCAAAACGCTATGTGTGGCGCAAAGCCAACACTGCTCATCACCCTGAGAACACCATCCCCACGGTGAAGCATGGTGGTGGCAGCATCATGTTATGGGGATGCTTTTCATCGGCAGGGACTGGGAAACTGGTCAGGATTGAGGGCAAGATGGATGGAGCCAAATACAGGGAAATTCTAGAGGAAAACCTGTTTCAGTCTGCAAGAGACCTGGGACTGGGGTGGAGGTTCACCTTCCATCAGAACAATGACCCTAAACACAAAGCCAAAGCTACACTGGAATGGTTTAAAAACAAGAACCTGAATGTCTTAGAATGGCCCAGTCAAAGCCCAGACCTCAATCCGATTGAGAATCTGTGGCAAGACTTGAAAATTGCTGTTCACCAATGGTCCCCATCCAACTTGACAGAGCTTGAGCAATTTTGCCAAGAAGAATGGGCAAAAATTGCAGGATCCAGATGTGCAAAGCTGGTAGAGACTTACCCAAAAAGACTCACAGCTGTAATTGATGCCAAAGGTGCTTCTACCAAGTATTGACTCAGGGGGGTGAATACTTATGCAACCAACAAATGTCTTTTTTTTGTTTAATTAACTTTTGTGTCACAATAAAAAATATTTTGCACCTTCAAAGTGTTAAGTATGTTGTGTAAATCAAATGGTAAAAATCCCAATTAAATCCATTTTAATTCCAGGTTGTAACACTACAAAATGTGGAAAAGTCCAAGGGGGGTGAATACTTATGCAAGGCACTTTAGCTATGTGGGCAAAGTCATCTATAGGGTTTTGTCTCCATACTTCCCCAAAGGAGCTTATACAGTAATCTATTTTATTTCCTGGGGCTGCCCATTTAGACAAAGAAGACAGTCAATCATCTAATGGAAGGCATAATGGTGTTCCCCCAACAGTTTAATAAAAGTCCTACTACAATTTATTGTCCAGCAATGGAGACCTGTTCATTGTGCAGTGAACAAAGCAGGCAAATATGGTTATAAATCATCCATTTTGTTCTGCAGATCAGTTCAATTTAATACAAAATCGTGGTTTGAAAGCAGTGTAATTCCAAACTATTTAACTGTCTCTTGGCCAGATTCAGAAGAGGTAGGTTAGGTTTTACCAGGTAAAAATACTGTTACACTACGACACATTTCAATGATGAGCCATTTATGACGGAGCTTGGGAAGAACAGAAGCAAAAATGATTGTCTTATTAGCTTCATAAACATTATAACTGCCATCTTTTTTTGGGGTGAAAGTCATTTGGTTATTCATTGTTTGTTTTTTCTCCCCCTCTGATATCAGGATATGCAAATGTTATATCTGTACATAAACTGCTGTGTCCTGGTACCTTTGCTGTAGGTCTCATGGTCAGATTTTACTTTAGAGCCACACCACATGAAAAGAGATTAGTTACTAGGAAGCAGAAGCAGCTTTTCATCTATTGTCTTTGAAATATCTTTCTATTCTCATGTGGAGTATGCAACAACGGAATGGTATTTGACTGAAAAGAGACTTGCCTTTCTAAAAGTGTACCACTGTAAAAGCATAACAAAGTGTAAAATAGTATAGTGAAAGCATGGTAAAGCATAGGTAAGCATTGACAAGAAAAACTAGGTCGAACATGTAAGTATTTACTGTATTCTTGATTGTTTTGCTCTTATTTGAATTTGATCTTTTTTGCTACTGATTTTATTGGACGTTACAACTGCTCTTATCTGTAATATGATACTCTGTAATGTGATATTTTGTAATGTGATACTTTGTACTGTGATATTTTGTAATGTGATACTTTGTACTGTGATATTTTGTAACAATTGCAAGTTGCCCTGGATAAGGGCATCAGCTAAGAAAGAAAGAAAGAAAGAAAGAAAGAAAGAAAGAAGAAGAAGAAGAAGAAGAAGAAGAAGAAGAGGTAGGGAACACCATATTAATAAACAAAGCAAACCAGGGTGAAATATGGTAAATGCATATAACCATGGGAAAAGTATGAGAAAACTGCAAAAATACTGGTAAATGTGTATACGGGGATGGATAGCACGCCTTAAAGGTGTATCCAAGAATGAGTGATTATTTGGGATTACAACATAATTCTAAACTAGTCTGACAGGGCATGTTAGAAACTGCCTAAAACTTTTGAAGCTTGAAGCTTAGCAAAACATGTCCTTGTTATACAACAGCTGCAGGGTTCATGACTGAACTGTTTTTCTGTACTAGGGTGTTTGTGTTTCGTTCAAATTAGCTAAAACATTACATATCCCTGGACAAAAATACAAATATTAGGCATGCTGAAATGCCCCCACAATATGTGTGCATAGCATGCAATCAGATTTTTATCATTTAAAAATGTGGATCAAATACTTTTCTAAAATCTTTCAACTAGCTCTTCATGGAAAAAAAGTTTGTCATTGAATTAATTAAGTTTCTTTTTGCATTTCTAAATTCAGCGCTATTGAGTGTTTAAAGGTTATGGATGACCTGTGTTTGCCCCAACTGCTCAAAAGATATTGACATTAATGACTACAATTTCAGTATTGGAGCAAAACAAAAAAGGGCCCATAATGACTGTAATAGAATATAAATAGAAAAAAAATCAAAAGTATGTGCTACATACTGCAGGTGTTTAATGTTCTCGCAACACTATTTCTTCATGTTGTTTCACATGTACAATCCCAGAAAGAGGACACAGCAGTTATACAGTGTTTCGAAATTCCTCTGACAGTACTCAGTATACCTATACACTGAAATACAATCTCTTCTCAGCTAACAATACTAGGCAACCCAATCAGCAGAAGCAGAGCCGGTGGTAGGCTGGCCTTTCACTGGCAACAGCAGCAGCAGAGAGGATTGATGGATAGCAGTGCCTCTGGGCCACTTGCCAGAAAATGTGTTTATATTAGAATGTGATTGTGCGCACATCCAGGGAGATGGGCAACGAGCACACACACACACACACACAGAAACTTCGACTGGAAACAGGTCTGTCTCGGTTCAGCTCAATTAAGTCCAGGATCCGTACAAAACCACCCATAAAAGTTCCCTGTCTTACTGCAGCTCCTGCGTGAGCACCATGGCTGAAGGTGAGTTCATTTCAAGTCATTGATCGATTGCTGGCACTCGTGGGAGCTATTGTGATCCCAGTACAGGGACTAGAAACCGGAAAGACTCCTGTCTAGAATAAAATGCTGCATCCAGGGTTTAGGAAATAATTCTGCTTCAGAGGCAAAACTAGACAGGCCTTTGTGTTAAATAAAACTGCCTCAGTCAGTATGAACATGATAATCAGAAGGAAAACCTGGCCCCACTTGGCTTAGGAATGTTAAAGCGCTTTCTCAGTTCTGTAAGGTGCATGTGCTGTTCAATATTACTGGTGCCTGGATTGTATTAACTCTTAACTACTAGCTTACTAACATATTAACATAATGGATTGTATTAACTGTTAACTACTAGCAACATATTATAAACATATTTGTTGTTACTAGTTTGTAAATACGTATTAGCCTATGCATAAAAAGGTATACTGCAATGCATCTAATTTGCTGAATATCTTTAAAAGTACCTTTTATAAATCATGGGTGGAAATTAACCAATTCTAAAGTTAATTATTTTTTATGTTTAATTGTAGTTCCTGAGTACTTTGTTTTTTGTGTTTTTAATTACAATGCCATGTGTAGGGAGTCTCTTATATTTAATTATACATAGGTAAAAATTAAAAAGTGACCGCACACTCTGAAAATTCTAGGTATCCAAAATGATTATCACTTTACTGTGCTGTATATTTACCAAAGAAAAAAAAAACTACTGGCTTGAAACATCTGGCTTTAAAAAAATAATGATTCAGACTTTTTTTGTTTGTTGTGGATACAGCACCATCAAAGCATTGCTTCACCTTAATAAGATTACCCTAGCTATTATAGCTTCCCGTAGCTTATATTTCTTTTAGAGTTTGATCTAAATGACTGTGAGGAATGAATTAACCAAGTGGTACAGTACAGGCTTGTGAAGTCTCAAATTACAATAGGTTATGCGTCATTATAAAGTTAAACTTCAAACGTATCAAACATTTTCTTCATTTTCTAAGTTTAGATACTATACCTACCCCTGTTTTGGACCTAGTCCTCTGTGCTTTCTTTGCTGTTAAATACTAAGTAATAAAACCCACATACTGTGCAATATAAAAAGCCTTGCATTAATAATAATAAACAATGATAATAATAATAAATAATATTTTACAATCTCACACTAAAAGGGTGTTAGCAGTGCGGTAGGCTTACCACACCTTGAATTTACCAAAAACCTTTTATTTACTGTATTGGAGGAACTGAAGTGAAAAGTTCCTTTTTATGTAACGGTAATTAAGTCAGGCAGACATGTGCTCTTTAATTACGCTGAAATATGCAAGCATGAACAATATATTAACCTGTTAGTAATGTTCCACTAAATCGTACAGTATCTCCATTACAGGCAAACCTGTAGAACAGACAACCTGCAAAAAAATGACCATTGACATTACCTTTAGGTAAAGCTGTAGAGAACTAAGGAAGACTGTTGTAAACAGGATATTGTAGTATAAAAACAGAACAAAACTGAACAGTGGGATCTTGCAGCTTTAAATCACGTTTATATTGTGGCCAAGTGTAACTGATGGAAGTTTCCACTCTATTACCCATGATGTGCTGCTTTAGCACTGCACTCCTCAGTGTTAACTGAAGCTATCTGGTATGCTGTGGGAGTGAGGCTGGCTCCTCTCTATTTTTAGGATTGTGCACTGAGCTATGAAATAGCCGTCACAAGGTAGAGATTGCGATAAACTTGTCAGTTCAGAGTAGAACCACCCTCTTGATGTGCAGCATTAGTCAGCACAAGATAAAAGAGCTAGCAGCAGTGTTCAATAACAATTTAGACAGGCTTCCCATAGTAAAAGCATAGCCAAGTGTAATGCAGCATAGTGAAAGCATGTTAAAGCATAGGTAAGCATTGTTAAGCCCAGTGAAGCATATTAAAAAAAAAAAAAAAAAAAACTTGGCAAACCATGGTAAACTATGAAATACAAAGTGGTAACCTTTTCTGAAGGATACACCCCATTGAAAGTATTCTATATGATTAGGGTTTTCTAACAGGCACATTAACTGTTAACAACTAGCTTGCTACTAAATTAAAGAATGTTGTTCATTTTGTGTTAATACTGGAGTTAGAACTATTTTAAGATCATTAAAAGTTATGATAAAAATGGTCTTTAAAAAAATGAACATTGCTGTGATATAATTGACTTGGATTTCATAATCCAGAAGTAGGGATCTGTTGTTATCTGAACAGTTTAAGATGGCCTATTAGTTAATGAGAAGGTTAAGTAACCAAAACAAAATGTGTTTACATGTTAGTAAGCTGGCTGTTAAAATGTGCATTTTGAGTAATTCATATTATAATTCATAAGAGCAGCTCCTGAATTCATTGTAAATACATGTAAAGCTAACAAGATCATTTCATAAACCCCACTAGTCATGCACTTCCATTCACAATCCAGGTCTCAAAAATGCAGTTTTAAAAAATATATACTGAATATTCATTCTAAAACGTGATATCAGTACTACACTAGGTTAAAGAATGTTCTCACTTTGCTAGCTTTGCCTTCCAGTAAATCTATTACACTTCCTGGTTTATTTCCCCTCAGCAGTGTTTTCTGCATCTGGCTGCCACGCATGTCAGTCATTAGGGGAAGCAGCTCATTGGATACTTAAAGCATGAGGACAATTTCCCTCCCCAGATGAAATGCCCAGGAAAGCGCAAGACTATCAGAAACCATGACCTGCAAACAGATTCCTTTAACTTTTGTTAGCTACAAGTCAAAATGGTTGCAAAAACCCTAAAAGAAAATTTTATTTGAAAGCACTTTAAGATTTGTGATCAGATGTACATAGGAAGCCATGGTAAAGGCCCAGCAAAGTGGAGTAGGGCATAGTAAACGCATAGTGGATCATGGTAAAGCAATGATAAACATAGCAGATAAGTAAAGCATTGTACAAAAGCATGGTTAACCATAGTCAAAACACCAAGCAAACTTATATAAGGGTATGGCAGGTGTTTTAAGTATTTTGTGTTTTATGCACATTCCTATTTTTAAATTGAAATGTTACATATTTGACACAGCGTTGAAGCAACTCTCTTGATACAGTCTGCTGTGGATTTCCTGTGTTTTAGCTTCCTACCTTGACCCGGTTAGCTTGCCCAAGCACAATGAGATATGAATAGAAGGAAATGCTGGGTAGAATCCCTTTGAGAATATTACAATATTGCTAAAAGTATTATAGGCAGAGTGTAAGATGGCTGAGTTAGGGTACTGAAATTGCTTTATTTTGCGTCACATAAATATATGATTTCCATTACATGAGAGTAGATGTTAAAACTTCATGCTGATTTGAACTTGGCTCTCGCCAAGATAAGCACCAACTAAGACGTAGCTTCACAGTAAACTAATGTGATCCATATGTGTCTCCATCCATTTGCGCTTCCTTCCATATGATGATGTAGATATCCTTCTGTCTGGTGTTGATGGCTGAAGTGTAATGCTGGCTCCAGGGATCAGCTTATTTTGCCTCCCTAGCGCATCAGCACACACAACGGCTGCGATGCTGGCTCCGGGATCAACCATAGTGCGGTCTCCCCAGCGCATCAGCATGACAACCGTCTGGATTGAGCTAAGTAGGGTACATCTCTGGGGTCTTCAAGTGGGCACCTTCCATCCTCGGTGTTTCGTCGACTAGCCCACGACACCTCAAGAGGGCTCGACGGTGATTCTGGCGTCCCAGCATCACCCCCTCCGTCCCCCACTCAACTCAGCCCAGCTTACTTACCTGTATATCAGCCTTTCTTTCTTTCTATTGTGCTTGAGATCCCCAGCCAGAATCTTTCCGTCTCAACCACAGCCAGTTGCTGCTCCTCTCTGCTGCTTCAGATAAGTTCTTCACTGTGCGACGCAACTCTTGGCCATTGAATCCGACATCTCTGAGAAACCGGGTTGTAGAGTGTGCCACAAATCCTCGACATCCCACTTCCACTGGGTAAACCCAGACTCTCCATCCTCGCTGTTCCGCTTCAGTGGCTAGTTGAGCATACCGCAGTTTCTTCCTCTCATACGCCTCATCTACAGCATCCTCCCATGGCACTGTTAACTCCACCAGGTGAACAAGGCGTGCTGATCCAGACCACAAGACAATATCTGGTCGAAGGTTTGTGGTGGCAATCTCAGGTGGAAAAATAAGCCGTTGACCAACATCCGCCAGCATTTTCCAGTCTCTAGCAGCTTCCAGTTGTCCTGGGCGAGGATTGGTTTTAACACCTTTTCTTGGTGGTTGCTCTCCTGGGCGGAGGAATGTTGTCTTTTGTGTGTAATGTTTTGATGGAACAGGTGGCAACTTATTGGTCATGTTACGCTTGTCTTCCAATGCTAAGGCCAAACATCGCAGCACCTGGTCATGGCGCCAAGTAAACCGTCCTTGGCTAAGAGCCACCTTACATCCTGTCAAAATGTGCCTTAATGTTGCAGGTAATGAACACAAAGGACATGAGGGATCCTCTCCTACCCAGAGGTTTAGGTTCTGTGGTGATGGGAGAACATCATATGTTGACCTTATAAGGAAACTGATCCTGCTCTGTTCCATTGACCATAGGTCTTGCCAGCCAATCTTGCGTTGTTCCACACTCTCCCATCTCATCCATTCTCCCTGCTTGCCCTGGGAAATGGCCTTTATACACCTCATCCTCTCCTCCTGCTTTTGCACCTCGTTGACTACAAGCTTCCTCCGTTCGCTGGGGCTGCCTTGTGCCATGTAGGAGGAGCTGAACTGAGACCAAGACCCCCTCTTCCATGCTGAACTTGCCCCATGATATCACCAATTCGAAGGGCAGCCTTTGCATCCTCCACAGCTTTCTTTGCCACCCACTTTCTTCCAGTTTTCAACACAGGTGCTGCCTCCCTTACGCATTTGTCGCGTGACTCTACTAATGTCATTTCCAGTCGGACCTTGGCGCACTTAAACTCCTCGGTTAGAGCGGAGACAGGTAGCTGCAGTATTCCTTTACCATAAAGTCCCACTCTGCTGAGGCAGCGTGGAACTCCCAACCATTTCCTGATGTGTGAACTGATTAAAGCTTCCAGCTTCTCTACTGTTGTCAAAGAAACCTCGTACACAGTCAGTGGCCACAGCAGCCGTGGCAGTAGGCCAAACTGAAAGCACCAGAGTTTTAGTTTGCCTGGTAAAGCGCTGCTGTCTATGCTCTTCAACCCTTCCACAGCTTGTTGTCTAACTTCTCCCACACGAACTGTGTCCTTTAGATCCCGTCGTACCATCTCCCAAGGCTCTTCACTGGCTTCTCAGACACTGTTGGTATTGCCTCACCATTAATGAAGAACGTTTTATCTACTACTTTACCTTTAATTATAGAGATGCTCCTTGATTTAGTGGGCTTGAATTGCATTCGTGCCCATTCAATGTTATTGGTTAATTTGCCCAATAACCGATTAGTGCAGGCTACTGTTGTAGTCATGGTTGTCATGTCATCCATGTATGCTCGAATTGGTGGTAGTCGCATTCCAGAAGCCAAGCGCTCTCCTCCCACTACCCATTTTGATGCCCTAATGATTACTTCCATTGCCATGGTAAAAGCCAGTGGAGAAATGGTGCATCCTGCCATTATTCCAACTTCTAGGCATTGCCATGTAGTGCTGAATTCTGAAGTTGAGAAACTAAATTGCAAATCTCCAAAGTAGGCTTTGACTAGATTTGTTATTGTCATTGGTACACTGAAAAATCAAATGCTGCCCAAAGAAGTTCATGTGGCACTGAACCATATGCATTAGCCAAATCCAGGAATGTCACATGGAGCTCCTTCCTCTCCTTTTTAGCTGATTGAATTTGTTGCCAGATCACATTGATGTGTTCTAAGCATCCTGGGAAACCTGGAATGCCCGCTTTTTGTATTGAAGTGTCAATGAAGCAGTTCTTTAATAGGTAAGTTGACAATCTCTGAGCAATAATGCTGAAGAAAATCTTGCCTTCTACGTTTAATAGGGAAATAGGGCGAAACTGACTGATGCTGCTAGAATCTTTTTCTTTAGGTATAAAGACTCCACCTGCTCGGCGCCATGCTCTTGGTACAACCTGTTTTTCCCATGCTACTTTCATCAGTTTCCACAGGATTCAGTAGAACTCCTGAAGCGCTCTTGTACACTCTGTACGGAACTCCATTAGGCCCTGGAGATGATGAAGCCCTTGCTTTTTCACAGCTTGCTCTACTTCTTTCCACTTAGGTGCACAGTCCTCCATTTGGTATTCTGGTGGATTGATAGGTGGGATGTCTGAAGGAATTGACATAGGCTCCTGCCTTTTTGAATCTGTATGCGTTTCCTCCAAATATCTCTCCAACTCAAACTTAGATGCTTTTAGTGTGCCATTCTTCTCACTGGTGAATAACTTCTTTACAAATTTGAATGGGTCTTTATAAAGTTAGTTCTCGACGCTCCTTCTTTTTGTAGCGTTTCCGTGAGCGCTCAGCTCTGCGCAATGTTGCAAGCTTATGTTTTATGACCCTTTGTAAGAGATTGAGTCCCTCCTTCTGACTTTCTTCTGCTCTTCTCCATTGCTTCCTCAGCTGTCTCCTTTCTCTAACTAAGCGTTCAATCTCCTGCTGCCGTCTAGACTTTCCAGGAATAGTTTGTACTTTTTCCTTCCTTTTTCAACTCCAAACCTCTCGCTTCCATATGCGTAGATGATGTCCCCAAATTTATCCAGTTTCTTTTCAACTGTTCCACTTAACCTTTCCAATGCAAAGCAGAGATCTGTGTTTACTGTGTCCCATGCAGTTTTCTCACAAGCTCTTGGCCATTTAACTCCAGGCTTGTGCCCGTTGAGGTTCTTTTCTCTCTTACGCTGGTTTGTCTGCCGGGTTCACAAGGATCATTAGGTTCATCACTAACTGTGTCCATGCAAGTCCTCCTCACATCTATGACAGGGGTGCTGATATCCTGCGAACTGTGGTTTGCTTCCTGTCGCTGGATTTCATTCGACTGACTTGACTGACTTCGTAAGAAGTACTGATCAATGCGAGGCCCTTGTCCCTTCTCCCTCAAGCATTTCATTCTCCCTTGATGAATCTTCAAACCCCTGACTGTTGTCGCCTTGCTCCAGCCGCAGACACAAACCTGGAGTTCCATGTCTTTGCTAACTGCAGATCTTGAACTAGTCTTTTGTGAAGTACTCTCTATACTCATATCCGTTTCCGTTCCTAAGTCCTTAACCGTGTTGTCCAACGTTGAGTCATCTTCGCCCCGCCTCGCAGACTCTAGGGGTATTTTCCTGTTTAATTTCTTTGAAGCCTTGGGCGGGTGTCTCCAGCATCCTGTAAACACAGAGCTGGATACTGCCGACAAGGGTAGCTAACCCTGCCAGCCCCAATGGGGTCTCTTTCCTCCAGTCAGCTGTCTCTCCAGGCTGTCACGAGGTCTTTCCCTTGTTGCCAGCTGCACTATTCACAGCAGTCACTGGACGTATCCAGATCTTCATGATTTCCATTACATGAGAGTAGATGTTAAAACTTCATGCTGATTTGAACTTGGCTCTCGCCAAGATAAGCACCAACTAAGACGTAGCTTCACAGTAAACTAATGTGATCCATATGTGTCTCCATCCATTTGCGCTTCCTTCCATATGATGATGTAGATATCCTTCTGTCTGGTGTTGATGGCTGAAGTGTAATGCTGGCTCCAGGGATCAGCTTATTTTGCCTCCCTAAGCGCATCAGCACACACAGCGGCTGCGATGCTGGCTCCGAGGATCAACCATAGTGCGGTCTCCCCAGCGCATCAGCATGACAACCGTCTGGATTGAGCTAAGTAGGGTACATCTCTGGGGTCTTCAAGTGGGCACCTTCCATCCTCGGTGTTTCGTCGACTAGCCCACGACACCTCAAGAGGGCTCGACGGTGATTCTGGCGTCCCAGCATCACCCCCTCCGTCCCCACTCAACTCAGCCCAGCTTACTTACCTGTATATCAGCCTTTCTTTCTTTCTATTGTGCTTGAGATCCCCAGCCAGAATCTTTCCGTCTCAACCACAGCCAGTTGCTGCTCCTCTCTGCTGCTTCAGATAAGTTCTTCACTGTGCGACGCAACTCTTGGCCATTGAATCCGACATCTCTGAGAAACCGGGTTGTAGAGTGTGCCACAAATCCTCGACATCCCACTTCCACTGGGTAAACCCAGACTCTCCATCCTCGCTGTTCCGCTTCAGTGGCTAGTTGAGCATACCGCAGTTTCTTCCTCTCATACGCCTCATCTACAGCATCCTCCCATGGCACTGTTAACTCCACCAGGTGAACAAGGCGTGCTGATCCAGACCACAAGACAATATCTGGTCGAAGGTTTGTGGTGGCAATCTCAGGTGGAAAAATAAGCCGTTGACCAACATCCGCCAGCATTTTCCAGTCTCTAGCAGCTTCCAGTTGTCCTGGGCGAGGATTGGTTTTAACACCTTTTCTTGGTGGTTGCTCTCCTGGGCGGAGGAATGTTGTCTTTTGTGTGTAATGTTTTGATGGAACAGGTGGCAACTTATTGGTCATGTTACGCTTGTCTTCCAATGCTAAGGCCAAACATCGCAGCACCTGGTCATGGCGCCAAGTAAACCGTCCTTGGCTAAGAGCCACCTTACATCCTGTCAAAATGTGCCTTAATGTTGCAGGTAATGAACACAAAGGACATGAGGGATCCTCTCCTACCCAGAGGTTTAGGTTCTGTGGTGATGGGAGAACATCATATGTTGACCTTATAAGGAAACTGATCCTGCTCTGTTCCATTGACCATAGGTCTTGCCAGCCAATCTTGCGTTGTTCCACACTCTCCCATCTCATCCATTCTCCCTGCTTGCCCTGGGAAATGGCCTTTATACACCTCATCCTCTCCTCCTGCTTTTGCACCTCGTTGACTACAAGCTTCCTCCGTTGCGCTGGGGCTGCCTTGTGCCATGTAGGAGGAGCTGAACTGAGACCAAGACCCCCTCTTCCATGCTGAACTTGCCCCATGATATCACCAATTCGAAGGGCAGCCTTTGCATCCTCCACAGCTTTCTTTGCCACCCACTTTCTTCCAGTTTTCAACACAGGTGCTGCCTCCCTTACGCATTTGTCGCGTGACTCTACTAATGTCATTTCCAGTCGGACCTTGGCGCACTTAAATTCCTCGGTTAGAGCGGAGACAGGTAGCTGCAGTATTCCTTTACCATAAAGTCCCACTCTGTTGAGGCAGCGTGGAACTCCCAACCATTTCCTGATGTGTGAACTGATTAAAGCTTCCAGCTTCTCTACTGTTGTCAAAGAAACCTCGTACACAGTCAGTGGCCACAGCAGCCGTGGCAGTAGGCCAAACTGAAAGCACCAGAGTTTTAGTTTGCCTGGTAAAGCGCTGCTGTCTATGCTCTTCAACCCTTCCACAGCTTGTTGTCTAACTTCTCCCACACGAACTGTGTCCTTTAGATCCCCGTCGTACCATCTCCCAAGGCTCTTCACTGGCTTCTCAGACACTGTTGGTATTGCCTCACCATTAATGAAGAACGTTTTATCTACTACTTTACCTTTAATTATAGAGATGCTCCTTGATTTAGTGGGCTTGAATATAATATATAATATATATAATTGATGTTACCCATTGATTGAAGTTCAGTTTATAAAAAGACAATATATATGCAATAGGTGTGCTTATGTGTATCCACCATTAGATTGCCAATACAAGTCTGTGCTCGTATGCCATATATATCTATGTTTATTAAGATTTACATTGGCAGTTCTCTGTTCCAATAAATATTTAAGACATAAAAAGACAGCAAACATCAGTTATTAAGCTTTGATCCTCATGCATATACCCCATTCACATTTTAACATGGTGAAATGGTTTATCAGTGTGTAACACCGTTAGTATGTTAAAATATAAAAAGGTTATCCATTTCATTGCCATTATAGTACTACTAAATGTTATCAAAGCTCCCCGTGGCGTTCGTTCACATTTCAATGAGGATTGTATTTTCCAACAGAGGCCTGGATAGGCTTGACCACCTGAAGGGAGTTTTAGAGTTCAGTGTTTAGTTTAGCTGCTGCTTGGGTGGGGGTGTCCATTAAGCAAAGTGGTGGTTCTGGCAGCGAACTCGCTTTAACGTTAGATCATGTAAATATCAAATCGTCACTCGAATAGCTACTATCTTTTTTTGTCCGATAAACAATATGCCCAATGATCGCCAAAGAAATGGTTTATATCTTACCTCAATCCATTATGTCCCCGCTGTGTGCCACAGTTTGCCTCCTGCTCCCCAGCCTCCACCTGCTTTTTGGCTTTTTCTAACGGGGAGGGCAGCTATCCTGCCCCACTGCCTGCTCACCAACAGTCAGCCTCTCCACTTATCTATGATCTAATTTATGGACAGGGGTACCTCAAAATGTGGGCCAAAGGCCAAGGAATGTAGTATAAATGATGTATAATATAATTGTGTTGTCTCATCATGTTTTAAAAAATAATCTATCACATGAGTTTCATGACTGAACTGTTGCAGCCTTGTGTAGATTAGGTATGCAAAATGCTCGAGACCCATAAATCAAGCTAAAGAACGCAAATTTGAAAGGCAACATACAATTATCTTAGACACTGTAGGCGTCATTTACGAAAGGGCACTAAATGTAGCTGTGACGTGCACATTAATTAGTGAGCCTAACGTGCACCCTAAATCTAAATTTACTGACCCATTTACTAACAGAGAACGCATTAATTTATGTGCACACTATTTGGCTAATTTACATACCATAGCATGCACACTACATGTATTGTGAGCGATAATTCAATGTGCACGATAATGTCCAAGAATTACCTGTGACCACCGTGATATAATAAGCCCCATCAGTCCTGGCGTATCTTTTGGTCAGTGGCTTATTATGAAAGGTGGAGGTGGCCGAAAACGAGCGATCAACAGACACAGCCCTCCACAGGGAAAGGCAGAGGCAACGCAAATAAAGTAAAGAAGTTTGTTTTAAATTATAATACGTTGTTTGGTCCAGTGTTTTATTTAACCTCTCTATTATTTGTACCAATAAAATTAACTATAACTATATATAAATATAAATTTAAATATAACTTGTTATTTACAAGTAATTTTCACTACTCTATACGAAAACTTTAATGCAAGTAATGCCTCCATGATGCCAGATAGATTTTAGCCCAGAAAAATAGGTTTAAATAGTGCGCCTAACTAACTAATTATCACTCACTTTAAGTTGCACACTACAATTATCGCCCTTTAGTAAATATGGTGTGAATAAAGCTCATCTCATTATTCAGAGCAGGGTGCCTCATTTAAATACATTATCATACATTAACATACAAATCACGTATTCACCATAGCGTGGCACAATAAAATCAGTGTGCGCCATAATATGCCTACTATTTCGGATGATAATGAATAAAATTGCAATACTAAATACGGAAATCATGAACTTGCACACTAATTGAAATTAAGGTGCACAGTAATGTTCAGTGCCCTTTCTTAAATGAGACACTGTGTTCTCTAAGAAGAGAAACCCTTACTAAAACATCTACTACTCAATTAGCAGTGGCACTTGAGCTTAAGAGCCTCTTCAATGAATACAGCTTTAGACAAGGTGAAAAACGTTTTGTATTCAAATACATGTAGATACTTACCTTTAAATGTTACCACTTGATTTAAAGAGGTCAACAAGTAAGATAAGCAACCCTGGCAGATTCATAGACCCTGATAAACACTAATGTTGGACTACCTGATGTTACTTTTGGTAAGGTAGTCTTATTGAGGTATGTGAAACCAGCTAAAGAAGTTACATTGTATAAAAATAAATAATGCAATGGTGTCCTTAAATAATACATCAATGTACTTGTTTGAGCATTCTTAATTGGTATTTAGTATATGGTCAAACTATTCAAATTGTTACTTTTAAGATGTACTGAATAATAGAAAACTGCCTTTGTGATTTATTTCAGTAGAACGCCAAGCATTTGCCATATGATGCACAGAATTGATATAATTAAGAAATATTTCAGTGTGACTCACATAAATCCCCACAACAGCTCAGAAGAACTGGAGGTCGGTGGGTGTCCTTAGATCCCACTGACCAAGTCTACAGTACCTGCCCCTGACCAGCCCTGCAAGTGTTCAGTTGAGCTGACCTGACTAATAGGGTCCTCTACAGAGCAATGAGGAGAAAAATTCCCTGATACAGTGCATGCTGAATTGACCTCCCTAACTCACGGGAGTGCCAGAGCCAATGCAGCACTCCCTGTGGAAACCCAGGTGAAGAATGTTAACTTCGTACAGCCAGTAACCATGCTCCCCTGACTGTGTGACTCACCGGGCAGACAACACGGTCGTGGCTTTACCAGGTGAGCAGCTCTGGGACCACGTAATTGTTTTTAAGAGGGACATTCTTCTCAAGATTCTCATCTCTCACCTCTGGATGCTTGGGTTCTGCTTCAGAGAGGCCCAGGACTGACTGGTGAGGGTAGGCTAGGTTTTAGGCACGCTCACTCTGCCAGCAGAGTTGAAAGTTCACATTGTCACATGATTGAAATGGAACAAGGAAGGCTGCTCACTGTCGGCACTTAGAATTTTAAGGCAGATGTAGAGAAAAATAACTCGATATGGGAGCAACAGAACTCAGAATGATTGCAAACGCCATAGCATAGTAAGAGGACTGTCACCAAGCAAAATGCCATTTGAAGCTATTAACTCTTTAACTATTAACACACATATATTCACTTGGAAGACAAATATGATAAGAACTGTAAAACATGGATGTACAGTAAGGTTGTGCAATATCCCATACAACTGCATAAAGTTTAACTAGAGTAATGCAAATACAAGTTCTAACTTGACATTTTCAATCTGAAAAAAATGCCTATGGTAGGCAATGGTAGTGGTTGATCTGCTTAAATAATAAAATACTGCCATTATTATTATATGTTGAACTGGCCAACGCCTTTATCCAAGGTGACTTACAGAGACTAGGGTGTGTGAACTACGCATCACCTGCAGAGTCACTTACAACAATGTCTCACCTGGAGGTTAAGTGACTTACTCAAGGTCACACAGTGTGTCAGTGAGTGAGCTGGGATTTGAACCGGGGAACCTCCTGGTTACAAAACCTTTTCTTTAACCACCAGACCACACAGCCTCCTCCTCATATACTTCAGGAAGGATGTAGCAGCACTCTTTCAATTAAAAGTTCACTGAAGGAAATGCATGCAGTATTTAAAGCCCTGTCCATTCGCTGGAGAGAGACTGCAGGTTATTCCAAGGGTGAATACAAATAATACAGGAGGAAGGGCCTTTACTTGTAAAGGAATACTCTGCCTTCTTCTGTCAGGGAAGCTGGGACTCTTTCTGTATTTAAGTCAAGATTGAAAACGTATTTTTACAAAATAGCTTTTCTATTTTACAAACAAAACTGCATTTTCTTTTTGTCATTTTTCAAATTCTAATGTTATAACATTTTTAGTTTTAGATTATTTTAATTGTTCTATTTCTACAAAGTAGCTTTTTTTACAATTAAAACCACATTTTTTTACCTCTTCAATTTTAGTTTTTATCAAATTCTGTATTAGACTGTTTTTAATTTCAGGTTTAATTCATGTGTGTGTGTTTGTGAAGCGCTTTGGGATCCTTGTGACGAAAGGCGCTATAGAAATGTGAATTGTTGTTGTAAATGTAACAAAGCCTTGCTACTACATTCTAAGGTCTGTAGTTTAGTATAAGGTTCTAATGTGTTTCTCGTATAGTATTCAGCTACAGTCCTTCGTAATACAGTAAATCTGAAAGAATTGTTTTATGAAGGTATATTGACTGAAGTAGTTTATTCATCCCAATTTTACCCTCAATCTTTAATTTAATCTTAACCTTAAAGTCCGTACACAGATGCTTACTGACTTATAACTCTATTATACACCAGCAAAGAAAGAAGATGGTGTGGTCGGCACCTTGCAGTCATGTTAACTTGTTTCCCATACCTTTGCTTTGGATTGTGTTAAACGTTAAGTAGATAACTACAGTACTGAGATGGCTATCTAAATGAACACTGGATGTGTCCTCTAGTTGTAGCTATATGTGAAGCATGCTTTGTACTTACCTATTTTAAAGGTCTTTATTTAATAAAATTCTGTAATTTGAGTCTGACTTCAACTGAATCAATTATGCATAGGCAGGCTGTGCTATGCTATAAAAGGGAGCGTGTACAGTTATTGCAGGATAACAGGATTCGAAAACCCACTTGTCATATAATATATTTATTGTATGTGTCTATCAAAAAGCCCACTCCCTGTTATGTCTGAACTGTGCTGCTTGTGAATATTGGTTCCCTGTATGCCTGGGTTATAAATATTATTCTTACCATCTAGGTAGAGTGTTGACAGTATGCAATGGAAATTCCATTCAGGCTGTGCGGACTGCAGGGATAGCAGAAAGATCTGTCATCAACAGTGCAACCAAGTGAAAAGTTATCTGATGAAAACGGCTGGAACATCTATTTTTACTGTCGGTTTAATTTATTAGCCTGTTGTTTTGGAAGCTGAGGCAGCATGATAATAGAACATTAGATCACTCTACAGTACTGTATGAATTCATTCTCCTATCAGCATCCAAGCAATTTAAAAAGCAACATTATAAACTATGCAGGAGGCTACAGCAGTAAGAAGTGAGTATTACAAATGCCACTGGATTCCTTAGCCTTTGTGTCCTCGTCGATTTGTAATGTATTTGCTTCCAACTGGAATCAATTAACGACACACACTTATAATTAGCTGGAGTAATCAATCATATGTAGATAAAGATGAGGACACTCAACCAATCAAGGGAGGTCATTCCCTCACAATACAAGGGAATTATACAGGAGGAGTTTTATTGAAAGGTGAAAATATTTAGCAGAACATGATTCAATTAACACATTATTCTGAATACAATGGGCAGTAGAATAAATAGGAATGGCAGCATTATTTCGATATAGTATTTTGTCCGTTGGGCTTAGAGAGATGCTCTCCTGATAGATATTTTAGGACGATCGGAGACCCCCCACCAATATAAGCCTAGGGCCAGCCGTAGACGGAGAAGGGGGAGCTGGAACACTAGTAATGTATACCCTGAGGGAAGTGATGTAGCTTGTGAGAGTGGTATAGCAATGGGTCTGACTGCTCCAGAACTATCCTTACCAAGCACCATATTCATCATTGGAAACCAGATCTTGCTGGCTTAAGCCGTGTGTTCACAGTATCCAAGGTACTTTTAGCTGCAGGTGCTTAAGCTTCTTCCCTGGCCACTCTGTAATTAAACAGCCATCCTCCTGCTACTGCCTGCAGCAGCAAGGGTTATGAATGCCATATGTAGCACAAAATAGTAAAACAATCTTCTTTTTTCCCTTTATTTCCATTTTTGGTGTTTTTTGTATAATGATAAAATAAAAGAAACACTTAAAGGTAATATTGTTTTCTCATTCATTTTGAGTTTTTGGTTTAGTCATAGATGTTTATTATTATTATTATTATTATTATTATTATTATTATTATTATTATTATTATTATTATTATCCTTAGCCTGTTTTGATGCAGAAAGTGTTATATTCTATGAAGCAGTTTTATGACTACCAAACTTTATATAATCTGCAAAAAAAAAACTCTTAAATAAGCAGCCCTTTAATAACTTATTTTACAAAATAAAATGGTGGAGTTTCTGTAAGATAACATTGTCCCAAAACGAGAAGTAAATTATAAACAAACATATACTGTAAGCCGGCATTGTGGTGGTCAATAAAGGGATAAAGGGAAAAGGGGTTCATGAAAAACAGTTTCCCGTACCGTATGCCAGAATATTATTCACATCGAAACAATCTCCTCAAAACTGTGAGAGATTGATGCATATTAACAAAAAGAGCAGGAAAGTGTGGATGTTGCCTGTGCTGGAAATCTCCCAGAACTAACTGCCAGCAGGCTGACCCAAACTGCTCTACTGCTGTGAGCACAGAGACCCACACTGCAGGGCCAGTATACCAGCCAGAATGCATGCAGCTAATTAAACCAAACCCTAGACTGAGAATTAGCACACTGGATTGTTACCAAGAGCCAATGTTGATGCTGGTGCTTGGAACAGATTCCTCAAGTGCTACACACACAGGTCCCCTGCAAACGGGAAGCTTTCCCTGTTCATCTGAGGAGTTTGGACAACAAAATCGGGATTCTGTTCAAATGAAAGAAGCCTGGAATAAACCTTGCCAGAACCTTTAGCAAACCTTTTGGAATGAATATGTATACGGTAGAACAACGATTCAAACCAATGGAATGTTAATGGCATTTCAAAGTATGCATTACATTTTCCCCATAGTGCAAAATAATTGAATTGTAAATGTTATTAATATTTTGTTATTCATTCTTTCTTTTATTTGGAACCATTATAGGGATATACAAAATCCTCCTCTCCCCATTCCTGTCTGGCAACTAGGAGGCTTGGTGGTCCAGTGGTTAAAGAAAGGGGCTTGTTATCAAAAGGTTCCAGGTTCAATCCCAGCCACTCACTGTCACTGTGTGTGACCCTGCCCCTAAGTCATCTCCTTGTGCTCCGTCCTTCGGATGAGATGTAAAACCGAGATCCTATTGTACGTGACTCTGCAGCAGTTGTTGTTGATCCAGAGTTCACCACCTAGTCTCTGTAAGTTGCGTTTGGATAAACGTGTCTGCTAAATGACTAATTAATAATAATAAAGCTAATGAAACAGTTCTATAAATAATGACCTGTTCAGCGCTATTACAGTTCCTTTTACGCGTGCAGTTTATGTATTTTCATTTCAGAAAATGATATGTAGTATTGTAGTAATCTAGAAAGCTTTCAGTTTGCATGCCTTGCTTTCAGGTAAAACATGTGCACTTCCTAGGTCCTTTCATCTCAGCAGTGTCTTCAGGTTTATGTATAAACTTTGTATATTTTTTCTATAAAATGTGTTTCTTTCAAAACTGGGCATGTAAGACATACAGCTATGGCCAAAAGTTTTGCATCACCCTATAAGCATTAATTCATTTTGCAGAATGAAACCTGCTGAATAATGTTACGTTAACATTTTGAATTACACACCACTTTGTAGTTTTCCATATACTTAACTAAAAACTGACACACATTTAAAAATGTAACATTTCAAACACTAACATGAAATACTGTACTATTATTGCTTCCAGTAGATTTTTGCAACATCAATTTGTAGTTTCTTTGATTATATATATATATATATATATATATATATATATATATATATATATATATATTTTAAATTAGGTCTCAATCCTAAAATTCTAGGTGCCGCAAAACGTTTGGCCACAGCTGTACATAGCAAATAGAAGTACACAACAGGTATGATGTATGGAAATTTGTCGTTGGTTAAAACCCCTTTTAATTTCACCATGACATAAATAACCCTTTCTCCTAGTCATTCTTTTCTCTTTAAAGAGCGACTGAAGCCATTCAATGACAAAGGACATTTGCTCCTCTCATTCACTCGTGTAATAAGTACATGCGAGTCTCTGACGAATGCTCATTCATGTTCTGCCTGCCTACGAATGCAGTAGATTATGCAATTTGATGTAATTGCACACTTACAGAGTGGTGTGGTGCTGGATGAATGAGATAAATGACAGGGTTACGTGACAGACCAGATGGATACCGCTGGCGACAAGCTCAAATATTAAGTGACAGTGCTTGGCCTGGAAAGTAATATTAATGCACAAGTGACACTTTAAGTATAAGTGGTGCAAAGCAAAGAAGCTTATAAAATGACTTCAAAGAAACTCCTGTAGGCCTCTTTCTGTAAATGTTTTAGTTTGCAATTTAATGTCTCAACAGTACTGCTTATACATTTCTCATGCACTATACAGTATATGCCATTTAGTTTGTATAGCACTTCCATGCAGTTTTTTTTTTTTTCAATTTGGCCAATGTGACAGCAATTGTGCAGAATCATGTGAACAGTTACACTGATCCATATTTTAAAAGGAGTCTTGCCTCTAGCATTATTATGACTGATCCTGCTTTCTTCAGATGAAGATCTTTTGGTTCTGTGTTTATATTTTTCTTCTGTTTGGATTAAGCAGTTATTCAACAGACAATGCTGGAGGTGGAAAGTGTGCTGTAGTTCAAACTCACTGCAAGGGTCTTGCGGCACTAACCATGACACTTGAGACTTACAGCCCATGACCATGAGACTTACAGCAAAGGTCCCAGGATGCAGCAGTTTATCTTGTATTTGAAATACTTGCATATCTTGAATTAACATTCTAGTACAAAAAAGGACAAGTAATTATGTTAATAAAGCTAGCTAAAAAAATGTATTTAAAAAAAAAAAAGGTTTGTACTTTAAAATGGTAGTTGCAAAAGGCAGTTTCATAAATAGAGCCTTTAAGCATTTCATTAGGTTTGGTGCTGCTTTGGATTCCTTGAAGCGTGTTTAGGTTGCTGTACACATACAAGTAGACAGACTCCCAGAGTTGCTACACAGAATATAAAACTGATATTTCAAAGAAAAGAACACTGTGCCAAAACGGTTTCCATGGCAACCTTGTGATGATGCCAATGCCGAAGAATTAGTGCATATTCTGTGCCTGCAAATTCCCCAGATTGCTCAAAGCTGGTTTAAATGATTGCATTAATGAACACATGTGCAGCCCGCCACACACTGATATCATTGCAGACATGTTTCCCTCGGGAAGAAGGCTTAATATTGTCAATATGGGCCCTCTTATTAGGTTTCAGTGCCAGTACAGTGCAATTTGCATTTTTTTCCCCCGCTAGTTTTAGCAGTGGTAATAGTGAATATATACATAGCTAAATTATTATTATTATTATTATTATTATTATTATTATTATTATTATTATTATTATTATACTATATTAACTGGCTCATATTATTTTTATTGTTATTTATTGTAGCTTGTCAGGGAGAGGTACACGCTATAGTGTTTACAGGAGTATGGGCAGCGTGGCTGTAGCTAGCGGTGGAGAGGTATATCAACCAGCCTGGGACCAGACTGGCACATTGATAATTGGGAGGGTCCCTTGTTAAATGAGTCCCTGTTTATATTCTGTTATTGGGTTGTTTTACTGTCACTAGACTGAGCACATGGGGTGAGTCAGTGATTTCAATCCTGTCCATCAGTGACACGAGCTAAAGTGGGAGGTTATAAATCCAGCAGAGCTGCCAGAACCAAGCAGAGGTGATGCAGGCGTAGTTTAGTGCCGCTCCTGTCTGGTTGTAAATTGTTACCGAAGTAATGGAAAACTGTGTTCTGGGTTTTGTTCTTCCTCTGCAACGTCAGAGCCATCACAACAGACCCCTGCCGCGTTACAATATAGAGTTTAACAGTCTCTTTCAGTTCTGAATGATTTGACATCAAAACCCTGCTTGATAAGTAAACATTCAGATTTCCACATCACTGTGATAAAGGAGATCTCTGTGCAATGTTTGTGTGGTGTTGCCATTGCTAATGGTTCTGCTAGAGTTTTCTTCAGGGTAATACACTGGTTTAGCATGTGGTATTTTTCAGTCTTTCTGTAAGGACTAACATTAAAAAAGGGCAAGTGCAGCAGGGCAGAAAAGCCTTGTGTGTAAAAAAGGGGGCAGGGAAAAGCCCTGCATGTAAATAAATGTGTTGTGTTTGTTTAGCACGGGTGAATGTATTGTTATGATTTCAAATGTATTGTTTTGGTTATTTAAACGGGTGATTTAATGTATTTTATGATTTTAAAATGTGTTGTTTAAGTTTAGTTAAACAGGGGATGTTATTGTATGATTTGAATGTATGTTGTGTTGTTTAAAAAAACAATTTTGTTTTTCTTTGTTATTGTTTGGTTTGGATGTAGTCTGGCAGATGCGATGGTATCACCTCGTCTCTGCCAGACAGCTCGTGAGAATGTGGCTGGTGTTGTTTATTGAATTATTGTATGAGGGTTATAATTATTGTTAGATAGTCACTGATAGTATAAAAACCAGTAGCTTTTGTTGTTCAGGGTGGGTGTACAGAGAGGAGGCACGTGAGAGCGAGAGAAATGAAAGTAAAAATGAAACTGAAAGAAAGCAATTGCTAAGGTGCAGGAAGCACAGTATTTGTTTGGTGTCAGTTTGTGGTCATGTTTTTGTTTGAGCATTTATTTTTGCTCTGTGAGCAATGTTTTTGTACAACCTTTTTATTTATTTTTCCTTGCAATAAAACGGCACACAAGAGCACTTTTCACCCATAGTACCTGTCTGTGTGTTTCTCGGTCAGCTTTCTGGTCTGGGAACATCATCACTGCTTGGCTACCCTGTCACAGCATGTCTAAAACTAACAGATAATTGATGCTACGAGCACTGACTTTTGGCACTGTGCATAGGTGTAATTTACACGGGAGACATGCCCCCCTCACTTTTTCATTATTTCACATAGAATAATCTTTATGCATGCATCAGCTACAGAAACTGCCCCTCCCCCACCACTTTTGAAACCAAAGTTACGCCACTGGCACTGTGTAATTATAGGAAAGCATTCCAATTGCTCTTCAGCATGTAACATAATTTGGGCACACTAGTATTTGCATCACAATAGTGTCTTTCTGGCTTGGAGCACTCGGATTGTTTAGTTGGGTGCTGGTGACATGTAATGCATTTGTAATGAAGTCCTAGTAACATTTGATTATACAGCTTCCTTGTCACCAGGCAAGTAACCAAGCAAGCACGCTATTCAGGAGCAAGGGGTAATTTGTTCAGGTTGACTGGCAATTTCACAAATGTGTCCCTTTTTATCTTAAAAGTAACAGGTGACGGTCAATTTGAAAAAAAAGGGGCAGCCTGAAAATTGTTTTAATTTAATTGCACTTAACCTTGTGGATGTCAATGATGAGCAGTATTGTTCACCAGTCAAATCTAATTAGAAGGACCTGCGACACTTCTGAGATTCTTTGTCTAAAAAACGTATTCTACAAGCTTGAAATGAACTTCAATCCTGCCTGTGTCAACTGATCCATTTGATCAGACAGAGTGCAGCATATTCTTAAACTTTAAAGTCAGCTAGCTTTAGAGCTTGGTTGCTGGTACCAAATGGTTCTGTACAATGGAGCGAGGGCAGGACGAGGGCAGCTACAATAATGGGTCCGTTCGTTCAAGCCTCCATGATCCCTCCCACCAATCTCAGCCAAGGTTTATAATTAAACAGTACATAGCAATAATTGTCATCATGTAAAAAGAGTAAAATGAACTTGAAAGTGTGTCCTTTTCCCCAATAAGCATTCATTTCTGTGGAGCTTTGTGTTGGACACATTGGTCTCTCATAACAAAGAAAATGAATGGTACTTGAACTTTACAAGCAACCCACCTCCTATGAAGGGTTGCTCAATTCCGGATTGGAAGCAACTCAGTCCTGTTTTCTTAAAATAACCAGACTGTCTGTGTCCTTGACCATGGCCAGGGTGATAAGGGTTTAGTGGTCTGTTGCAGTTGTACTCTCAATACAGTGCAAAGACACACCCTCCTCCAGGCAAACCCATGAAGCTGTCAGGCGCATCCTCGTTCTCTTTGGGTAAGCCCAGGCTCACCAGGGACCCTGAAAAAGCCGTTGGAAGTAAACATTTCTTTCATCGACTTCTAATTTCAGATAAGAAATGAAGGCAGAAAAGGTTTAAATTATCCTATTTGGACCCATAGTTCTAAGTAAACAACACAATTTACACAGTTTTCTTGTCAATATAGAAACCAGTGATTTAAGGGTGGGCAAATGACTTTGTTGGCCACATAATTACTAAGTTGCAATTCCCTCCTCCATTTCAAGTATCTTGAAGTCGTGGCAGTGACACCTACTCTCTCTGTCTATAAAAATGTAGAGGTAGGGTTAAAAGAGTGGTGAGGGTATCGAATGGGTTGCCTATTCAATATCATGTTGATGACGTATAAAGTTTTGACATCAATCAGTTACTAGGAACCGGCCGAGCACTTATGGGCCGAATGGCCTCCTCTTGTTCCTATATTTTCCTAAATTTTCCAATGTTCTTATCCAATTAAACTTAATCAGTTGTCTGTTAGCTGTGGTCGGAGCTGCACACACAATGGTGACTACAGTACAGTATTTTCAACAGGAAATAAAAAGTTATTTTATGACTCAATTTTATGTTTTTGATTTTTTTCTTCTAATAAATAAACAGTTGTTTATATATGTCGTTTAACAAACTACTGGAAGATAAGAAAATGAGCCAATTTACCAACTTACTTACAACAGAAAAGCCTTTGAATTGCATCACCAAAATGAGACTCGGTGCATAACGGTAGCAGCAATAATTAACTCAACTCGCTCATTGCAACGCAATTATAAATGGAATAAATAGTGTGGACACAATTAAATCATTTTCTCACATACATATCATTCAGTGTATTTGGGTCCTAATTCTTATTTTGATTCGTTTTTTCATTACATCCTTAAAACTTATTTTTAAGAGTTTGTACTCATTAATGTTCATTGCAATATTTTCTCTAGTAAAGGCCATTACAGAATCTAAGCTCCCATACAGGGGCTTTTTTCTCATCGGATCCTATTTTCTCTATCTTTACTCCAAGGCATTCAAATGCAAATTATTATGGAGCAGTACGGCTCACGTTTATTATGTGAACTGTTTTACTAAATGGGTTGGTTGAAATTGCTATGTGATGGGATTCCAAGTCTGCTGGGCTACAACAGAACCAGCACCAGGCTTCTGCAAGTGTGAATGCCAGACTGAATAACTAAGGAGGTGCTGTGCCTATTCGTGCACATTCCCTGATTAATGAGCAATCTCTTCTTCCAGTTCAAATTAATTGGTATGAAGGAGGCATTCTCTCTCTCTCTCTCTCTCTCTCTCTTTCTCTCTCTCTCTCTCTCTCTCTCTCTCTCTCTCTCTCTCCTTTGTCAGTGAAATGTACCTAATTAACCTCTCCCACCCTAAAACAGAGCACATATGCTTTTTTCAGGGTGGATTCAGTTTTCGTGAATGCGCCAGCAAATAATGCGGCATTTCAATAAACGCAGTATCATCAGATTGCATTCAGCTTGTGCCAGGTTAAGCCACATGGTGAGGCAGATATATGTAAAATGTTAAAAAGGATACAAAAACAATCCGTTGAAGATCACTGTGGCTTTCAGTGGGATCATAAGAAGATCATGCATTATTAAACATTTTTTATTACATTTCCATATATTCAATTATATTGTGAGCTTTATTATATCCCACACAGCTATATGACTTTCATTAAATCTAATGATAGAAATGTGCAGAAAATGTGTCTTGAGGGTACAGAAATGCTGTTCACTTTTGCTGTACCCCATGTACCTCATCAATATATTTCTCAACATAATCCCAATTGTTTTGAGCTTTTTATTCACACTTCCTGGGTCATAAATTTACTGGGCAATAAAACCAGAATCATTTCTCAACTTTCACTGGGGAGCGCTCACCAAGAGCGCTCTCATAAAGTGTCTTAGTGTATCCAGATCATGTTCCCTCCATAAACAAAAACTCTGAATTAAATAAACTACTGTTATAGGAACATAAAGACAGATTACAGCAATGGTATTGGAAATTGATTAACCCTATCATCACATTTATATTCATAGTCACATTATATACTGTATTTATTTTATCAAGTATTATAGTAAAACAATTTTCCCCGTCCACTATATATATATATATATATATATATATATATATATATATATATATATATATATATATATATTACATTAGCACAGATTTCTTCTTTTGTCGTTTTTTGTTTCAAGATGTAAAGCACAGATGCTGTAGGTTTTTAATAATTTATTTTCACGTGAAATGTTTGAAAAACAAATGCATATAAATAACAGTGAATATACAGCAATTGAATTGCAGTTAACTGTACTGTAGCTACCTTGTAACACTAATATCTATTTTACTTCTAAGCTTCATTCAAATTAGTACTTGTCCCCCTTTTATTGTGCTGAGAATCATTTTTGTTTCTTCGCTTAGGTTTTTATGTTAAATCAGGATATGAACATATTCCAAATGCAGCGTTTTTGCAAAACTGCGAAACCTGTCGAACTGCAGTGGATTCAGTAAAACTATGGAAGTGAAGTCATTAGCTACCAAGACGCATCTGCAACTTTTCATCTATAGTGTTGTCGCTGTTGAAGCCCATACGGTATGTGCATATGACATAGTTAATTAAGTGTGAGCATCTATAAAACTATGTGTTTTGAAAGCAAGGCTTACAGTATGTCTAGTAAGGGTTATGTCATCCCTTCCCAACTGCAGTGGCAGACACTGCTTTGGCAAAAGTAATGGTTCAATACTAAGGGGTATGTTATTATATGGCATCACAGTGGTATAGTGCGAGTAGCCATTGGTAGAATGATACTGCAGTTGTATCACATTTTGACATACAAGTGGTATCACAATAGCATGAATCAATACACACTCCACTGCTCCACTGTACAGGTTGATACAATATTAGGAACACTCTGCAGTATGTTTAGCACATCTATTGTCTTTGCTGTGGTCTGCTAATTGCCTAAAAAGTGTCCCCAGGGTAAGACAGTGGCAATATCATGTTATCTCTATATCATTTATTTTTAAGAGAGTTTGAAACCATAAAGTCCACAGTTTCAAAGTTAAGATGTGCAATGCGATATCAATTCGCAAAAGTGTGTTGGATACAGGCTAGTACTTGAGAACAGCTTTTCAGCAGAACAATGGCAACACGTTGATTTGAAAAAGCAGTATTAGCAGGCCACACAATAGTCAGATTTACATGCATTACTGCTATTCAGACTACCAGCCGAAGCTGTGTCATATATACTACACCTAGATCTTGAATAATTTAATTAATGAGTTACGATATTTGATGTTGATAACTATAAAACGGTCAGCAGTGGTATATTTAGAAAACTGTAAAATAATCTTTAGTGTTCAGGGAAAGACTCACTTTTGCTGCAGTGCAAAATGTGCATGCATTTTGTATCTGCAAGAAAGTGCAATGTTTTTCCAAATCTATTGTGCTGCTATTGCTGGTGATGCTGCTAAAGGTTCTGCTAGGGTTTGATCAGGGTTATACACCGGTATTATATCTCAATGTTTTTTTGTTGTTGTTGTTGTTGGGTTTTTTTTACAGGACAAACTTGAGAATACTGATCTATTGCACAATATATATTTTTTATTGGGTCAAAAAACAGGTATTGCAAAGCTGTAATCTGAATGATCAAACACAACTGGAATGAATTTACACTGGAATAGACATTCTTGTTTTAATGTTTAAAAAGCAGTGCCCTATTTATTAGCAGGTTTCAGAGTATCTGTAACAGTTAAGCAGTGTAATAAACTCTCAGAAGGACACTTCTTCAATTTTAAAGATTCACAGCCATGCACAGTCTGATCCAGGTACACTCACTAATAATAGTAATAGCTTTCTATTATCAGTGAAGTGTGTAGGAAATGAATGATTTGCAGTATGTTCCACACACCAGACAACACAACCCTTCTGTAAAGGCCAGGAGTAACCCTTTGTTGATTGACCCATTATTGATTGATTTGAAATAGTTTCCAGATCCTCGCCAAGGGGCTTCAGTCACATTCAGGACCCTTTCACACAGGGGTCGCCGGGTCAAGTTAGTTCATTTAAAGGATTATCCTGGCGTGGACAATGCAAGGGTTGGGACAGGTTTCCTCCAGATCGGCAGTGCTGGACAGATGGCCTGACAGATTCCAAACTGGCATGCAGGAATAATTAGGTTAAATAGATAGGCTGCCTGCGATGTAGCGTATTGACTAGCTGATGTTTTCAGTTTTCGAGACACTGTTTCTATAAAGCTTTTTTTGCAATATTGATCTTTTTTTCTGAACTGTGAGAAATATGAGGGACAATGACGCTGACTGCAGTCTAGCTTAGTGCTGGCAGCAACAAGCAACAACCTTATATTTTGTGTCGAGACACCCCAAAGCGCTGTACAAATAGAACAGAGAAACTGCTTACTGTTCTAAAACACAGACCCAAAAGCGTGCAGAAGCCAAACCTACACCAATATTAAAATATTCAGACCTAAGCAGTTGCAAAGGCCACACTATAAAAGTCTTCAAGTTCATTTTGAAGGATAATTGTCAATCTACCTACTGATCTAGTTCTATCAACAGCATCTATCTATCTATCTCTCTGTCTGTCTATCTGAATCTTCATTCTAATTTGTTGAAAATAATTATGTGCTTAGATTTCAATTAGGGGTTAACCCAGGGAATCAATGCAATTATATTTTAAAATAATGTAAATATTTTTTTTAAAAAATAATTGAAAAATGGATGTATTCTATGGAAAGTGAATAAATACTCACTTTTACCAGTTTCAAAAATCTCCCAAGGCTTTTCGACTTGACTCGAATGCTCTGGGGTTATTTTTAGATGAGCTTTTTTTTTTTAATGGTGATTCACTCAAACTAAATGATCAGCTTTGAAAATTAAACAGCTTTGATCTGTGGTAAACTTAAAATCATGTCGCTAAATATAGTGAAAGCTGCAAGCAGAAGTAAATCCTTTTATAGACTTATGAGGATCCTCCTGCCAATCAAAACATGTTTCACCTGCTGTATTCCACGACACACCACAAAGAAACCGCATTCATGACATCAACAGTCACATATTGCGTTTATATCAAGCTTTATTAGCAATGTTGGTAACCAGGTCACATGCTTTAAAAATGTATACAAGTCCTGGGGATTCCCCACAGCTGCAATTCTAAACATGGCAATCAGACACCTATCTGAGCCACTCAACGGTATGCAATTACAATGTAATATAGTTGGATTCATTAACCTGTACATCACCAATAAAGCAGTATACGTTTCTGGAAAACTTCTGTCTTTTAATTTAGAGGGTTTTTTTTTTCTCAGGACAACATGCATCATACCCATTTTTCATGTCGGTTTGTAAAGGATAAATACAGCTACAAACACTTCCCCTGCCAAGTGAAGATCTTGTCAGATGTTAGTAGTCTGAATGGTAAGGAGGTACGATGTTGGAACAGGTGGGATGATCAATTCAAATTCAAATTCAAATGATAAAATTAGATTGGACTTAATTACGCTTCTAAATAACCTAGAACAACTGTCGCGTTTCACAGGAAATGACCTCAATTAAAACAACATTTGCCTAATTATGATGAAATGCTACTTTCGTGATAGCAAAGTATAATTGAATTGTAATAATGAACAGGAATCTGTTTTTTTCTTGGCAATTGCAATATATGTTGCATTCTGTACTAAATAGTGCTAAGCACATAACTAGCAGGCCAATATTAACTAGATTTTGGGAGGCTATATATATCCTGCAATCCCCAGATCTATATCTACTTTTTAGCATGTTTGGGATGAACATGAATGACAAATTCATCATGACCAATCCTCTGCCTACCAATTGTGAAACGTCCTGACTAGATTAGCATCCCTAGAGACGCTCGCCAGCACTATGTGTGGTCAGGACAAACAGTGATCCAATCCAGCGTAGTTGTAAAATGTAATTCATAGTAATGATTCAGAATTATTTTATTTGTACAGATTCGTTTTTACTTTTTTTTTTAGCGTAGGGTCAGTATAAAATATCTAAACAAATGTACACATTTGTGTAAAACACACTAGAGTTAATAATTCTACATTTCCGCTTTCCTCTTGTTTGATTATTCTTATTTTTACAGTGTTTCTTTTTCATTTTTTCAACTGTATTTGGTTAATATATTGCTGAAACCACATAAAGTTTTTCTTTATCTTGCTTTCTGTCTAGTACTTATCTGAGTTTCTTCCTGTGAGGATGCAAGGCTTGATACAAGGCCCTTCACAATACATTGGACAAAACACACCAAGGGCTGAAGCCCCAGTTAGTGCATGTTTATTTTACAAATTATAAAACAAAAAGATTAAACAAAAACTTCAAAAGTAGATACTTAAACTATTGTGGCTGGTTTCTGCACACAAAGCACTAAACAAGGCTTGTATCAGCACTCTCTGCCAGACAGCCTCCTGCTTTGGGCGTCGCTCAGGAACCGACAGATTCAAACCCCCATTACTCTGAACTACTTGTGTTTTCAGATCCAAATCAATTGGAATGTCTGATATTCTGCACATGGAAATGAACACAATGAAGCAGCTCAAAGTTAACACTTTCCTAAGTTTGGCAAACGCACACATTTTACAACACTATTGAACATTTACAACGTCAAATAACAGTAATACTGTCATTGAATTATTATTTGTTTATTTAGCAGATGAATAATTTGGCTCATTTAGACTGATTATTAAAGTACCGGTACAAAATAAACATGTTATTCACATAAATAACCAACAAAATAAACACTATTTACAAGTGAGGGGTTTTCACACAATCACACCTGTTGATAAAAATCATCAAATAAAACATCCTGGAGAATTAATGTTACCCGATGCTGTTTCAGGCGGTCTCAGTCCAATCTCTGAAGGGGACAGAGAATTCAAATATACTTTTCAGCAGTGTCCAAAATGCTGCATTATTAGCACTGTTGAACATTCTTATGGGTCTGTTCCACCTCATCCCTCATTTTCAGTTAAATAAGCAACCGTCATTAGCAATTATTGTGTTGTACTGTATAACAATCGTCTCACCCCCTTTCAGGTTTGATAAATAATCAAACTGCAATTGACAGCATTTCTCTCTCTCTCTCTCCACTTTAGAGATATTTACATTTAACAAGGCCTCCGTACTAGAGTGCACCTCCAACCCTTTTGATTTTAATCATTGGTTTAGTGACTCACCCATGCTTAAGAAGTTATTCGCATGAACACAACGCATGGAGAAATGCACCAGACATTAGACAGCACCTGAATACAAAAATAGTGTACAGAAAACTAGAAACAGCTTATAAGAAATTATTGGGAAGGTTTAGCAGAGCCCTTAGCATAACAGAGGAGGTAGTACCTGAGCATAGACTCTTTAAAATGCACCTACTCAACTGAGGAAACTAAGATTCAGTATTATAGTTAACAATAAAGTAATTGTAGCAAACAAAATTAATCCATACCTTTTCTCCACCATGCACAGCCAAACAAGATATATAGTATTACACTATTTTAATGAAATCTCTGTTTGTAAAACATGCTGTCAGGCTGTCTTGCACTTCCTGGGTCATTTAATCTGGAGGGTGAAATTGTTCCCATCCCTTCACATGATTCTTTCCTGTCAATTACCAATCAGCTGCTTCCCTTATTGACTGGCCTGCTTTCAGCCAGTACCATGATTTGACCCAGAAGACACTGCTGGGGTGAAATGACCCAGGAAGTAAAGCAGTACCAGACTTCCTGTGGAGGGCAAGGCGGGCAAACTGGGAACTTCCTTTAATCTTGTGAAGCAGCAGACGTCTGCTTTAAAATGAAATGATATGTTTTCTTAAAGAAAACTGCACATTTAAGACCTGTCATTAACTGAAGTATAAAATGGTACAGTATATGGAATTATTATGTAAGCTACAATTACTTCAATGATGTGAAACACGATTTAAGACTACCAACGCCAGAAGTGTACGACCAAAGGAGTATGAAGGTCACATTACTAGGGAATCCCAATGATATAGTCTTAAATAATCTAGTGTAATACAATATCTCATCCAACAGTTAGGACAAATATCACGTGATTGCTATTAACTACCATTAAGATTTACTCTGACTCCTGGTTAACCCCCAGTACTTCAAAATGTGTGTAGCTGGCCTTCCCCCCATATAACTGAGTCCTTTGTTATGCACATATGTTCTGTAATATCGAAAAGGTGCATGTCAGCTGCTACCCTGACAAAGGCTCTAACATATTCTGAAAGAGGGTTGATTGTACAATAGGTGCTAATCTCAAAAGTGATGACAGAACAATTTACACCCTTGTTACGTTGAATCGGTGCCGTCCGGGCTGCACTGTTGACAGTGTTATGGCAGGTGTTTCCCTGCAGTCACTTCTGTTCTAGGTGGACCAAGCTAAACAAACTGCCAACACTATCATAGGGGCTTACTGGCACTATACTAAGCTGCCAGACCATACTTCTCAATTCCTTATCCATGATGTATGGAACGTGGAATTCCATTAATTCTACCCAGGTTTTGAAAACCCTTGCCCTACATAACCTTACAAAATTCCACCAGGGCACCGTTAATACAGTCAATGGAAAGCATTGTCTTTTAAATAAGCACGCAATCAAGTAGGCAAGTGCCTTATTTTTCTAAGCTCCGTCTCCCCCCATCTTTTGTTGTGCACTTAAACCTAATAACCTGCTTTCAGCTTGCATCGCTGCGAGGTTGCAGGTATGGGCAAAGGGAAACGGCGGCTCCATTAAGCTGAAAAGGCCAGCCACTGTGTTAATGAACATTCACAGTGAAGATAAGGAGCTTAACAGCAGGGTGTGGAAGGGAACAATCTTTAAAAACACAACTCAGAGCTGCTGTTGCTGCATAATTACACTAAACCAGCTCTGTCCTGAACAAAAGGGACCACAAACTGGCTTCTTTTTTTTCCAGTTTACAACCAAATGTGTTAATGTGCTAAGGGTTTTTAAAGGGCTAGGGAATCCATCTCCTCCAAGTCTCCTGAATTGGAAATGTGTTGTCTTTCTGAAAGGAGACTCCACCCATCAATCTCATACATTCCCAGTTTAACCAGTTAAATAGGTCTCTCTGCCCATAAACCCCTGTATATTTTTTGTTTGGTATGCTTACCTGGCAGTATTGATTCGACTCCTTGATGCGTTTCGGATATTGAGAGCCCAGCCACTCCAGTTCGACCTAGCCACAAGAGAACATCTTGGCTGTCTCTTCAACGCTCTGCATCAATAAAAAAAAGGAAATATCAGTCATGGAAAATTCCTTGGCTTCTCAATACTCTGTACTCCAGGAACATTTCTTACGGCACTGGTGCTTCCAGCGAGGATCTCATCTCCTTGCTAAATCAATCCGAAGCATCAACCTCCAAGTCTCCAGTCTCGTCTCCATTTGGTGAGGCCTCCACCATTCAAGCAGCCCAGTCCAGGTCGGATTCCCCCAACATCATCTTAAAGTCCCCCGTTCATGCCAACTCCGTCTCCAACGTGGACATCCTCCAAGCCCTGTAAATATCTCTCCTACCTTGAATACCATCCCGTATCTCTTGGTCCTTCTGCATCAGCTTTCCTCACCACTCCATCTCAGCTTCCCGCTGCGGCGCCCTATTCAAGCCCACTCAATTCCGGCCCTTCTTTTAATCTTTCAACAGCAGTAGCCAGCTCCAATTCCCACAACCCAGCTTCCCTGCTGCCCAGACCAGCCTTAGTCTCCAGCAAACTCCATACACAAATTCAAGAAGGTAGGGACATAAATCTAGTTCTTTTGCTTCTCTGTTCCCTCGAGGTGCATGATAACAGAGTTTTGGACTGCGGAGAAGTATCCATTGTTTTAAAATCCAAAGACCTCCGGTTGTTCAAAAAACTTACTTGGGCAGAACTTGTTACAGCATTTAGTCTGTACAGAGACATTCTCTGTGACGCATTTCCCACGCGCCGTCAGGAGTTGGACGTCTATCTTAGCCTTGTGACAGATTTGTCTATGAGATACGGAGGTTCAGCTTTTTACAACTATCACAAGTCTTTTTCAGCTAAGGCCGCTGCAATTCTGGAACAATTTAATATCAGAGTTAGACAATGAGCCATTTTGTTGCCACTTCGCCGGCCTGAAAGTTTTTACTTGTATGTTTTGCAGCTCCAGCTTTCAAAGAACTAACCTCTGCCCCCTTTCAGCCCAGTCCACTTTAAATCAGCAAATGCAATCCCACGTTTCACCGGAAGTTCCAAGCTGTAGTTCCTTCCAACCTCAGTTTTCAGTTAATTTACCTTGCCAGTCACGGGTTCCTCATAATCCTTCTCTGCTCATTTACCCAGCCCAAACTAACGACAAACAAGGGAGGCAGGTTCTCTTTTCTGGCGGGAGACAAATCTGTAATAACTTTATTGAGAACGTCTGTGCATATTGCCCATGTACTTTTCTCCACATCTGTAGTTTCTGTGGTGATTGCCACAGCAAATGTGTTTGTCCCAGACTCACCCGCACTGTGTCTACGCAGAAATTAGTAAACTTTCTGTCTACGCCCATTAATATAGTAGTGATGGCAGTTGCTCTCATAGATCACCCAGATGGAGTTTTTGTTAGTTATATTATTTCAGGTCTGAACGATGGTTTCCCCATTGGTATCTTAACTCCTCCCTCTGTTTCCAATGTTTGCAGTAATCTAAGATCTGCTCTAAACGATCCTGATTCTGTTGATATTTTGCTCAAGAAAGAAACTTCCAAAGGTTTCATGATCGGCCCTTTTCCTGAACTCCCCTTCCCATCATTCCATATTAGTCCACTGGGGGTCGCAATTCACAAATATTCAGGCAAGAAAAAGCTAATTATCAATATATCCTAACCGCATTCAGGTTCTGTTTCCAGCATTAACAACCTAATTCCCACTGATCAGTTTTCTCTACACTATACCAGAATCGAATATGCTATCCATTTTATTAAAACAGCAGGTCAAGGTGCCTGGCTCCCCAAGGCTGATATCACAGGTGCATTCAAAGTCATGCCCATTCATCCTTCCCAGTGGCATCTCTTTGGAGTTCAATGGAAACAACAATTCTATTTCTCAGTTCGCCTCACGTTCAGTTGTAGGAGCAGTCCTCACATCTTAAATTCACTATCTGAAGCATTGTGTTGGATTCTACTAAATAATTTCAAATTGCCATTCATGCTCCATCTATTAGACAACTTTCTATAAGTAGACTTTAAGGATCAGCCCCCTGCTCATTCTATTATTATTTTAAGAACTGCATTTTTCGAACTTGGAGTTCCTCTATCAGAGGAGAAAACCTTGGGACCCACCACCTGCCTGGAATTCCTTGGGATTGAAATGGACTCCAAGAAAATGGAAGCACGTCTCCCGCAAGACAAATTGCATCGAATTTCAGGCATCTTAAAATCCTTTCAGGACAGAAAATCTTGTACTAAACATGAACTCCTCTCTAATGGGTCATCTTAATTTTGCTACAAGGATCATTCCACAAGGACGTTCATTTGTTTTTTATCTTTTAAAACTAGCATCTTCCGTATTCGAACTACAACACCACGTTAACATCAATGCGGGGTGCCGGGCCTATCAACCTGTGGACCCATCCTCGGACCTCTGCATAGGAATTCTCCATCGTCAATCCCAGGTCACGTACTCTTTACTTTTAAAACATTCAAAATCAGACCGAGAAAAGAAAGGTGTGCATGTTTATTTATCAAAAACACATTGTATTATTTGTCCTGTTTCTGCTCTTTTCAGCTATCTGTCACAGTGTCCGACGGCCAGCAACCAGGATCCCGTTTATCAGCCTGGAAGGGATAGTCGTGTCCAGGAACTGGCTTTGTGACCACCTTCATCAGTGTCTCCTTCACGCTGGGCTTCCTCCCGACAACTACTCTGGACATCGTTCAGGATCGGCGCTGCAACTTCTGCTGCTTCCAGGAGCATTGCTCCACACCTAATCAAGGCTATGGGGAGATGGACTTCCGGTGCATACGAACTCTACATTCGAAAGAATGTCTCAAACTAATTATCGGTTCAAAAAATGTTTATTGAAGTCATTATTTTAGAACCCGGAGGAAGGGTAACCCTCTGCCATGGATTCGCTAAGGTTTCCCCCTATTTCTGGTGAGTAGGGGGTTTTTCCTTACCTGAGCGCTGAGTGGTTTAGATCTGCAGGGTGGGGGAGGCTTAGGTCGCCTCGTTCTTTTGGGGGAAGGTTGCCTGAGTGCCACTTGTCCTGCCGCTGGCATCCACATCCATCATAAATACATATCATGCTTGTCAGTATTGGGCAGCGTCTTAGCTCCTTGAACCATGCAGGACCAAAAAGTAATTATCATGCGCAAACAAACAAGACATCATTCTAGCATCACGTCGGACTGGGCTATTGGCCAAGTGCATAATTAATTTTACACATTATCAATGGACATTACCCATGTTCCTCAAAAAACATGGGTGATGGTTAACTATGCAAACAATTGGCTGCGGCCTTATATTTTGGGGGAAGGTGGCCCCAAGTGCCACTTGTCCTGCCCGCTGGCTGAGTCATTCTTAATCACTGTATTGCATTCATTTTAGCTTGGCCAGCATAGGGACAGCTATCGAGCTCCAATGGATAAGGCCATGGGCCAAATTATAAATGTGAATGTATTATGTATCTGTCGGCTATCATGTTCATGTCGGGCACAACTGTTTGCCAATTGTTCATGTGCCCATCAGGCATATCTTTCGCAATCAATAAATTGTTATTTTCTACTACTAAGTGGACGTCTCCTTTCTGAAATGGCATTTTTTAGAATCCTAATATCTGTAAGAATTTTATAGTGACGGACAAAAATGAAATGTGGAAGTTTTTTCATCTTTGATGGTAGGGTAAATTAGCAGACATTAACTTGTTTTTTGCCACATCCTTATTTATTCTATGTATCGAATTCTACAATTTTGCTAATTTTTCCTACTTTGCATCCATTTTCTTTTTTTAATGTGAGCGCCATCTTTAAGCAATATTGTATTATAATATGTATCGCTGCAGCAACAGACAAGTTCAGTTACAGTAGTTCCATTAAAGGTGAAATAACTTCCATATAAATATTTCATTTTTGGCCATCACTTGCAAGCAAAATTCCCATCTTATAGGCAGAGGTGTAGATATATTTTATTTGTTTACTGAACTTCTAGTAACACATATAATATGTAATGCATGTCTCAAATTTCTACAAGTATTTCCACAGTGTCTTTCTGCATCCTGTCAAAATGCTTTACTTTACTATGTCTATGTGCGAGTGGCTTCATTTGTGTTTGTGTCCACATTCGTAGTCGATGCACTGTTCCCTGCGTCTTCATCAGCATTTTTAGAAGACGTTCCTAATGTTCTTTTCATTGTATCAAAATAACTACTGACTGAATCAGACAATGTGAAGAAATATGAGTCATGTGACTTAGCTTGCCTATAGATAATAGTACTGGAACACACCAGTGCTTTTACAGACCCTGTTGTTGTGTTATCTGGTTAACGGTGGAAGATTGATGAAGCCGAGACCCTTGGAACTAAGGGCCAAATCCTGGCTCCTGCTGTGCTGTCCTGAGGCATGAGCCCCCCTGAGTCTAAAACAAACATTTTCTTACGAGAATGTCATGCATCTGGTCACTGAATCAATCCAATCATTAAATCTTTTATTTTAGAGTAGAATAGAGTTTGACAAACAGAGGACAGGTTCTTGTTTACAAGGAAACAGGGGAAAGGGAATTGAGACTGTGAGAATTAGGTCTGGTGTGTCACTTAGATTCATTATGTTTGTGTGTATTTGTGTATGAATGCGTATAAACTTGTGTGTATACATGAATGCATGTGTTGAGGCAATTTACAAGTAAAATGACCATGGACGTGCAGCACTGCATGAATTGCTAACATACATTTCTGTAACCTACCAGATATCATTTGACTTTTAAAACTGCACATCTGAGACCTACAGCTGTGGCCACAATTATTGTATCACCGAATTTTAGGATTGAGGATTGAGACTTAAGGGAAAAAAAAATTAAATACATGAACATTATTTAAACATCATGTAAAGAACTACAAAAGGATATCGCAAAAGTCTACTGGAAGCCATAATAGTAGTACAGTATTTCATGTAGGATTTCAAAATGTCAAGTTGTTAAATTTCATCAAGTATATGGAAAACTACAAGAGCTATGTAATTCAATTTGTTAACGTAACATTATTCTGCAGGTTTCATTCGGCTTTATGAATCAAAATGTATTAATTCTATAGGGTGATGCAACTTCTTTAGAGAGGAAGGGCAATTATATATCTCTTCACGACAATTACACCAGCCGTTTTTTCACAGATTGTTGTCAGCTTCAAGTTAATTGAATTCCTCAGAAAGACTGAACCTCAGAAACTCATTATTTTGTCAGTAGATTTTTGTTGTGGTTGGCAGATCAAGTGATTGGTTCTGTTTCTGAGGAAAAGAAGATAATAAAAATGCCTGTATTTAAGCAGTTCTGCTACAGTTGGTACCGTTCAACCCTATCACATAACATAAAGTGGCACTTGCTATAGCAAGGATTGGAAAAATCACATGCAGTTTTTGGTAGAGAAAAGGGAATTTTAGTTCTACAGTAGGTTGCATTCAAAACACCTTCAGAAAGGCCAATAACACTATATAAGTTTCAAAACCATTCATAATATTTTTGTAATAGCATGTGTTACTGCAATCTGCAAAAATAATATTATTTATGAAACGTTTATCTCAGTAAAATTGCACATTGTCATTTTGTAGTTATGCGTTTACTATAATTTACCATGGATTGCCATGTTTTTTTGTAAATTCTTTAACATAGCTCTCTGTGCTTTACAGTGCTTACCTATGCTTTACCATACGTTCACTATGCTTTATTACACTGCTATGCTTTTACTATGAGAAACATTTATAAGTGAGTGGCTATGTCATAAGGCATTTGAAACATCATCTTATCAATTACTATACTTTTGTTTTTTAACAAATATGATTAAAATATGTTATCAATAATTATATTAATATTTTCTAAATAATTCTAAAGAATTCTGCATGTAGCTATACAGTGTTATATAGCCTTTACATAGGGCTAGATTCTCAATGCAATTTACTCATTAGAACGGTTTTTCCCTGAAAGGAAAACACATCTTTTACAATCAGACTACTTTTAAGCCATTACATTATTGATATTTTTTGGCTTTGCTTTTTGTATTTATTTATAAAAATGTTCTTATTATGATAATGAGGTGTAAATAGCTTTGAAAATTTACCCATACAGTAAAAAATACAGTATTCAGAAGACATGAATTTGTATTTCCCCATAGCCAATAACAGATTTTTTTTTTTTTTATACAGAGAAGAACTGTATGTTACATTATATCAAATATATCGATATTGTACCGCTGGCATTGTTTTCATGAACTGTAGCAAGCCACCTTAATCATTATGTTTTGTGCAGAATCATTTGCTACCTTGTAGCAGAGAGCACATTAATAATCCGAACTGAGAAACAAATGAAACCGTTTTCTTTTGGGATGATTCAACTGTTCATTTGATGGGCTTTTTTTCTAATCTTGCCAAATCAATTTCAACTCCTTTCAAAAGGTAAATTATAAGACTTCAATTTGTTTTAATGACTTAGTTCTCTGCTGAGTGTACAGAATGTAATTACAGCAGTATGTGTTAAAAATGCATACAATTAATCAAATACAGTAGCAATTAAATAATCTGTTACTCGTTTTTAAAGTGTCAGCATTATTGAAAAGGGTTAGCTACAACCTTACAGAAAAGTTTTAAAAATACCATTCAGATACCAGCATGAATAAACCTAGCCATAGCTACGATGTTGATTTATTACACCGTGTTTGTGAAACTGTAACACCTTTGTATTTGTAATGTTCTGCTCCTAGTGGCTGATGAGTTAATAATACTAACATCAGCATATAACACGCACTTGCCTCTCGACTGCAGAGCTTGCTCTTTAGTTGAATGGCAAGATGTTCATCATTGAACTGTCCAGTTGATGGTTCACATCCAGCCCTTGCATTCAATTCAATGGGCTGAGATGCCAATGCATTACATAGTGATATGGTACCAAGTTGACAAGGTTCAAATATATTTTATATTAGAACATAAGAAAAGCTTGGGAACAAGAAAAGGCTGTTTGGCCCATCAAGGCTCATCCCTTCTTAGCACACTATTTGCCCCTTAGAGGATCTTTTTTATGTTTTAGATGTAACTGCTTAACCTGGTTTGCTATTCCATGATTTTTTTTTTAAAAAACCTTCTATTCTAAACCTTTAATCAGTTTCCATGTATCTTGTCCTCCTCTCTGTACTCAATTTGAAGTAGTGACATAAGTTAACTTCACCTATGTTTTGAAAGGGATAGCGCTAATATGACTTGTATATGATGTCTACCGTTATTTTGATTGGCTACTCTTGTTAAACGTACCCCTCCGATTGGCTGAACAGATTTCTGGAATTCAATATGCAGTGTGTTAATTCGGGCCAGCTGTATTTCTTTTAGAATGTCTTCAGATCTCGTTATGAACAGCATCAAACACAAACAATATCCTTCTTACAGTATATAGTTGATTCTTAAACAATGGTATCACCTGGGGAAAAAAAACATTACGTTATTACAGAAAATATATTTTTGTTTGATTTACAAATAGACAGTCATGGAGGACAGGAACATACACACTGGGGATGAACGTGTGGGCTTGGTGTTCATGCATGCAAGTCATGGGCAAAGTGCTCTTAAGTTTCCATGGAAAGTATCCAGACAGGCCAAAGCCAAGTCACTCTACAGTGTCCTGTGTGCTTGGCAAGTTTGTTTAAAACTAGATTACTCATAATATATAGATACAAATGCTACTAAACATTATACAGCTTGCTTGTGTTTAGAAGTAACCTTACACAAGTTTAACAAAGTAAAAGCATAACAAAATGTAATAAAGCATGGTGAAACCCCTGCCATGCATAGTGAAGCATTTAAAAGCACAGAGAGGTAAGGTAAAACCAAATACAAAATACAAAATAAAAAAAGATTGCAACTATGGCAAATGCATAGTAAAACAGTGGGAAATGCATAGTAAAACCATGGGAAAAGCCAGGGTAAAATAAGAGTATGTACTGTCCATTTGTGCATGTAGGCCTATACAGGTATGTACACTTCTGAGGTAAAACTCACAATGATGAAAACAATAGCCTTCTTATCATCCGTTTCTTAACGTTACCTCCGAATTGTTGATTGAGTGTTGGAGTGAAGGCCTCCATTTAGGTATAAAAGTAAATAAAGATCTGTTTGTTCATAGATAGATATGGGCAGGTGGACTCATTCCACAGAAACAGCACTGAGAAACAGACAAAGAGAAACGTGCTTCTTTTAATCTGTGCCGTTTCATTACTTACAAAGAATGGTGTGATGTCATCGGGCTGGGGTGTGAGGGGGTTGGGGGTGGGGCTACAAAGTGTGCCGATTGGGAGACGCAAAGTTAATGTATTGTTAAACAAGGAGTTAATCACTTTAGTGGCACATGTGGGTGTAAAGAAGTGTGCTATCCCCTGGGGCAAAGTCCCCGTCCCGTCCCCCCCCCCAGCTGCATTTACATGTCAGTTATGCAAAATTGTAGTTGTTGAATGAAAGCTTCCCCTCCCCAGTGCATGCTAGTGTTTGGCTGGTTGGCTGCTGGCAGCCTGTTATATTCAGAAACTGGTTCAGTCAGGGCCACTGCACATGTGTGGATCTCCTAACGAAGAGAAGGATTGCTGTTTTTAGGCACATCAAGTGGATGCTTAACAGTAAGAGGGTCTCGTTTTCAGGCTTGCTTGACATTCTTGCTTGAAGTGTTCAGGTTTCTGGATTTAGAGAGGAGCGTTACAGGGCTGTCTGGCCCAGGGTCTTGAACAGTAAGTACGTTTGAAAAGCTTTTTGTTTTTAGCTGGCTCTTAGATTGAGATGTTTATTCTGGATGAGAGTGTATGCATTGTGTCATGAAAACATATTTAATTTCACCATTGACGTTTTTAGTTTTTTTTTTTTTAATTAATGATTTTTGTCATATTAAATAAAGGTGATACTATTCTTAAATGTACTCATGTACTATATAATTTAAATATAAAAAGTACTTTGTTTTTAAATATAAAGTGACAGTTAGTTTATCTGAAAAAAAAGCTTGTGTGTTAATAAAATAATAAGTGCAAAACATTTGTAAATTATTTCCTTACTTGAGTAAAAAAAAAAATCAAATTTCTATAGTATAATGATTATTTAGTCATTTTGCAAAGTGTGTTTTTGTTTTTCTGTATAAGCGTGAACTTACAACAAACACACACAAAAAAAAATATCAAAATTCAAGGTCCCCTATTTTGCCAGCAGTGCAGTTTATTTTAGAGCCAGTAATAGAAATGCCTGGAAAATCTGAATGTTATTGGGTTTGTTTCATTGTCTGTTTGCTCCAGGAAGCATTCTGTATAGCAATCTATTGACAGATCCCTGCTGTTGGGCAACTGTGAAGAGTTGACAAGCAGTTGTTCTGAAGTGCTGTTGTGTTTGCCTCATCACCTTCAAAGTGGGAAAGGGTACTGAATAGTCAATGCTAGACAAATATATGAAGTCTGCATTTGCAAATACCCTTATAAAAGTTTAACCCTGGCATGTTTGCAGTTGTACCACGCTTGTCCCATGACATTTACCCTGGTTTGCCATGTTTTTTAATATGCTTTGCTATACCTCATTCTTTACAATGCTTACCAGTGCTTTACCAGGCTTTCACTATGCTTTCTTGCACTTTGCTATTTAGTAACTGGGTTTTACAATTTGTGTTTGGCTACTTGCATTTAAGTCTTTTTCATTAGACTTCTAAAATGTTATTCCAAATACCTGAACAATAAAAAATAAAAAAACATAGGGGGGGATTCACAAAGTGTTTTATTCCAAATTGTCATTAGCACATTAGAACAGTAGTTACTGTTACATTTAACAATAACAGCCCTTGAATTAAAATCAACAGATGTATCTTTAATGGTTGTTTTTCTCCCTGGTGCTAAGAAAATGGGGCTAATGACACATTGCAGTAAATGGCTTTTCTTCAGGTTAATACACAGGTATTATAATTGCAACAGCAAGAGTATATACATCATCTTATCAAAGCGCTTTACAAAAGAAATACACTGAACAGCCAATGTATTAAAAGCAAGGATGTTTTTCTAAGCTGGGTACAATTACCTGGTAAATAAGTATTATTTATGCCCAGCTAAAGCAGGGAGCAGATGCTGTAAGCTCTGCTCTGGAAGCCACTTTCTAGCTTCTGTCACCAGAGAGATGACTTGAAAGGGTCTTAGCTTAGTCCCGAGTGGGCTGTAGTCCACAGTTAACAACACCTGGGTTCACATGCATCCAGAGGATAGGGTGTAAATTAAATATTCATGGACTATTATTGATTACAGTGATTATGATTACCAAGATCCTCCTGCAGTCACACTGAGAAGTAGGTAGGAAGCCAAGCCTTATATTCTGTCTCTAGGGCTGCAATTTCAGAGCATGTCACTCTGAAATATATTGCCCTGTGTCTGGGAAATAGAAAGTCACTGACACTGGCTGGGTCCACATTCACGTTTGTGAATAAATTAATATTTTCCTCCAAACTGCAAGAAAGTCCAAAAGATTAAGCTAATGCCTTGCTTTCTTATATCAGGAGATATATAAATAAAAAAAAGGATTTCTTCCCTAACTTCAAATATGAAGCTGATTTTTCTGAGGCAAAACCTTATACGAAACTGTGAAAAAGTGGTTAACTGTGTGCAGGTGAAGGTAATGCAGCAGTGATTAATAAACAGACAGACAATTATAATCCAGGTGCAATGTTGTTTAATGTTTGTTTGTTTTTTCTAATCCAATGGCCTGATGGCAAAACAACAGTAAATAATAACAATGTCAATGAAAAGCAATACGGTGGCGTGTATTGCTTATTTGTAATCCGCGGGTTGGTCCCGAAATAATAACAGTCTCGTTTTTAGTTCACATACACTTAACACATACACAAACACAAACACCCGTCCACAGTGCGTGCCACAATGATCGTGGTGAATAGAGATCTTTAGTGCAAACAAAAGTGCAGTGTTGTTGATCCGGGTTTAGTGCCGGCCTTTGGCAACAGCTACGGATCGTATTAGCCGTCCAAATAATCACAAACAGTATTATTAACAAAAAACAAACAAAACACTCACCTTTCGCAACACAGGTTCTCCTTCTGGTCATTTAAGTTAACTATTCACAAAGGAACAGGTCACATCACTACGTCTCCTTTTTATAACGTCACCCATGACCCCGAGCGCATCCGCTCCTCCAATCCGCGGATGCGCTAGTCTTGCACCCACTCCAATTTTATAAATAGATTCATTCATCTGAATACGGACGTTTTGCAAGACCGATATTCCATGCTAGGACTCTTTGTTTTCCGGTTTTATTTTTCTGATCACGTGATGTTGCTTTTTTTTTTTTTTTGCTGACTTTCAATTAAACTCTTGGAAAAGTGTTGATTGTGAAGCAAGTTCACTTTAGTTTTTTTTCTCCCGTGATTTGATTGAGACTGTGATTCTGTTTCATTGATAATGTAAAAAGAAAAAGGCAGCTCCTTATTTTGAATACAAACTGAACGCAAACAGCGAGTGAAGTTAAATTGATTTAATTAAATTGTAATCATTTAAGAGCAAACTATTATTTGCAAAACAGTTCTAACATTTTTGCAACGAGTCATTAAGATTTTAAATCCGGGAAAATCAATTTAACTGAACTGAGATTTTTGTGTTCAGTTTGACTTAAAAATAAGGAGCTGCCATTTTTTCACATTATCAATGAAACAGAATCATAGTCTCATTCAAGTTAAGGGAGAAAAAAGTAAAGTGATCTTGTTTCACAACTAACACTTTTTTAAGAGTTTAATTAAGAAACAGAGTCGGCACAATATAACTTTAAAGGGACATCACGTGACCAAAAATAAAAACCGAAAACGAAGAGCCCTATTCACGCCACACAAAACTCGCATGAGTCGTTACATCAGCTTCTTTACTGAACGCCAAAAGGAGCATCTTCTGACTGCTGAGGCTTGTTTTAAAAGAGGCCAGCTTGTTTCTTCTCAAGTCTGATCCAGGAGGATATTCAGATGAAAATGTGTTGTGATTTGTTTCATTATGACGTTTGAGGTTGCTTGCCTTGTAAGCGATTTGTTGCAGAGGAGACACAGAGGTTTACCGCTGCAAACTCTTCCATTCTGGCTTAAATCATACTTTTATTTATTACTCGTTGATAGTTTGCTCAATGCCGTTGTCTCCACGAAACAAACAAGCACTTCATTCAAACTTGGCTTTCACTCAAGGTGAAATATGCATGCACCAGCGTGCGTTGTCGAAGGTCATCAAGTGGTGAAATATCCTCGCAGGCTCAAAGAAACAGCAGAGAGAGAAGGGGAGAGAAGAAAGAATAATAAACATGAATGAGTACATGTTCTCTTTTCATTGTACATTGTTCTCTTTTCTTTTCGTGTTTGTTTATTATTCTTTCTTCAGTTCATTCGAGCCGCAAAGTGTGCGTCACCCAGCATTTCACCGGGAGCCACATGCGGCTCGCGAGCTGCGGTTTGGCCACCTAAAGAACATGTTTCTATCGACATTCTCCATTGGCCTTGCACATGGTAAATTGCAACTCCCTGGGACACTGTCAAGCGTTGGTCTGTCTGGATACTTTTCATGGGAGTTCTCTGCTACACTACGAGTTCTTTACCCATGACTTGCATGCATTAACACTAACTTCACGCGTTCATCAACACTGTGTTTCTATCCGCAATAACTGTCTGCTAAACAAAAATGCATGTTCTATGTGAAGGACTACATATCTATCGATCTACTCTATCTATCTATCACTCTATCTATCTCTCACTCTATCTCTATCTATCTATCTGTCTATAGGTTTGTTTTTTTGTTGTTTTGGGAGTGCTTGTGAATATAATGCTCATGGTCAGTGCCATAGTGACTGCTGTTAGGAAGCAGCTAGGAGAACTTCCCTTCTCACCTCACCTGTCCTGCTAATTAGTCATGAGTCCCCCTTTATTTATGCAGTACTCAGTATTTATAATTTAGTTCAGTGAACGCTGAAAGGCTCAAGGTATTGAACAAAACAAAATCCTTTCTTGGCTTTACTGGTAAAGACAGATTTTTACATTGAGCATGGCTGTGGAACATAGCAGTTTATCTCTAGTTAATCCAGCTAGTCTTTCTCCTGGCTCTGGATCTTTCCTGTCAATATCAATCAAGTGATACCTTACAGGGTGATGAATGACCTCTACAGGCTTACTGACCCCTGGATCCAGGAGGTCAATCCCATTTCAAGCTAGTGAACCCAGCCTAGCAACGCAATCAAAAAACCCATGCCATTTCCAGACCAAGGTCACTAAAATTATACAGGTACCTTTATAAACTGAAATACTTGGATAATACAGACATGGCTTACACAAGAACATCGTAAGATGTGTATATTATATTCAGTGTTTTATTTGAAATATTGAACTAATTTACTTATTACATAAGGATTATAAACTCTATTTTAAGGATATAATTTTATAATATTATTTTTAAATGTTAGTTCATGAATACAATCTTCATTTTTATAATAAGTTCATATGTATATGTGCAGGGTGTCATTTTGCATAGTTTGAGTAGCTTCACTTCACGGTCCTCTCCCTCAAACAGCAAAAGATGACATCTCTTCCTACATGTATTATAGTACTAAACTATACACCCAGTATCACCTTTCAAATTTTGATCAATATTAGCATCAACTAATTTTACATACAACTTTCTTACAACAAACTGTTCCTGGTCTTATATACTACATCCTAGATGTAGGGTCACATGGTTCAGCTCTTTAACGTATCTTAAGCTGAAAACATTTCCCTTTTAATTCCAGGTTCACTGGTGGAAGCCGTGTTGATGACTCGCAGTGGCTATGAATGCGCTACATGTAGTTCCCGCTAAGGCAAAACCAGCTTCCTCTTTACTTTCGCGCTTCCTCGAGCCAAGAAAACATGGGAAGTGTCAGTAGCCTGATATCAGGACACAGTTTTCACAGCAAGCATTGCCGGGCCTCTGAATACAAAGTGAAGAAGACAAGCAAGAAATCGAGCCGCAGTGCCGACGGCCTTCTGAGGTATGGTTTCTCCCAGGACTCCACCAACAACACCACCAAAGCCATCTCCAAACTGGGAAAAAGTGAGGACTTCTTTTATATCAAATTGAGCCATAAAACCAGAGTACCTCACAAAAGCGAAGGTGCAAAACCATCCGTCGGGGAGGAAGAGAAGAAAACACAAGCTGGAATGGAAGCTGTCGGCTCCACACCACCAAAACTGGTGCCATTCTCCGGAAAACTTGAAAAGGTGAGTTAAGAATTAGAGCTCACTGTTGCATATTGGTCTCCAGTGTTGTACATGGCTGCTGTTCCTTCAAACCCTCCTTAAGCCCTCCTTCATTGTAGGTGTACTGTACCTGAGTTGTCTGTTGATAGTTTTGTAACATTGCACCCTATTCAGAAAACGTGTCTGTATTAAGACATTTTCTTTTTTCTTTTAAGAGTGTAAACAGTTTTGGAAATAAACTTCTAATCTTCTCTATGACAATTGGATGGGGTTTTATGAACTGCAAATTTGATTTAATTAATCAAAATGGGTTTTTAAAGAAAACCGTCCTTAAGAAAACATTCTTAAGTCTATATACTGTATATACTGTATATATATATATATATATATATATAGAGAGAGAGAGAGAGAGAGAGAGAGAGAGAGAGAGAGAGAGAGAGAGAGAGAGATAGATACTGCATAACAGGAATTAACCCTCACAGTGATCTGTTTTTTTTCAAATAATGTATACAGTATTTATAAATCAGCCGATAAATGTGATTATTAGCCACACAAATGTAATTATGGCACATCAGAGACAGTCCCCACATGTTCTATTGAGTGAGATTGAAATTAATACCATCCCTTTACTGAAACGTTAAAAGGTTTATACTGTTGAGCCAGCTTCGTTAAGTCTTAAGATTGAATAGAAATACCTTGATGTTCTGAAAGATTTGCTGCAGTAGGGCCATGCTTGAGCAAACCTCCTCTCAATGGCTCTTTATGCCTTCACTTAGGCATATTGGAATTATTGCTGTCTTAGGAATGAAGTCACTGTACAAGAATGCTGAATCAACATGCTTACCTTTCTCACCCAAGGGTTGCTTATTAATATGAAACAGCAATGCAATCTGTCTTAATGGAGCTGCAGGTGTGTGTGGGGTGGGGGGGAGTTACATGTGTATATAGTAGAGGCAACAGGAGACAGTATAAATAACTTGGGTCTTTCATGATGGGGTCCTTCTACCAAGATCTGAAGGCAATTTATTGCACAAGCATAACCATTTTATTGACCCCTATAAAAGCTTTTCATGGTACATGTGGCCTCTAATTTTGTAGTTGCGTTTGCTCATGTATGTAAGGCCATGTTTTTGCAATGCCTTACATGTTTTTGCAATGCTTAATAGAAAACAAGACCAATTATCCAGGTAATGACCGCAGCTGAGGATTTTAATGCTATTATAAACTGAACAATAGTTTTATGTTTGAAGACCTTTTTAAATGTGTCTTTATGTTATTTCTATGACTGGGTCTACTTGAAATGTGAGTTTTAAGATTCTAAATTAATTTTAGCTTTTAGAGGATATCTACAGGTACTTGTGGAATAATTCACGCTATACTCTGAACCTGATTGGCTGAAACAATCTGCAAGGTTTATAATATACCATAATAGTGTCTTAATATTGACGATGTTTTCCACCAACATAGCTTCCCATAGTTCCCATTCTCCTCATGCAGGTGCCTGCTTTTATATCAATTATTATTTAAACAATCAATCATAATTAGCCCTCTTTTCTTTTGTGTTCAAGTGAACTTTGTATGCATTGATTGATTTAATTCATGATTACCACATGTTGAAAGCACGTGATTGCGTTCACTTCAGTCGCAATTAAGTATTTAACATCTTGATTGCTGTGCGTTATTTACAGCAAGCAGACTGAATAAGGGTATGAAACAATAGAGACTCAAAGTCCAAGATCATACATTACATTAAACAGCGCGTCTAAAATTAACTGTGCGTGTGGAAATAAATTGGACCTGGCGAGCCTGACGCAGAATTAATAAATGGACCGCAAAGGGTTAAATGTATATTTTTCATAACTTTGAGACATATTGGTAAAACTTACAAGAAACAAAGTAAAGCGGACAAGTGTTACTGGGGAACATGTTTCAGGAAATGTTAAAAAAAAAGTTTTAATAAACTTCTCTGTAGCCATAGTAAAACAAAAGTGGCTATGTAGGACTTTCATGGAAATGTATAACAAGTTACTATTTCAGCAACTAGAATAAAAGTATCAACATAACAGAAACACACGCAGGAAACAATGATGTAAAGCCTTGATGGAACAAATGACATTTTCTTCAGTTGTTTCAAACATGTCTTTATGTTCTGAAAAATTGATCTGCAAGAAAATGAATAGGACTAGATTAACAACTTATTTTCTCTCCCCTAATAGGGAACAGAAAAGGGTTTGATACGGCCTACAGCATTTAAACTAGTCATTCCTCGGACTAGCAATTCCACTGTTCACAACTCAATGGAAAGCCATAATAACTTGAACCAGGTCCAAAACGGCAAACAACTCAGCCCTTCTGAGAAACCAAAGGACCAGGATCAGAAGCAGGCCAACCACTCTGGGGCCTTGTCAGACTCTGGTAGGAACTCCATGTCTAGTATCCCAACACACAGCACAACTGGCAGCTGCCAAACAGACAACCTCAGCACTTCCGCTGGTCTCCCAAACAGGTTTGGAGGGTCTGCCCAAAACATGAACCAGACTAGCAGCGCAGGCGTACCAAATGACAGCAACATTGTCAGCCTCAAGGTAATGTCCTTATCCGACAGTGGACAATCTTCTCCTGGTCAGAGTGGACCTTCTTCAGGGCAGGTGGACCATTGTTCCGAAAACGTCACTTGCGTCCGGTCACCCATCTCTACCGATGAGGCCCTCATCCTGAAGCTGGAACAGAAACTGCTTGAGAAGGATAGTGAGCTCCAGGACCTTCACGTCAGCTTGGAGGAGAAAGAAACAGACACCTGTCAGCTCTTTGAGGAGAAACAGAAGTACTGTAAGGAAGAGATGGAAGGGCTGAAGCAGAGGTGCTCATCCAAGTTACGGCAGGTCTCCCAGAAGGCTGTGAGAGCTCAGCAGGTCATGCAGCTCCAGGTCTTCCAGCTCCAGCAGGAGAAGAAGAAGCTCCAAGACGATTTGAACCAGCTGGCCCAGGAACGAGACCTGCTAGAGGTCAAGCTCAAGTCCTATGAAAAGGGGCAGACCCAACTGGCGCCAACACTGGAGGAAACACAGTGGGAAGTAAGTGATTGAGTGGTTTGTCTTGAGTTCCTTATACTGCCTTAATTTGAGGAGGTCCATTCATAAGTCAATACAAAATGTGGTCCATACGTTTACATACCACTAATATAAAACTGGTATTTACACACAATTCACATTAGTAATCCATTTTAGTGCCACATTAACATAATAACCTGCCTGCTGCTTATATGTGACCACAGTGCTATTGTTGTTCCAAACCTTTTGTGTTGACTTCATTGTTGGCAATGCTGTGGTTTGCTAATAATTAGGGTTTCTCTAAATGGAAAAACATTCCTAATGGGTACTCTGTTTTCACCTCCATTTCAGGTGTGCCAGAAATCTGGAGAGATCTCTCTACTGAAGCAGCAGCTGAAGGAATCGCAGGGAGACGTGAGCCACAAGCTGAACGAAATTGTCAGCCTAAAAGCCCTCCTGAAAGAAACCAAAGCTAAAATAGATCCCATGGAGCAAAAGGTCAGGGAGATGGAGGAGTCTGTCCACACGAGGACCATGGAGGTGGAGGTATGTGAAAATGAGCTTCAGCGCAAGAAAAACGAGGCCGACCTCTTGAGGGAAAAGGTGGGCCAACTGGAGACAGTCATCCGGAACCTGAAGCAGGATCTCGCCTTGGTCAAGGAGGAGTTAAACAAGCAGGAAGCCAGTGGTCGGCGAGCAACAGGACAAGCCAAATGTCATTCAACTGCAGTGCATGAGGTGGAAACCCTGCAAAAGGAGGTGGAAAGGCTGAAAGCGGAGTTAAAGGAAGAGAGGCAGAAGAAGGAGAAGATGGTGACCAGTTTTCAGCACGAGAGGCTGATCTGGAACCGGGAGAAGGAGAAGGTGATCAAGTATCAGAAGCAGCTTCAGCACAACTACCTACAGGTGCACAAGAAGAATCAGGATTTGGAAAAGATCCTGAAGGAGCTAACTGTGGAGCTGGAGAGTCGCACAGAGTTGGACATTAACTTTCAAAGTGCAGACATTCAGTACGAGAAAATTATAGCCACGGAAATATAAATTGTGTGACTACATTTTCTGAAGCACATTGCTTAAGGTCTATCACAAGGGTTAACCCACATCCAGTTACACTTTCATGGACATCAGGTTCTGTGCTTCAACTTTAAGTTGCTGAATGGATTTTCATTCCATATAAACCACACTGCTTGAGGTCCCATTGTTTTAGTGGATAGTGTGTTATTAATTCAATGGTCTTTAATCCTGTCCCATTTGGAAAAGTTATGAATCTTTCCCAAATGACTTCTTAAACCCATATACATTTCTGAAAAGTATAATGTTTCATATGCTAATATGAGCTTGCTTTGAGCAGCCCTCTCCTTTGTATTTGTCCTGGTAGTATTTTCAGAGGAAATCTATGTCTCTGTGTCATTTATCTGTCCAATATTTCAGTAAAGCAGGTTGACACAGTTAGTGGTAAGTGGAGTTCTTCCTGGAAAGACTGCAGTAACACAGGGGTCTCTAATGCATATTAACTAGCATGGTGCAGTCTGCTCTATTGTAGTTATCCACATGCCAGTAGGAAAGACCTACCCAAGTATTTCTACAAATGATGCAGCCTCTTTCCAAGCACATTGATTTTCTATGTATTATGTCTACCTACACTTCCACATTCCATCTGTACAAATATACCTCCTTTGAATGGCCAACTATATAAGCCCAACCTCAAATCCAACCCAGACATCTCCACTACATTTATGGGAAATATTTACCCAGGTGCTTCCACATTCCTATGAGAATTGCATACACAGCAAGAACACTTGCTGGTTTTATAGAACTAATCTTACTAAACCATCACCCCCCAAATCTAGGCATACAATTCTCTATTCTGTTAAAAAAAGATCTCCCCTCAACCAAAGCCTTAGCCCTGATTCTAAACCAACTACCAAGCCCAGTCCTTACCCTAGCTCATATCATAAAATGGAAGATCCGTGCGATACTTGAAACATTGTTCAAGCACCTTAGGCTTATGGAAAGTAAACAGGGTCATGCCACTGAAACAGCAACAAAGAACAACTACCGTGGAAACAACATCGCTTTAGCACTGCATGATACTGAAGAACCAGTACCGCAGAATTTGGCAGTTTCCAGAGCTAGTCAGCAGAAGTCATTGAGCAGGTTGATTCGTAGCCTGTTAATACTCTGGAAACCTGACAGTGTTAAAAAGAAAACAAAAGAGAACGCTGATAAGAACGAAGGAGTAGAGATACTGATCCTCTTTAGGGAGTGACTCCACTTGATCTAAAGAACACCTCAAAAAGTGTTTGCTAATGAGATTCCATTCATAACTGTCTATTTTCAATGACAACAAGACAGGATAAAGGAGCTCCTTAAATGCCGACAGCTGGCTGCGCCCCATTTGTTATCCAGGTGCTAAAAATGTTCACCACAGTGGCTTTGTTGAGTTGAATTAACTACCTTTGGCGCTGTTGTTTTGGTAATGAGCCATGTAAGCCTTTGACAGCAGCCATTTAAAAAAATACTGCTGAATTTATCTTCTGGGGGTTTATGTTACTATTTGTGTTCATTTGTCTGGTGTTTCACTGAGTATGTAATGAACAGAAAGATTTTCAAGGCTCAAAAGAGAGATAAAGAAACAAGTGGTATTTTTGTATAAGAGGGTTGTAACACAGAGAAAATAGCACCATGTAGGAAGTAATAGAGTTTTGGTGTTTTTATAACCTCTTTTGTCTATCACCTCTGGAGCACTGTGTTCAAACTAGTGGACACTTGGCAGTTTCTGCTTGAGAGAGGCCCAGGACTGCATAGGGTGTTTAAGTTAGGACAGTCTCAGAGCTTTTAGAGAACATCTACAGGCATCTACCTGCTCTGTGCTTGACTGTAGACAATCCAAAATTAGACTTTCAACAATTCTAATCTAGTTACAAACCCATTAGCTATACATTCCTGTCAAATGTACAACCGTTTATGCAGAGCAATGCAAATTTGTGAGATGTTAAACCTGAAGTCATACACATCAACTGGTCATTCGATAGATAGCGAAGCAAATCCATTCCATATTGAATTTTTAAAAAAATTAAATAGTAAAAAATACCTAAAAGAAGAGATTTTCACTGTTTGAAATAAAAGTCCTATGTATTTCATAAACTGATTTCATGCCAGTTTCTTTCACATGCAAAATGGCTAAATCCTCTAAGTAATTAGAGTTACACAAAGCACCAGGAAATACAACAGATAAATCATTACTTTCAACATTGTTTCAGAAGGAATGGGGTTTGAATACAGTCATGAGGTGAATACTCATTTCTAAGAGGCTGTCTCTCACTTACTCAATCAAATCCTTTATCTAGCCAGGTAGAACCAGTTCAGATTCTTATTCGTGGTGGTGTGAAACAAGGCAGGTGGAATGAAGACAGTGCAGAAGGGATTTTTCTAGAGTTGTATTGAGCTGTAGTGGTAAAATCTGGCCTTCAGATGTGGTTTTAGATACCCTTGTTTATTGGGTGTAAAATGAAAGGTGGCTCTTTTGCCTGACATGTGAACATCTGCTCTTTTAAAATTATCTTTTAAAGAAATAACAGTTTACCTTTTACTCAGCTCATTCCAGACAGTGTTCTGCAGCGGAATGTGTTACAATGTTCGCTGAATATGCCAAATTGTTTTTTCAAGGTTATGTTTTTTTACATTATTGTACACAAGCCACTTTTGTTGGCTCAGAGCACAGTGGTGATGTAAACAGATTGCTTATGCTTATCTACTTCTACTCTGCATGCTTGATGTGTCACCAGCTGTCAAGCGGGACAACTGCCTATTTAATAGACTTCTCTCCAACACACTTGTAAAAAGACTGAAACGCTGCATTATAAACATCTGCTTTGCTAGGGGCTGGTGACACGAAAGGAAAATATTGGAAATGCTCTGTTATTTATGTATTGTATATTTTGTATTTATTTAAAAAATAAAGTGGAATCTCATTGATAAAAGTCTGCACCTCTTTGTGTTATTTTGTTGCCCTGTGCCCTGTTTAAAAACAGCAACAACAAAAGAGAAACTTCCATAAAAGGTTTGAATATAATTAGTATTAAGAAACCATCTGCCATTATCAGCAATGGAAAACAGAATGGATTTGGAAAAGATTGCATATATACAGTAAGAGATTGGTAGTGAATGTACCATTGTACTGCAATAGATAACCAGAGTAGATTGGCCCGTGCCATTGAGCTACCACTGATATGTTACAATATGAACATGTTACCATTGTGGTACTATATTAACAGTGGCTCGCTCTATTGTATTTCAGTCAGGACAATCTTGCATTAATTAACCACCTTTATTAGAATACACATCTTATAAGTATCCAAAACATTGACCCAGCAATGGGTGCATAATAATAAGTAGAATGATTCAAAAGCATGGCAAGACTGAGTTTGTGAAATAGGTTTATATACTTTATAGGTTAATGGGAACTTTCTGGTAATAGGCTTGTAGATTAACCAATTAACGTACTAGGTGCTTGTAATATAGATTTCCTGCCTGAAAATCTAGCAAGCTTTATATTAATTACATATTCTACATTTCCAAAAAAATAAACACTAAATCACAGTTACTACAGGATAAACCTTACTGTGTTCCTGGGGAAACATAATTCCTCTACTAAGGATCCAGTGTATCCAGATAATGCTCCCTACTGCAACAATGCTGGTTTTCTATGCACAAAATACGTCACTCATTTTAATCAGAACACCAGCACTGTTGCAGGAGGGGGCATGAACTGGATGCACTGCAATGTTTAGAAGAAAGAACTCTTTCTCCTGCAACTGTTCACGAGTAAAAGGTGAAAATAAGTAATTCTCTAGTTTGATATGTGAATACAAAATATTTTTTTAAAAACTGATTACATTGCTGCGTTATGGAGAACACAGGCCACATCAAAGGGAAAGTAATGTGTTTCTTGTAAACACTGCAGGGGGTTCTGTAACACTTTATGTTTACTACTGTGCATTTCCACTGAGATTATGCAGTTCAAGCTTTTCCAATGTATTATCTATGCCTTGCCATACTTCACCATGCATTAACATGCCTTACAACTCTTGCTATTCTTTTACCATGGTAAGCTGCAGACAGTAAATCTAGAACCAATTACTGGCTGGTTTCACACTGATTAGCACCAATCTTGGAATGCAGCTAAGGCCAAAAAGGTTTGCGTCACCTAGAATTTATAAGAATGAGACATACTTGTAAAAAACATATATATATGAACATCATTTAGATGTTATATTTACCATCGTAATCAAAGAAACTACAAAATGATATTGCAAAAGTCTACTGGAAGCCATAACAGTAGTACATGTTAGATTTTGAAATGTCACATTTTTACATTTTTGTCAGTTTTTCATTGAGTATATGGAAAACTACAAAGCAGTATGTCATTCAATATGTCAACGTAACATTATTAAGCAGGTTCCCATCGACTTTATGAAGCAAAATGTGTTAATTCTACAGGGTGATGCAAAACTTTTGGCCATAGCTGTAGGTAAGGGAATCCACTATTAGTGCAAATTGGGGTCTGTGAAACTGGCTATGAATGTTATTAGTATACCAGACTCCAGTGCATTGTTAGCTTTGAGGTAATGGCGGAGATGTAAGTATAGGCGCAGTGCAAATAATTGCAGTTGCAAAATTCAAATTGCACTATGGGCAGGCAATTATTTTGCACTGCACCCTATGTTAGCTTAAGAGCAATGCAAATTACTCAACACGAACAAATAATGATCTGCAGTTATGATACTGAGGGTCTCAATGAGCGCATCTATTTAGTCTATTTAGCGTCCGCACTTGCAGAGTTAGGAGTACAGAGAGCAGTAGTCGCTGTATGACATTTGTGGAGCACGATAGATACAATGCAAATCAAAAAAAATGTCAAAGGAAGGGCAGCAAAGTCCTCTTGGCGCACAGAAAAAAAAGAAACATTTTCTGAGAAGGAGCTGAGAGTCCTTATGGCTGAGGTCACTCAGCATGAAATGGAGTTGTTTGGAATAGCCTCAGCCAACATCAGTTATGTGAGTATCCTTAGGAAATTAAATGTATTGGCCTGCCCTTTTCAGCATGACATCCAGATATTTGCCAGCACTCTGGAAAACTGTGGTCTGAAAGGAGAGTTGTGCAGAGAACACAGCACTTTCACATGTGCAGGGATAGCGGTCCCTAGATTGACGCGGGGGTCTAGCTCATCCCTCAATTCAGCTATTAGGTCTAGGATGACCTGTGCAGTGAGACGATAACACTTTAGCACTGCATCCTCCAGCATCCCAAAAAAAGTGGTCCTGGGATTGAATATGCAGGGTCTTCATCGTCTTGCCCTTTCCTCTGAATGTGTTCCTGCCTCTCCTCAACAAGAGTCAAATGTCGTTGTATCAGGAAGTATACCACAGCAGCCATCCTGAAGCCAATGACAGGTCTCTGCAGGTGTGCTTTTATACAGCTCTTATTTACTCACTTCTGCAATGTTTTGCACCTTGTAAGAAGAGGTGTAAAGTTTTTGGAGGGTCAGCAATTGCCAAGTGCAAGGCAAAATCCTTACATCACATTATAATGTCTGTGCCCGCTTAGTATCTAGATCCCGCCCTATTCCATGCTGCTTTCTTCATTTGAATGCATTTCAATATAATTGTAATGGCTTAATGATGGCAAAGTGCAAATTTGATAGCGGGTGCAAAACACCGGGTGAACACCATTCTTTACATACGCAGAATTTTTAGTGATCGGTACAATTTGACTTTGCAATTTGACTTTACGGCTGCTAAACACGATTTACGGCAGTATTATGGGGGGTTTGCACCCGCACATCACTTGTGCATGTATTCTAACATCACCCCAATATGAGGTTACAAGAGCCATGTTACTGATTCCAGCTAAGACTTGGCATGGTGAGAGTGAAAACTATGGCTATTATTCGTTGTGTTGTAGATATATTTGATGAGAATTTCTTCAAGCTGTTGGTAGACACCCCAGAGCACACATTTGAAACATCAGCGCATTCATGTCAAGGATCTGACTTAGGTCAGGAAAAAGACCTTTTTTTCCTGCTTGCAGGCTACAGAATATTTGACAATGTAAAATTAAACAGCAAGGATGATATAAACCTTGCAAGGATCTGTATCGTTGAATACACACATCTCTGTATGCCAAGGTTATCCCTAGACAGGAATCTAATCAAAAACACCTATTTAAATATAATCCTCTTCAGTCTCAAACCTGAAGTATTACCTTTTGTCCGAGCTTATCAGTGGAGCAGTCCTACCCAGGGCTAATCCATTCTGTGCATTGATTCTTTTCACTGCTTTTCAAATTCTTGGCCAGTCGTTCTAGTCTGCTTCTTATCCTCTGCAGGGATTAATCTCCGGTGTTGGGGAAATAGTGGACAAAGTTTAATGTGCGTATGTATCAGAACTCATCCGGTTCCTAGTACTGTAGATGAGTTAATCTCAAAACTCATCCACTACTGCTAAATTAAGAAATACTGAAAAAAAACTAAATAAATTCAATGGCAAACATTTCGACTACGTCTTTTTCAATGTCTTCAATGAAAGCAGTGTCTCCTACCCACTGTTCTAAGTTTGTCTCCACTCAATTTCTTCTGGTCCTGGTTTCTGTGCTGCACTTAAAGTATTGGCTAGGGTTAGCTTAGTCAACTCCTTTTAAGATTTTAAAGACGCCTGTGGCAGGATGGCTTGAGTGGTGCGTGTGGGTGGTGACGTCAGGTTCAGGAAGCAGTATAAACAGCACTGATACGTGGCTAAAATGGCCACAGCCAAATCTTTATTAAATAACAAAATAAACAGTTTAAACAAAAATGCAATAATAAACAAAAGGGCACAAGGGCCAAAACAAAATAGACAAACACAGAACAAAACTATAATCATGTATATTACTATAGCAATTTATTTATATTTCACAGACTCACGTCTTGTCTCTCCTCCAACACTCTCTCCACCATGAGCCCAGAGCGGGTCTTTTATATTTTGTGACTGGAGCCTTAATTACCCATTAATCAAATTAATCTGGTCTCAAATAATAAATAATCAATAATAATTTTGTCCGTCCGCACACAAACACAAAATATATAATAATAACATTAATAATAATAAATACAAATAAAATACATACATAATAACCCCAGTAATTACTCCAGTAATTATTTTTTGTTCAAAGCTTACAAAAAAAAAGCAGTTCCCTCAACCCATTTTGTGACTCATTCCTTTAAGTTTTGTACCTGGACTTAAAATTCTGAAGACTTTAAAATGAAAACGCCCCCTAAATTCAATCACTAGACATACATATTTATCTTAAATCTCTGGAAAAGAACACAGTGAATTATTGATGTATACATATCATTGGGCCACATGTTGTATAGAACAGTACTGTAGTTTAAATGCAAAGAAGATGCTTTCTCCTAGACTATTGTTTGAAAACAGTTTAGATCCCCGCATAAATCATTATGCACAAGCCAAGCAGTAACAGAGGATATTATGATCATGCATCATATCTCATGCTGTGAAGCTGACGGCAGGCTAGCAGGCCATCATAAAGAGTTTAACATAAATTACACTGGAGGCAAACGCACACAATCTAATCGTATGAAAGCTGAAATGATATTCTTTGTCAGGGTGCATGAAAACAGGTTGCCTGTATCTTATCTTAGGTCACAGTGGACTGAAACTGGAATAGGCTGGCATTGACCAGTGTTTCTTAACATAAATATGATATGCAGCTATAAACATAAAGTAACATGCAGACTAACCTTTCTCTTTAGAAATGAGCAGATATGTTTAGTCGCTTTATGACTGGTAAAAGCAGCATTCATAATAATACTAATATTAATATTAATAAAAATACTGCTCCTTGTACTCCAACTACTACTATGGCTACTACCAATAATAATAATAATAATAATAATAATAATAATAATAATAATAATAATAATAACAGCATGGTAAATTCTCATTAAAAGCAAACTCATTTCCCAATAACAATAATGTTTCCCAGGGCCTCAGTCTGAGTGTATTATATATATATATATATATATATATATATATATATATATATATATATATATATATATATATATGTGTGTGTGTGTGTTTTTTTTCTACTATAAGGTAATGCACTGTGTGTAGGGTGTCTCTTATAAGTCACCTTGAGCAGTTTGTGTCCCAGCTGTGATTTGTGTTATAATAAGAGACAACCTACACACGTCGTGCTGCAGTATTTTATTATAAATCATATACATGAAGATTGTACTTGTGAACTACTATTATATATAAAAGGTCTTGTGTTTTTAATGTGTTCTGTTATGGGATCTATACCCAGGATCGTAGTGGAATGTTGACAAACCCTTGATTTCTCGTCCACCAAGTACAATATCAGAAAAGGGTTAGGGTTATATCATGCAAAAAGATTTACACATTATGTACACTGTAACTACGCATAATAAGTAAATGTAAATCTATTTTTAAACAAATGAAATGGGCACCTGGAGACCGGAAACTATTGTATTTCATTATAACTAAAAACAACATAAAATGTATAGTTAAATAAATAAAAAATGTTCTGAAACTTTTAAAATATTTTTACAACATCAATTTCACTAACATACATTTCTTAGAGGGTACCTGTGGTGAACTGAAAGTGAATATAGAGTTATTTCAATAGAAAATATGTTTTCAAATACTTCTGTCATATTTTACAGCCCGTCCTATTGTTGCGATGGACTATTGTGATGCACAAAGAAGTGTTCAAACTACAACAAGATTCAGTGCACTGCGTTGTAAACATGGCACGGTGATGTGGCGTGACAGTGTTGATTTCCGCAGACTGTTGTCCATAGTTACACGCGAAGCTATAATAATAAATATACAAATATGGATGAAGAGATGAGCCATTCATGTTAGACTACCCTAGTCTAACCTTTTCAGGCAGCAAGAGTGATGATTCAGATGAGGATAGTCGCCAGTTCATTTTAGCAGCAGTCAGTGGATAAACCCACCTGCAATTCTCTGTGATTGGTTGCAGATATGAACGTTGACTGTTCAGTAATTCTCCAGATTTGCACAGCGCTGTGCAGCTGCTTTTTAATGCTACTGATCATTCAACCTTCCCTTTAGTCACATCAGGTGTCATTGTACTGTAATAAGTTAGATATGGTAGTAACACAGCAGCCTGCAGGAAAATACAATATTCTCTTAACGGCGCGACAAAGGTTCTGAAGGAAGGTTCTGGCGACACTGGGACCAGTGTTCCAAAAGTGGGACTGTCCTGTCCAAAACGGGATGTCTGGTCACCTTACATATACAGAGAGAGAGTCGGTGGGGCCAGCCAATTTGAAAGGCTGTTTTGTTTTTATTTCAATGGTAAATGGAAGATTTTTAGAAACTCAGTATTGGATGAGCAGAACCCAACTCTGAATAATTGCACAATAAGACAATAAGGGTAGGGACTATGATGAACTGGCTGACCAAACAAAAGTTTGAAAACTACAAAGAAACAAAAGGTTGCTGACAGTGGCGCAACCAGGATTTTCTTTAGCGGGGATGGGCTCAGGTTACGTGCCAAGTAGCAGAAGTCCAGAAAATATTAAAGTACCAAACCAAGGCGTCGGGGCAAGAGTGCAAGAGCGTCAATCACATTCTCTACCGAAATTCACCGACTGCGATGCACTGCCAGTGTAGTGCTAACCCAGCGAGTCGATTTTCACCCATAGTTGAGCGTGTATAGCTCTTAATTCACCTGAGAGTGCTGAAGGATTTTAATTTTTAATCAACAAAGGTTCAGGTTTTAGAGCAAGTGCAGATACACAATGAATGCTAGAGCAACAAACTGCAAAGAGCAGTTCCCCTCGACTTCTTCGTCACCGAAGTGAAATTAGGTATAACTTTGTGTTCCTAAATATAATGAATATATTCTTTAACAAAGCCCATTTGCAAATTAGTAACAACACCGTATAAAAGAAGTAATCTCTTACCTGAACTAGCTTCATTATTGATTCGTCAGAAGAGTCAGCCAGGTGATTAGGCAACAAGCACAAGGTCACCGCTGGTGCAAGCTTGCAGCAGTCCTGGAGTTGCACGCTTAGCTGCAACAGGGTCCCGCAAACAAACAGTCCCAGGGGAAACAACACACAAGTTCCGGAGGGAAACAAGCACAAGTCTCGGCATCCCGTAGAGTTCTCTAGCGGTCATCGCTACATTATACAAATTGTCCTTCCAGAAGCGACACGTGTGTAGCCATAGACAAGCACCTTACCGCATTTTGTAAGCTGCATACATTCATGGTTTTCATTCGTTGTTGGAAGCAATGTTTGCCAGACTGCTTCCATAGACTATCTATATGTAAATGCGACTGTACAATCATGAATTTGTAGTAGCGCTATGGCCAGGGTGGGGCTCCAGCCCCCTCAGCCCCCCTTGTTGCGCTACTGGTTGCTGATGTATTTAAACCGGTCTGCTGTAGCAGGGGTGATAATTATACTGAGCTAATGGAAGGAAAGGGAATTGGTTTCAAAAAGGTAAGCGAACACAGCTTTTATTTTGGAGGCTTCAGTTAATGTGTTAAAGAGGTTAAGAGCAATTACCTTCAGCATCTCTGTACAGAGGGGTCATTAGTCATTTAGAGTAGCAGATGTCCTCAATGTAGGTAATAGAAAGCACTTATCAGAAGTACCCTAAAGGGTGCATAAGTACCTTAAAGGGTGTACATATATGCTGCTCTGCTGTAATCCATTTGAAGAAAAGTGCATTTAGAATTCTGTAATAATGATCCCAGATTACAGACTTTTACCACAGGGGGGGAGAGGAGGCTGCAATGTAGATGTTTCTATGCTTTATGCTGCTGTTTTTCGTGTCGTGCAGTTATTTTAGTCAAATCTGCGGCAACATCTTCTGTAAATAACAGTGATCAGATTAAAGATGAAATATAAGACAGGTAATAATCAACAATAACCATTGAATTGTGTACACTTTATTATTCAAAAGCATGAAGTCTTCACAAAAGCCTTTATAGTATATAGTATACAGTATAGACACTTGTTGTATATTATTATTATTATTATTATTATTATTATTATTATTATTATTATTATTATTTATTTATTTATTTATTTATTTATTTATTTATTTATTAGCAGACGCCCTTACCCAGGATGACTTACAATTGTGTACAAAAAATACATATCAAGAATTACAGTACAATTAAGAGCAAGATACAAAATACAATCACTTCAGTCCTAATAAGAGCAAATACAAAACACAGTATGATTTGATCTCGGGGCAGTTCAAGAGCAGATAACAGTGTTGATAGTTACATCAGGGTTAGATACGAGTGAAATAGAGATACTAAGATTGGGTTAAATGCAGGATTAAATACAAGGAGCAGATAAGTGCAAGTTAAAGTGCATTAAAGGCAGAGCGCTATATTGTCCAGAAGGGAAGCGTTGAGTTTTACAGGTGTTGTCTGAAGAGGTGTGTCTTGAGGACAGAGAGGAAGCACAGGCAGAGTTTAGCGAGTTAGTGACACACAGGAGAGCAGTTTCAGTGGAGTCAGCAGAGCAGAAACCAGATTGGAGAGGGTCTAGCAGAGAGTGGTTAGACAGGAAAGCAGAGAGCTGGCGGTGTACTGTCCGCTCGAGGGTTTTAGGGAGGAAGGGTGAGAGGGAGACAGAATGGTAGTTCTGGAGGGAGGTGGGGTCAATGGTAGGTTTTGTTTGAAGGCAGAGGGAAAGAGGCCAGAGAGGAGAGAGGTGTTGAGAAGGGAGAAGATGAAGGGGAGTAGAGCAGGAGCAGCAGCTTGAAAGATGTGAATGGGGAGGGTGTCCAGGGCGCACCTGATGGGTTTGTGGCCCTGGAGGAGGGAGGAGAGGTCAGGGGGTTTAATGGAGGATAGTCTAACAGATTGGAAAGAGGAGCGTTTAGCAGAGGATAGAGGAGAGGCGAAGGAGGAGAAGAGGGAGCGGTAGAGGTCTAGGGCAGCAGGGAGTTTGGTTCTCTTCCATTTCATTTCAGCAGATCGCAGTGTGGTTCTTGCTGAGCGGAGCACAGAGGAGAGCCAGGGTTGGGGAGGGGAGGGGAGGGGCGAGCAGGTCGGAAGGTGAGGGGACAGAGGGAGTCGAGGGAGGAGGTGAGGGAGGAGAAGAGGGTGGAGGTAGCAGAGTCTACAGAGAGTTGGGAGAAGGAGTCGATAGGAGGGAGGTGAGAGAAAGTGGTGGAGGCAAGGACAGAGAGGGGGAGAGGGCGGAGGTTACAGCGGGAGGGGACAGTGGGGGTAGGTGGAGTAGGGAGAGAGGGGAGAGACTTAAATTACTTGAATCAGAAGGTTTGCAAGGCTAGTGAATCAGCACCAATCCTATACTACAATTTGGGGTGGCAGGATTAGGAGGGAGATCCAGGATTGAGTCCTGCTGTTTCAGAGCAGTGTTGATGGCTGCTTATGCAATATTCAACAACTGAATAATTTATATCCCCTCTGAGTTGTGAGGGGGTCCCGCTGGCTGCACACCAGGGGTGTCTTTGTTTGGGGGACGTCCTGTGTGATGCTAGTTAGCCTTATCAACCATCTGTTTTCCCTCCCCCGGTTCATGGTGGTGAATCAGCAGCTGTAATCCAGTTGACACTAAACCACTTTGATGCTTCAGTCAGAAGGCACGGAGCAGGCAGTCTCAGTCCGCTGGTGATGAGTCGAGAGCCTCTATCAGCTCTGTCAGCAAGCCGTATAGTCTCCCTGCTATAATCCGCTTGTCATTCAACGAAGTTGCACCCTAGGATTATTCCTGGATTCTCAATGGAATGGCTTAAGGCACAAAACGCTTGGTCTAGACACTTTTCTTATGTCTTGTTTTAAATCCTTGCCTACAAAGAGGGTCTATGATTTGAGGATTTTGTCAACACAGGAAGGCCAAAAATGTTGTTTCACCTTTAATGGAACTACCATGGGGTATTCCTGCAGAAATGAATGTGTTACTTTATAACCCATGTAGGCCCACTTGTGCAGTTTTGCTCATTTAAGATCATTTTTTAATGTAAGGTCATTGTCAGATAGGTGGATAGTTATACAAAACAAAATGACAAAGGTTTCCAGCAAAACTTGACACGACACTGCGTAGCCCATTTATTTTTCTGTATGGTAAATGCCTTCGCTATTTCTGTTTATATTATGTGTGTTCTTTCTGATTCTCTATTAATTATTTGCCATGCTTATTAACTATTCCATAAAATTGTTCCTGAAAAGACTGCGTTCTGGGAACCAATGGCAGAATGCAAGCCATTTATACGAGGGTAGTGATATTCCATCTCCTTGTAAATGTGCCTTGATATCCAGCTTGTATGCACCAGGATCTCCTGCAGGAAAGCCTTCAGGACTGAGGCAAACTGTAGAATCGTGCCTATAAAGAAAACTAAATCTACATGTGCCAAATAGTTTGAGGGCAACAAACAAGAGGAAAAAGGGAGGGCGAAACTGTACACAAGGCACTGCTGTGTCAGAACCAATATCTAAATGAACATTGTACAAAAATGAAGGTTTAAAACCTGTCTATTAAAAAAAAAATGTAGAACTACAGAATATTAATATATTGATTCCTTTCTTTATCCTTTTTACTTTTGAGATCCCTGTTTTTTTAACTGATATATGAGTTTCAGAAACCTTATGAGACTTTTTTTTAAACACCGGGTATTTAAGTTTGAAGCAATTTTAGGTAATGGAAAAAAAAAACTGATGTTATAGAACCAAAAAAACAAGTAAGCTGCATGTAAGTGTTCTTACATTAACCTTATTTGTTTGTAGATTGCTGTTGTAGATTTTGCAGAGTAGTTATCCACACAATGTGCTACATGTGTGTCACAAATGATCAAAGTCAAGGGGGGAACACACTGGAACTAGACCGGGTGCATTTTTGACATGAAAGACGCTGCACTGGAGCCTAAGCAATAAATACATTAAAGAGAAGCAGAAGGAAACAAAACAGCACAACTAAAATACAGTGAAGACTCTACATCACAAAAAAGAAAGTGAAGGACTCTTTGCATTGTTGAGATTAAGAGCAAACTGTTTCACAACGGACTGCGAGTATAACTCGCGTTGTTTATGTGAACGTCCCGTCTGATGGATGCTAGTGTTCTAGTTAACTGTCACACGACTCCAGTACATAGAGACTGTGAATGGAATAAGTATACTGTTGGACTGGAAGATATCTTTATTGTATTATGAGTGCTGACGCATTGTAGTTTTGTCTGTCTCCAGGGCTTGCCTTCTCTCTCCCTCCGTTCTGGATTGCAGAGAAGACGGACTGCTGTATGACCTGCAGACACTCCGATTAGCGAGGCTCTCGTCTACTAGAGTTAATTATCAGTGTCGGGTCGGAAGACTAATGCTCTTGTAAGGAGGGGCCGAATGCGAGGTGTGTGAATTAGCCCCGATCAGAGAGTGAGACGGGGAGGGGAGAGCGAGTATTAAGGACGGATTGTTTCCATTGTTTCTCCAGGATTTACGTCACAGAGGGAGGGAGCACCCCCTGGAGGCAGGCATGGGATCTGGATGCAAAGTATTGGCAAGGAGCCAGTTGGACTTTCGTGGACAAATTAAAGTGCCTGCATTATGACGAAGACCACTTTGGAGAAGACTGCCTTTTGTCCTTTGAGGAAAGAGACACTCTGCAGTCATTGAAGGTCAGGTGACACTATACTGGTATTATACTGGTGGACATAATTAATCTACCTTCTAAACAGTGTGGGACTGAACTATACTGTTTACTTACCTGAATACTTACTGTGTGGATATTAAATTATAGCATCCCTGTGAAAATCATTGTTATTTTAGGGGGTATAAGTGTTCTTATTGACATTTCTTTGTGAGAAAAAAAAAACTGTTCTGTTGGTTTTTTGTTGTTTGACATAATAAAGAACAGCCATTTTACAGACCTGACTGTGTGGTTCCTGTGCGCTCCTGGGGTGGGCGGTGGTCAGTCTGAGCTCCAAACCACCTGGGGGTATACAAGGTTATTATAAAAATATATACTTACCTGTAAAGTGAGCAGTCGGGTTTGGGTTATCCTCCTTCGAGTAAACGTTGAACAATGGTTAATCTGACCTAAATTATTAAAATTTCGGATCAGTGAAAGAAAACAACACCATTTTTTTTCATTTTCGTATTGGCTAGATATCCGATATTAGAATTCTGCCCTTTATTAGCCCCCATTGAATTTATATTAAAACAATTTGTCATTTTTATAATGGCTGAGCCCTGTAATTTATCGAAACTGTCATTAAATGTGATGGCTGTATCTCTCTTCATATCAACGATTAAAGGCCCCTTTCCTCGTGTCATTCTGACACTTCATGATTAAATGCTTTGTGTTACTTCACATGGCAATGTGTACTTATAGATTTAAAAAGATATTAGCCCAAGCTGTATAAATTATTTATTCCATTATTACATACATTTATTTTATTTTTCATCCACTATCTTGTCTTAGAACAAAAATTAAATAATCTGTACTAGGCTTTTATTTGTTCGTTTGCTCTATGCTTCTAATTAACAAGGTTACCATAGAAACATGAGTTTTTAAAAAATATATTTATTTCTTTTATTTGCATAGTTATTATTTCATTTAGTGGAATTGTGTGACTTGCTTGTTTTTTTTTTGTTTTGTTTTGTTTTTTCTCACCCAATTCATTTTCTTTGTTCTATGATCAGAATTCTGTGTTCACTGCTGCACCGCAGTGTAATAGTGACATCTGCTGGTAGAAAAAGGAACTGTAACAGCTGCATCCCAAATCCAGGAACAATGCCGGTACCAGTCTTTTTCTAAAGCAGAACAGTGTACAGACTGAGTGCTTGAGTTCATTTGGGTAATTGATTTTCTGGTCATTACACATGCACACTCCCATTGGGTCCTATTAGTGCAATCTTCCAGAGGCTTACATTCCAACTGTAAACCACCCGGATCCTGCAGGAAGTCTGAATCGGAATAAATATATCAATGACATACATCCCCTCGCCATGGCTGTCAATTCAGAACTACAGCTATCAGTATGAAGAAAAAGGTGTTGACCGTGACATATATCAACAGAACGCACTGATTCGTACAGAATAGCAATTTTTAATCACAATTTCATTCTCCGGATAAATACAAAAATGTAAGTGTGGCAGACAGACAGACAGACAGCTTCACACAGACAGACACCTCCCGAATCGGATATCATCAATAACTTATGCTAAATAATGTTAATATCAAGTTTCATGACAACTGGATAAGCGGTGCTCCCGATATATGAAATAATGTGAAGTGTGACATACATACGTTATGTACGTACAACAACCTTCACTATAATCCAATCTCAAGAGATTGTCCTGAGGTTCTGAAGTAGACATTGCACAGTATTATGCTTTATCTGAAAATCAGCTGCAATCTTCAGCAATCTTCAGACAAGTTCAGAATCACTGTTCAGAAACCCCAAAAAAGAATACACAGTGTCCTGGTTTGTGGTGCTTAGGGGCGGGACAGCTATTGCCTGTTTTTAAACCACTCTGATTGGTTAATAAGTATCATGGTATCTCTGAATAGATAAGTGTCTCTTCTTCAAAGACAGGCATCTCCATTCAAAGATGTCATGTTCAAAAAATAGACAGGACCTCTGTTTAACATCTCCTGCTGATAGTTCACTCCCATGCAAACAATGTGGTACAGTAGGTTAGCCTATCAATAGCATTTCTTTTTATAATTATGTTTATAACATACACTTTATTAGGACCTGTCCTTAATATTGAGTTGGGCCACTGTTTGATCTGATTACAGCTTTGTCACAACTTGGCATGGGAGCTGGAAGAGGTCTCAAGGGATCCATTCAGTTGTTATATTCCACACAATCGGTGCAGAGAGGTAGGCAGAAGATCAGGATGATGAATACGCCATTCAAGTTCATCTCAAACGTGCTCAGTGCCGTTGAAATCCTGGGATTGTGGTGGCCATGGGAGATGCCATGCTTCTCTATACGTGCACTGGCACAGTGGATGGGTGCATTACTGCCTTATAAGTAGTTATCAGCATCAGGGTTCAAGTGCAGAATTATTGGGAAGACTTGTTAAGTAAACTACAGAGTAATCAAGGGATCCAAGGTATACCAGGAGAACGTGCCCCACACAGAAGGGCGATGCCAAATCCAATCAGGCAGGCATCCTGTGAAAGTGGCCATGCAGTGCATATGTATGCGATGCTAATATCCTTCCCCACAATCTGCCTCTTTTTGATGGAATAGTTAGTAAGCATGGCAAGTAATGATCTAATCAGAAACCACAATAGAGAATTATGCAGAAGACACAGTTAAGAAATGAAATATTAGGATAATGTAGATGATGTATCCCTTTAACGTGCGCACAAACAAAGAAGCAACCCATTTTCGACTGACAAATTAATTCTGGGAATGTTAATGAGTGCCTGACAGCTTTTTGGTGTGTCCTCTGGGGAAGGCGATTGGCTAGCATCAGCGTCGGGCGCCCGGGAGGCATAAATCATACAACGTCCCATTCATCACTACATTAACGAAGGCTGTTTTACACCATTGGTAAATCTGATAATGGCTGATTCAGCATCTGTTTCCAAGTATGCATTTTCCACTGTGCCTCTGCACTAATTAATATGAGTTCTTTTCCCTGCCTAATTTATACAAGGGGTATAACATCCGATGCACCAGTCCGCTATTCTTCACCTATTGCAAGCAGAGATGTTTTAAAAGTTTTAAAATACAGTAATCTGTCGCGTATACGCCCGTCACATATCCGCCCTAACTGTTTATCTGCCGTTTATCTGCTCCGAGCGCTGCCATTGCTGGTAGTGTCACGTGAGCTGTTCAGTGTGTTGACTTGATATGTAAATAAATCCTGTTCACCTGCGGGGCGTATCAACTTCAACCTCAGTCTCCTGCCTGTCACTCAGCAGCGAATGCGCGCATCCACACGGCAGACGGCTACTCTGTCACAAGCATTAATACCCTGTTTCTTTCTAAACAAAAGATGTAGGGGAGCTCCCTAATAAAAGCTGAATCTCAAAACAATAATTGTGTGAATATAGTACTTGCTGGTATGGTATTTAAAACAGGATTCATTCATCCCATTTTTTACATATCCACCCTTACTCTGGTCCCACCGCAGTCTGATATGCGACGGATTACTGTACCCCACAATACCCAGTGCGCTTTCTAGGTTTTCATTTCCACTCAGGTAGTAACATCCCTGAAAGTACACCACTATAGTATATCATGACCATTCACTGGATTCAATTCGCCTTTGAACCATTGATAACTGAGACCCAAAGAAATCAACTCTTAAATTTAGGGAAACAGTAATAACCAAAAAAGGAAAACAATGTCCTGTACATTCAAATATAGACAGGGTCTTGAGAGGATGTTGTCTCCCTCCAGTTTCTATGCTGGACAAAATGTCCCTTTCTTTCAGAGAAAACAGTTTTGCATGATTCATCTCCATCCACTTGAATGCCTTCGTTTACGATGGTCTGTTATACTGCACTTCCTAGGTCATTACACCTGTAAATTGATGTTCTTTCCACCTTTTCAATGGCTTCCTTCATGTCATTAACCAACTAACGACTTCCCCTGATGACAGATTTGCTTTGCAGCCAGACAGTGACATGCTTTGACCTTGCTGAGGTTAGCCTAGGAAATGCAAGCATAACAGACTACCCAAAAGTAAAGGCTTATTCATACCAGATGCGATGCGACAAGCAAATCTGTAGTGTGACCAAAAAAAAAAAAAAATAGAACACGTAGTTTTGATACAAACCATGCAGGCCTGCAATGCGAAAGGGCAACACTGAAGTGACACGAAAAAAATATGATTGGTGCCTATTTTTGAGGAGAGTTGCCTATCACATTGTGCGTGCCTGTCACCACTGGTGTGAAAGGTAGTGTCACAATGAAATTATCACTTTATCGCAGGACAAATCTCATCGCGTTTGGTGTGAATAGGCTTTAAAATGGAAGTAGCGACATTACATGTCTCCACGTGTTGCTACAGCTGTTTAAATAACGCACCTGTCATTTTTTCTTTTCATTGTTAACATTCTGATAACTTCTTACACTTATAACTTTAAAGTCTGTTTCAAAGCTCTGTTCAAAATGGCCGCTCTAGTGCACTGATGGTGTAGGAATTATTGCCCACATTGTCAAACAGGTGACACAGTAATAATGATCCATGATGTGGTATATATATATATTAAGATAATTGCAACGAATGAACACACAAAATACTCGAAAGACATTTATATTCTTCACATCAATCTAATGGGAAACATGAACACTCTCACTACTTATTTCAGGAGCCGTGATTTAATAGGACTTAATCTACCCAGGAAACAACTTATTATAGCCTTTAGAGCAAAGATTGTAACAGGGAGTTTTTTAATGAGGGTTGAGTGTTTCTCATCAATCATAAAGAAACACTGGTCAGTTGTTGATTTCCTATTGCATTCAGATAGGTCTTTAACACTAATGGAGCCGGAGGCACTGTTTCTGTCAATCCAAGGGCAAACCAATGTGCACTCCCCTCCAGCAATAACTAGAATAGATGCATACATGGTGGTGAAGATAACTTTTAATGTTAGAGGTTTCCAGTGGCTAGAACTGGCACTACCGTGTGGTGTGCAGGGTGATTCATGCAATCATTGGTTCGAAGGCAGGTTGCGTCAAGTTGCTAATTTTTGCTGCAGCCCTCATGCATTGACCTTTGCACTCATGCAGGCTCAGGAGTAAAATCATCTGGGGTTGGTTCATCTCACCGTGCTACAGGGACCCCCTCATTTCAGAAATGTAGCATTTAAACATGATAAATGATGATCTCAGCAAAAACCACAATAGAGAATCATACAGAACACACACGATAAGCTTTTAAACAGTTAAGTAATTAAATATTAGGAAGAATTTAAATGATACAGCCCTTTGAAAGATGTGTGATAATAAATAGTGTCCCTTTAGTGGACATTAAGTCAAAACCATATTCCAAAGTCGTGTTCCTTAGTAAATATCCCATGTGATGTTCACACCTTGACCTGGCTAAACACAAAACACGTATCTGAAAATGTCCTCGTCAGCTCACAGAGCTGCCGTTGTGCTTTATCAACATATTTCCTGTGTTAATTAGCTGAGCTCAGAAACGTGGAGCGGAGGGACCTTGTGCTTAATGTATTTCAATGATTTATTAAACAAACAGAAGTGGACATTAGCGTTTCTGGAGGAGAGTTTATTGAGCACCTCTTGCCCAATGGAGAGGCCAGTGGGGGGGCTGGAATATATTAAAGGACAGGTCCCCTGTGATGATAGCATCAAGCTTTGGTTAACAAGTTAATTATGTAAATCCACCTCTTGGAGTCAATGTGACTTCACTGGATTGTTTAATTAAATGTTAATTATAACTAAGACTGACAGCCCATTTAACTAGACACAGCCTTTCTTTCATTCTCCGCTATTAACATGCTTTGTTTGGGTATTGCTATTATCTTCATGCTATCAGTCAGAAAGTGCCCTTTGAGCCCTGAAAAGAGTGAATAAAAACTCATTAAAGTTACTCCTAATTATGTTCAGTTTTAAGACTAAAAGGAAAGTGTGTTCAATGCATTATTTCTTAGTTTTAACCACCTGCGATTTTGTTGGCTTGCCAGTTTGTTTACACTGTGTCCTACTGTTATATCGTTCGCAATGGCACAACAATGTATTCTGAACAAATATTAAAAAGTGGTAGCAGAGTGGTTCTGATAAGGTACTGCAATGGATTATCGGTGTGTGCGGTCAGGACAGCGATTAACATCTATGCGAGAATCAGACAGTTTACGTAGCTTTGTCAATTTCTTTTAATATTTGAAAGACTTCAATCAAGCCCACACTCCCTAATTGTTCTTTGTTCTAGGCTAAACAAATTCAGTTCCCTCTATCTTTGTGACAACCCCTATTTTTTCTAGGCTAAATAAATTCAGTTTCTCAACCTGGGATTAGTCTGGTTGCTCTTTGCTGGACTCTCTCCATGGTCACAATGTCCTTTTTGTGTTGTGGGGACCAGAATTGAACACAGTATCCTATGTGTGGTCTACTTCAATAAGCATTGCCTTATACATGCTGTATGTGTCTTTGAATACCACATGGTCCACATGGAGATAAAGCACAGAGAGCTAAATGTACAGTATACTTGGTGAGTCCAGACATAGCACTGTGCTGTCATTTCCTCAAGTTAAAGGAATATGATATAAAGACGACCCTTGTCTCAAGGGTCATTGGTTTCACCTTCTAACCCTCATGAGATATTCTAAAGCCTTATATAACGTGGGCAAAAAATAACAGCACACATCTCAGTTGCATCAAATTGATCATTTTATATGTGCCAAGCTTGTCAGTTTCTATTGTAGGTAACGTCTCTTTTGTCTCCGATGGAAATCGAAAGGCTTTATGTAAACGTATGATGAGGTCAGGCAGAAGAAAAGTATTTTTGTTTGTCTTGAAAAAGTACTTTAATTATAATGAATACAATACATTTTAATTGGGGGGGGGGAGGCAGATTTTTATTATTCAGAATGCTCCAAAACCTGTGGCCAGCTCAGCACAGTATAATTAAACAATAAAACCTTTATTATACCATCTGGTAGTTTAGTGTGTCGGAAAAGTAAGGACCCATGATGCACGAGACACATGGGTACAGACAAGCTCAAATACTGCACCAGGGAATGCCTGAGAGTTTTATTGAGATTAGAAACTTGTAAACATTTATCCTTCTAACCTTTTTTAATCTTTAATGTACCTTTTTTTTTTTGCTTTCCCTCCTTTCGCCTTTAAAGCTAGACATTGTACCTGATTGTTCTGTCATGTACTGGGTGGTAGTGCCCAGCAATGGAGCTTCTTGATTGGTGGATGAAATGGAGCTTCTTGATTGGTGGATGAGGTTTTTGACACAGCGATAGTGCCCGTCGATGAAGGCTCTACTGTGTGGTAATTAACTGCGACTGGAGTTATGCATCCCAAGCCAAAGGTGATTAGAAAATTACTTTTCTCATTATTTTCTTTAAGAAAACCCTTTAAAACTTGATTTAAATTCAAGTAAGTGTTGAATTTAAATCAAGGGAAGTAATGGTAAAACTTTATAATGCATTAGTAAGACCTCACCTAGAATATTGTGTTCAGTTCTGGTCACCTTGTTACAAAAAGGATATTGCTGCTCTAGAAAGAGTGCAAAGAAGAGCAACCAGAATTATCCCAGGTTTAAAAGGCATGTCGTATGCAGACAGACTAAAAGAATCGATTCAGTCTTGAACAAAGAAGACTACGCGGTGATCTGATTCAAGCATTCAAAATCCTAAAAGGTATTGACAATGTCGAACCAGGGGACTTTTTTGACCTGAAAAAAGAAACAAGGACCAGGGGTCACAAATGGAGATTAGATAAAGGGCCATTCAGAACAGAAAATAGGAGGCACTTTTTTACACAGGGAATTGTGAGGGTCTGGAACCAACTCCCCAGTAATGTTGTTGAAGCTGACACCCTGGGATCCTTCAAGAAGCTGCTTGATGAGATGGGATCAATAAGCTACTATCAAACAAACGAGCAAGATGGGCCGAATGGCCTCCTCTCATTTGTAAACTTTCTTATGTTCTTATGTTCTTAAAACCAAGATTTACCTTGAATTTGTCGGGTACCTTTCCACTGAGCAAAGTCTTAGGAAAATAGTACCAAAAATGTTCAGGAAGAATCACATTCATAATTAGAGAAAAACTTTGTTTAAAAAATAACATTACTTGTCAGAGTTGCTTATAGTTTATCTGGACAGTACCAGATATCTGAATGGAGCAATATTACTGAACTGTCCATGTCTCGGTTTGTTGTTGAAAGATGCTGAGCTCCAGTCGAGCTAACAGGAACTGATTGGCTGATTCGGTGGTTGTGGCGACAGTTGCTTTCATCAGTGTGAAGTATTGATTGGCTGGTTTTGGTGCATAATAAAATAAATTTGGACCCATTGTGTCTTTGTTTAGTATTTGAAGTCCAATACAGAGCTTTCAATACAGAAAATCAAAATGAAAAAGTCTGAACTTGCATGGATTGACTTTAAGTTTGATTCACAGTTGATGCAACGACGTTCCAGCGGGCATCTATTGTCTGTTAGAAGCCTGCTAAAGCTGGAAGTTGATTGGATGATAATAATGAATCGTTTTCTAATATTATAGCGTGCATTCTGGTATGGCATCACTTGTGGATAGAGCACCCTATCCTTTACACTCACTGTACGAAAAATGTGTGGACCTGCTATTCAAACCCACAATGCGTAGCTCCTGGTGCATTGATTGAGTGGAAGCAGGTGTGTCTTGTTGAGTGAAAGTTTCTGATTTTCCTTTTAATTTCTCATGGTTGTTGCTGAATAGTTGCACACAACTCTCTCACAGCTTATGTAGGCCTTTTGGATCACTTAACCACGCTTTCAAGTGATGGACAAAAACTGCTTCACTTTTAATGGAACTACCATTTTTGTAGAAATTGACTACTGCTATATTTGTATTTGTGTATGTATCTAATTTTATGTAGCCCACTTGAGCAATTTTGCACATTTTAACTACTATGCATCCATTTTTTTATGTGAGCTCCATCTAAAAACAATATCATCTTTTCATATTCATCTCATTATGCTAAACAGCATACTGAATACTGAAATTGTTTAAAGATTGCACTCATTGTAAAAAAAAAAATGGATGCAAAATAAGAATAATTACCTAATAATTGGCAAGATTTACTGTGTAAATGTCCTTCCCAATGTGGTTGTTTTACAACCAATAACCGGAGGACAGCATAGTGAATGGTACTGAATTTCAAGGTACAATTTACTAAACTAAAAGATTTTCAACTGTCTGGCTTTTTATTTGATGAAGTACTTTGAAAGTTCAAGGGGAAAAAAATCTTAAGACTGTTTGATGATAAGCGTGTCGCATTCGTAACATACTTTAGTATTACCTTCACATGTGTAATGCTTTAAATAAATCTGTCTGGATGCAGTCAGCGTATTTCAGTAAACACCACAGCCTTTCTTCTCAAATATGCTCGAAAAGCAATTTTATGCCAATGAACAAATTTGGCAGCAGCAGCAGCATTTTTTTTCTTTCTTCTCCACAACTTTAATAAAAACATAGTCTTCTTTTCCTTGGAATCCAGTCACATTTCCCTCAATAAAACTCCATTGCGATGTACTCTCACTTCCTATTCCCTGTGCTGGGGCCTTTGAAGAGACTTGGTTTACAGAAAAATAAATCTGTATGAAATAGGAGACTGCTGAAATTTACAAGGGTTCTTAACGGAGTGCAAAACAAGGTATTTGTCTTGCCTCTTATCAACACTAACTTTCTTTTCCTTGTATTTTATTCAAATTTGAAATGTTCTTGTCGTTCAAACTCACTGCAGTGGTTTTGTCGCAACTATTAGACTTACAGTAAAGGCTGCATTGTGCTGCAGCATTGGGCCTGGTTTATTCCAGTCTTTAGTTAGCTCTTATTTTTATCTGTTTTTTTGAAAGGTATAACAAGTGTTAATTTTACAAAACTAGAACCAAAACAACAAAGAAACCTCATCAGCACTCTCAAGGTGTTTTGTTTTTCATTTTGTAACAAAAATGGAGGAAACACTTTAAAAAATATATGGCCTGGTTTAATATTTTCATATTCTGAATAAATGTTAAAAAAAAGAAAAGCTAGAGCAGAACCTCAGTACAGTTAAGCGACCAGTAAAATCTTAAAAAAGATTATAAGGGGGCTCCAGAGTGGCGCATCCGGTAAAGGCACTCCACCCTATAGCTTGGAGATCGCCAGTTCGAATCCAAACTATGCCACTGCCGACCATGGACGGGAGTTCCCAGGGGGCGGCATACAATTGGCCAAGCGCTTCCTGGGTGGGGTAGGGGGTAGGTTGGCTGGGGAGTCCTTGCCTCACCGTACACTAGCAACACCGGTGGCTGGCCAGGCACCTGCAGGCCGGCCTGTATCCAATTCACAACTGCATGGTCCTCTGGCATGTTAGACTACCTTACCGAAGGTAATAGCAAGTAGTACCAAACATGTATAGACCCTTGCAAGAGTAAAAATGAAGTATAGTGATGCTATTTCCACATTATCATTTTAGTTTATCAAACTGACTTAAAAGGGGGGTTGGAGAGAAAGAAAACAGGTTACATTTTATCAGGTAACTTAATTAATGGCATAGTATTTGGGCGACATCTAGTGGCAGATTTAGGCACTAAGTTTAATTTGATCATCTACATTATGAATGTTTCCTGAACAATGGCACATTCTTAATGGAGGGATCATAGTTTGAGGCTTCTGTCACACACACACTCTTACAGGGCATGCCTTCACCCTGGTGTCTACTACATACAGGGTATTTAGTCATGACAACTCGTTTTAAAAGCATATTATAGGATGAAAAGATTAATATTAGCATGTAGCACAGTTTAGCTAGCTTTCAGACACTTGATACTGCTTTTAAAGTTTTGATTGGTAGGAGAGGAAGAGGTAAATGCAAAGCACTGCAGACCACTGTTTGATGTACATTATTCCATATATATTAACAATAGTAATGCTGGAGTACATTTCAAATCAAGCTGAAAATAAATCAGGAATGTGTTGCTGACAGACAAAGACAAGACCCAGCTGAAGACAGAACGCTGCAGCCCTCCTGCTGCTTCTCTCTCATCAGGGACAGCTTTAATTGTGACGCCAGAGCTTGGAGCCCGATCGACAAGGATGCTTTGAGATGGAAAGTTAAATCACAGATGTACCCGTGCGAGAACCTCAGAGCCAAACAGCTCCGTGCAAACCAGTCAATAAGGAGCAGTATCCCTCCACTTAGTTTTGAAAAAGTCGATTAAAAGAAAGCACATCTTTGTGTTAGAGCGTTAGACAGATATACATCTGTATTTATAATTTACTCACGTATGGTACCTTGGAGCCCTAAGTTCTAATTGTGACACCTCCAAGATTTTAAAGCCAAAACCACTTCTGATTAACCTCAAATTGCAGAGCTGTACCTTGGCAAAATCCTACATTTAAAACAAAAGTATATTTATTTCATCTTCTGAAAATGAAGAAATTTATTTACATTACACACACACGTATTATATCAAATACTTGCACTGGTTTCAAGGTTAGGTGTGCATGGTTTTGCTACACAGAAAGCAGATAGTCCTGGTGGTTTCAGCAGTAACTGATCTAAATGAGCATGCAGCAACAACTACTTACAACAGTACAAAGTTATAATTAGTGCTGGCAGAAACACAGGTTTTCCCCATTTGAATATTCATTCATTCATTCATTTTGAATTGGCTGGAAGTATAATAATTCATACCATATTACAGTAAAAACATGTCAAATTCACCATTATAAGAAAAGGACAAAAGAAAGGGTGTTATTTATTTCAGGACATCATATGCAATGGATTCCTTTGCATTATCTTTTCAATATTTTTGCCAACAAAATGCATTTCCAGCACAGTTTGAATACTCGGCCCCAATACTGGTTGTAATGACATCTTCAAGCTCAGTTACAGCTCAGGCAGCAAAACAGATATCGCAATTCAGACCTTCAAATAGTTTTTTTTTTTTTTTTTTTTAAATGTTCAAGTACAACACATTTCTTTCCCTTTCTACCCCCTTTTTGTGTAGATCCCCCCCCCCCGACTTTACTTAGTATTACTTTGAAGGTGCTACCATACTGTGGTAGAGCCACTTGACATAAAAATATCCATGGGATCGGAATACCTGTTGCAGAGGACTTTAAATCTACAATGTCAGGGTAACTGGGCTTCTCCAACGCAAAGTGTGAAAACAGTCAGTCAAATAAGCCAAGCCTTTAAAAAATGCCATTAGCAACCTGTTCAACATATCGCAGAAGTAACTTCAAATTTTGTATGAAAAAAAAAAAAAAAAAAACAACTTTTATTCAAAACATTTAACAATAGTCATCTACTAAAAGTGCACAAATAACCCTAAAGTTTCCAATGCAATGAAAAGTTGTACAAAGTTGTACAGTGTGTACATGCAATACATTAAATCTGTGTCAATGATTAAAAAAGATCTAAAAATCTTGTCCATGCCTGGATCATACAAGTTGTTACACATATTGAAACAGGAGCAGAAAAAAAAAGGGACAGGCTAACTGGTCTTGGATTAAAATGCATCTTGGGAAATACTAAACAAAACAGTTAAGCTGTAAAAACATAAAAAAAGGAAAGTTGGAGATCAGCAAAAGAAGATCTCTGACTCAGTTGGACTGCATTTAGGTACATCCTGGTCAACAGAGAATGAAATTGTGTTATTCACCATGTCCTTATCTTGGCTTTCAAGACTGATCAAGTTCGGATTATTTCCTTGTAGAGTGAGACTTGGAAGTTGGTTAGAATATGTAGGTGGTCCTAAATCTCCTTTTCCTAGAACCAATAATGCAAGGTTTTTAACATCTTGCTTTTTACGCTGGACTTCAACAGATGGTTCATGGTTCTCAGTGTTGCTTTCTTCTGATGAGTCTTGTTCCAGATCCCTTATATCCGTACTGCCAGCAGAGTGAAGACCTTGAACATGGGGTCCTGGGCTTAGGAGTGCTGGTTCAGACTGGGAGCCAAACTCGTCCATCGATGATTCAGCAGTGCTGTCCCCGTGCAACAGGACGTCTGCAGCTTGCTTCAAGGCACAAGGGTCAATATCTGCAGCAACAACTGGTTCCATCTCATCTTGGATCAAAGCTGGATTTTGGTCACCCTTGTTATCTTTTAGGCTTTGTTTATTTTGTATCTTCAATTGCCCCAGCTTCATATTAGAAGAGGTTTCAGTCAGGCGAACTTCTTGATATCTCTCAAGTTGGTTATCCCCTTGGCGATCCCTCTCGACTTGGTTCAGAGGCCCTTCACATGCAAGGACCGCCCCTTGTTCTGCTGTCATTTTGGAAGAGCAATCAATCTTAAAAGAAGGTTCAGCCTCTAGGTCCACCTCATTGGCTCTCTCAAGTCCTTGGTCACCTTGTTGCGGATCCATCTCATCTTGGTTTGAAATTGGAATTTGAAACCCATCTTTTCCATGGTCAACTGTTAGGCTTTGATCATCTGCAAGTACCGCCACTTGCTCCACTACAAATTTGGAACTGGTTTTGATAACAGGTTGAGTCTCCAAATCCTTAGATGCATCACAGTTATGGTTCTCTTGCTGTTGATCTCTACTTGGAGAATCCAAAACCTTATTGGGGGTTCCCTTCTTATCCAGGTGGGCTTCCTCTTGGACCACACCATCTCGAAGATCCATGGAGTCTTGATTCCACAAGGTGGTCATCAGATCAGTGAGGATCGCCCCAAGGATCTCATCATCTGTGTGAACCTCTGGACCTTTCTCTTCCGTTGGAAGCATTTCTTCAGGCTGTCCCTGAATGATTCTTGCTGTGTATTTAGCAGGGGAGCCATCATCGCCAATATCCAATGGAAATGCGACTGGGATAATGTTGCTGGTACTGCCCTCATGCCCAGCGCTATCTCTTCTAGGATCATCACAATCTTCTGCAGATTTACTAAAAAGAAAGTGTAAATAGTTAGATGTCATTCTAGTTTGAATTACCTAGAGAGTGTGTCCCCCAATATATTTGGGCCAGTTATCCATCTATCAATCAATCACACAACCAATGTTAAACCTGGATGATACTGTTGCAGAATACTGATAAATTAAAAGGTAGTTATCATGTTCACCATATATAGTGCGGCAGACAGATGAGGAGACCCACAAGTGACCCTAATGAACCGAAGTCTATATTTTGAGTATTTTAATAGTGTATAGCTCAGGTCTCAAACTGTACTGTGGCTATGAAAGGCTATTTAACTACATTTGAAACAGTTGTGTTTCCCAGCTTGGTTTTCAGGTTAGCATTAGGCTTGTAACGATAATAAATCAAATTATTTATCGATTGGGACGCCGCGATAACAAATCGATATTTTAATGAAATCGAATATTCCATGAAATTAAAAATGGGTCTTGTATATATTAACTTACTGTCAAGAACATAATCTGTGTTGTTGCTTCTAAAAAAGTTAGAGAATATGCGTCCGTGAACAAATACAAGATGATGATGCAGGGATCAAGAGTAACCGGCTTTGTTAATGTATTTTATACATATTTTGTTTTAAATCAGTCCCATCTGTAGCCGTCTGTCTTGGCATTAGCATGGTGCAATGGAGTTCTCTACACTGTGCTCAGCGCACTTTACCGATGATTGTTCAAAACAAATCAGCAGGGATCCTAGGAATCAGTTTGTTGCAGAATATGCAGAGAATTTTTAGTTTTACATTTGCAGAATTTTTTGGGGTTGTTTATAACCAAATCAATATACTTATCATATATAAAATCAAGACAGGCAATTTTGCTTTAAATTCAGTAAATTACTTGTTCAACTGCTTCTGGTGAACGAGACACACTCATGTCACACATTCACACTGAAACGTAGCCGCAGTTTACTTCAGTACACTTTTACTACTCAACAAGCTGTTTTAAAAAAGATGCCGAAAATGATAAGTCACTCCTAAACAGTGGGTACATGACTTTGGCAATAGCCACCCAGGTGACAGAGATAAACTAATATAAATACTATTTGGTTTTTATTATTAGTAGTAAACAGACGTATTTGTAATGTTCAAAGTCAAATGGTACGTTTGTTTATAATTAGGGCTTCTGATTTTCATTTTTAACTGATAAAACACCAAATACAAAAATGAAATTGGTGGATAGCCAATACCGGAAAAAAAAAAAAAAAAACTGTGGAAATGGTTAATCAATTCATGTTGCCCTATTCCCATAAAAAAATAAAACCTACTACAAAAATAATAATAAATATATTTCCCAGTGCTGTTGGGCAATGTTCCGCCTTCCTGACTTGCATCTATCATTGATTCACCCACAAGCAAATCCATGTGGGTGAAACGCTTCTCTGAGCACTCCAGTATGCGATGCATTTTTGGTTGCGAATTGGTATGTAGATTGATTAGGCCTATACATGTATGAAAGGTATTCTACATATCTTGGTTGCGATGTGGGCAGTAAGTAATAAATCCACATACATGTATGAAAGAGATATTATACATATTCAAGTATGGAGACGCAAAATGAACCAGAGTTGTTGCTGCTGAAAGTTCTGTTGCAGGAAAGAGTAGGCTACCTCTAATGTACTGTTTTGAAACATGACGATATAGTTGTATTCACTGAAGATAATGCAAATTTAAGTGGCTATGCAAAGTCATGTAAAGTTTTGATCAAAATATGACAACGTGAAATGCATCTCTGCAGCCGCGGCACACTGAAGGGATGGCTGCTTTCACTAGCAGAAGCTGGGCCACATGATTCATAAATTGTAACCATCAGCAAAATTAAAAAAAAAAAGGAGGAGGAGATTGAATTATTTCCATGTGAATAGGCGATAATGTTAATGTGGTTTTCAAGCCTTGCTTTTTTTTTATATTCTGTTATGTTTACACTGGAAATTTGTCAGATTTTACACAAAACAAGGCAAAGGCTAGTGACGGCAGGAATATGAAAATTGGCGAGCGCTATTATTAAATGCCAGTGTATTTACCAAACATGCCTTAAAACATCAGTATTCATTTGAATGAGTTTTTTATACCATGCTCTATAAAAAAGGGGACTTATTGTTCCTTTAAACTGTTACTGTGAGGGAATTTTTTTATTTAAGCATTTTAACTCTAATGATCGATTAATCGTCGTTAGAATTTGCACGACAAATCGATGTCAACGTGAGGGTTCGATTTACAACACTAGTTAGTATGTCTGCTTTTGCAACACTACTGTATCACACCTAGTGAACAAATTAAACAGAACAGACATTTAGAAGGTAGTTTTCCAAACTTCCTCAACCACCAAAATGCAAGTCGTAATGACGTTCTGCACAAAGACATATTCACATTTGCAAAGTGTGGCAGGAGGTCCAGAAACTGTACCTGACTGGGCTCCCGTCTGCTTGGTCCTCCCCAGACCTCCTGCAGAGGAAGCTGAGATTGCCCTTGCCAGGGCTTCTCTTTATAGCTGCAATTGCTAGAGACTCCAGCGGCTTGTTCTGACTTGAGCGTCCCCTTGAATCCACATCGAAAGAGTCCAGTGAGCCATCTGAAACCACAGAGTTTTAAAACTGTTGCTCAAACAGACTCTTCTCCTGTCCTCTCTACATCTTTACTGTCTACATTCTCCCTTCTAAACTTCACTAAGCCAACATGACCTGCTGTAGCCAACGCCATTCACACCTCTGCAAGATTACTGTAACAGAATCAGCATGCATAGATTCCTCTTAATGGGGATGATAAGAGTTCCTTTGGACTTGGGGCAAAGTCCACATCACCCAGTGTAGCATACACATTGAAACTCATTCCAAAATTAGCATTTATTTATTTTCTCTTGTTGCCATTACATGATTTTCTAGCTTCTAAGAATTTCAAATTGTGTGTTAACTCTAAGAAACCTAAGAAAATATATTCTGAAAGTCAAGTCGTCAATGTGACTATATTGCTTGATTAGGACTTTCATGTGACATTGCCCAATTATCAGAATGCTGGAAAAGCCCATGTAATATACTGAAGTGATCTCTGGAGCCTCTCCCCATTTACTCCTGGTATATATTCTGGCTGGGACATTGCAACATGGCGATAAAGCGGAGGGTGACAAAGGAGAAATATTACAGCCAAGCCCGCTCACTTTAGAGCCTGGATGGAGGTTTCATTGGTTCAATTCAATCATTTAGACCGTGGTTGGAGAGCTGAAACCGTAGAGCCAAACTCACCAACACATTAAATTAAATCAGAATCCACCTTACCTGAAATATAATTGTCTGTACTCTGCTTTCTCCTCCTCAAGATCCCTTCCAGTTCGGGCTCCACACCTTCTCCAGCGAGATTCAAACTCCTCCCTGAGCCCAGCTGCTCGTCTTTGGAGTGCTTCGTCAAAAACAGCTACTGAATTAGAATGGACACCCTGGCAAAAGGCCTTCTACTCATTTGTTAATTACTTTTACTAGGCAAAGAAAAACCTTTAAAACACAAAACCATTGACTGCAAAGTGGCATTCGCACCATTTTGTCAGGAATTAGAAATACCTAGAAAAACAACATGCACTTATATAGCAATTTAAGGCCAGGTCCTCTCAACACACTGAACATATTTCAGCAGAGCAAATGTGTTTTAAAAAAACTAATGGCTAAAAATTAATAAGCATTGTAGTTGTCGGTGAGCTATTAAAAACACTAGAACCGCCACATGGGTCACTTTGACCCATACATTTTTAAACTGCTTTGTTATGAAAACGAAAGACAAACAAAACACATACTATTGGATACAACTGAAAAGTTTTATTCATGAACATCACATCTAATATTTGCATTGCAGAAACACCGTATTTAAATGGAAAATTAAACATAAAAAGCTTTATTTGTAGAATGAGCGCATAAATAGCCCGAATACAAACAGTGAAAAAAATATACACTTCAAAAGAAACAGTTATGTACATATACCCGTGTACAGGTGTAAACGGGTACATGTACACACAACTATAAAACCAAAATCATTGTTTCAAATACTTCATAAAAATAAAACATAACACTACTTCTGGTATGACGGCTGCATTGTACTCTATGGAGGAGCGTACGCGTCTGCCAGCTGACTGCCTGCATCCAGGAGCTGTGTTCTAAACAGACGCAGTTCCAATGCACACTATGGTGTAAACACGTAAACTGGTACATAAACAAAACCTGTAAAACCAAAAGTTTTTTTTCTAAAATAAATATAAAAAATATAGAACATACGTTTCATATTAGGCACATAAGTTGTTATCCTATCTGCCATTTCAGTTTGTTGTATGCATCTGAGTGCAGCTTGCCGTATTCCAATCAAAATGACTACTTTCAAGATTAAATATTTCCTTCTGATATTTCCAGTTGCATTTGTGGAACAAAATGGAGGTACATTGAAAAATAAGCAATAGGCATTCACTGAGTTGGCATCTTGACAAATCCACAATCATAGCAATCTGTCTCGTAGTCAGTCTACAAACAAAGAAAGGCTTGAAATAAAAATAAAAAACAACATGTCCTAGGAGGAGGTGTGTTTGTTGCATTTACAAAAAAAATAGAATCTTACGTTATTTAAAAAAAAACAAAAAAACACACAACACATGTATTGTAATGCATGGGTCACACTGACCCATGTGGCGGTTCTAGGTTGAACGGATTTCAACTATCATTGTTTGAGATTCTGGCTATCAAACATCAGGATATTTAACTCATATTTAGCAAATGTCAAAAACGGACACACACACATACGATTTACAACGCAAGAGTAATTAACATTTTAAATGCAAAATGGGTCAAACTGACCCGCATGGCGGTTCCAGTGTTAAATCAATTCATAACCTTAAGGAAATGTACCAAGCTTTTCAGAGATGCATGTAAACGAGATTTAAAAAACAGGCAGAGACCCTGCTTGTCTGACGAAAGGTGGCAAGGAATTCCAAAGGCTAGAGGTGAGGTAAGAGAATGTCCTTTGACCCGTTATGCATTTTAAACCTTGGAAGTCACAGCAAACCGGCATCCTGTGAGTGCAGTGTACAGCCAGGGGTGTATGAAGATCATTATATTTCACAGAATTGAGATATAGAACTTCGAGTAGGAAGCTTCAAATGACACTTATTTGCCTTGTTTACATTTCTCTTACTGTGGTATGGGGCTTGCAATCTGGCTTTTGTTAATCCAAAACTCACCTTTTCCCTCCCAGCACTTACCTGTAGGATTCTTCAGACAAGCAACTTCAATGCCAGGTTTAAAATTCAGATAGGGAAATGATAACTTTGTATCGTACCTTGTGAAAGGAAGACACATGCTTCAATGAAACTCCATGCTTTATCATCTTCAGCATCTCGGTCATACCGGGAGCTTGCTGAGGGGAGGTTGAGCTGGAGGATTCACCTGCAGGAAAGGTTCCCAGGTTAGGTTTTCAGCACTTCACAAAACCAGCCAACAACCTACACTTACCCAGGACTTGTGCACCAAGGAGTATGGAACGTACCAATTTGACTCTCTGAGGAAACACTTCTCAACTCCACTTGCTGTTCGAAACACTCCATGGAGTCTTTTGCTTTAGTCTCTTTTCTCTTCTGAATTAGTGAAAACAAAGACCTATAAAAGAAATAGTAAAATGTCTGTTTGTAGCACACCTCCTTCACCATGGCTGTAACCAGTGGCATTCTTCAATGAGCACCACATTTACAACTTAAGTTACACAGCAGGATATTTTAGCATCAACATTATTAAGCATTGTAGCTGTGCCTGGTGCAACCAGTGTCATTCACACCTCCGCAAGGTTACAGCAACACATGCCAATCAGCATGTGCACATGCCACTTAATGGGATCATTAGGAGACTTAATTTAACACTTGGGGATCCACATCACCCAGTGATAATATACAATCAAAACTAATTTCAACATTGAAAAACCATCTGTCATTGAATGGATTCCATTTGTAGGGACACGTGCTTACCTGAGGGGGTTAAGAGGCTGTGAAGGGGGAGGAGGAGGAGGTGGGGTTGGAGGCCGAGGAGTGGGGGAGTGAGACTGAGGGGGATGGGGGTTCTCTACACTCCGCAGCCGCTTCTGTAAAACAGCAACTGGAACGACAAGTGGTTAGATAATTATACTAGAGGATGCATATTGCACACAAGGCAACAGTCTTCAGAGTAAATACAGACTAGATTAGCAGAAAACTGGTCTCCCAGCTAGCTTCATAGACCCAGACTAGCACTAATCATGGACTACTCAATGTTAATTCAGATAACCCAAGATTAGATCTGTGAAACTAGCTGTCCCAGTAGAAATCAACAAGTCCTCTAGATAGCATATATCCAACGAGCCTTTAGGATTTTTGAGATCCTGGATTTTAATTAAAAAAAAGATGAAGCACAGATTCTAGATTAAAAAGGCTCCTAAAGGCGGCGTACTTTCGTGTTTGAGATCTCGGACGCTCTCGTTGGCCTGCCTCACTCTCATCTTCAGTTCCTCCTTCTCCCTCTCTGCAGCCTCAAACTGCTGCTTCACCGACTCACTCACAGACTCGCTCAGAGAGACCTCTCCCATCCCCACTATTGGGGAAATGTTACCAGTCTCCTACACATGGAGAAAGAAATAAAAGTAACCAGGGCTGAAAAAATGAATACATTAATTTTGTTATGCATGTTGAGTCTGTGAGGACTATGCTAAATCATACATATTGCCCTTTTGGCTCAAATTGTACAAAATAGGGAAATAATCTTTAAGAGCCCTGACGATTAATTTCAAAACCTTCAGCACCATTTTCTGTGAAGCAAATGTAAAAACTACTGAGGTCAATGGATGTTTCTTTTTGCAACTTGAAGAAAACACATGCACACTTAATATCAATTGGTTTGGCTGCATATCCCCCCTGCACTTACCCTCAAAGAAGAATTCAGTAGATCTTGGAGTCCATCCACATGCATGGAGAGTTCTTTATTTTTTGCTTCAGCAAAACTCAACTGCTCCTGTAAAACTAATCGACAAATACCAAATTAAATCCAAGCTGTGTCAAGTCCACACACTGCTCCCTATTCACAGTTGTGGTCAAACGTGAGGTTTGGACATAGCCTCTGCTGTTTACAGTTACATTGCACACTATTTCAAGGAATTGGTGAAAACGCTAACCATTTACAATTAATGTTTCATTAAATACTGGCAGGTAATTTTGAATGTACTTTTATTATCCTAATCCTAATTATTGGCAGTTAAAGGAAAAATAAACTGAATGTGAAGTAATTGCAGGTGGCAACTCAGGGATGGACATACAGTACAACTCCCATTGCAGTTTCATACAATCTAAGTTTTAATACAAGCTTGATCAGCCAGTGTATAGCTAACAAGCTCAGGTGTGTTATTAAACTCATAGCAAAACTCGGAGTGGATCAAACTGCTATGCAATGGGAGCCTTATTTCCATCCCTGCTACTTTTGGGAAATGTAAATCTGAGCTATCAAGACCTGCTTTTAATGAAGTGCAAAAAGAACTGGTGTTAGATTAAAGTTCTGCAGGTAAGCATGGGAGGCAGTGCCAATTATCCTTTACATGTATGCATTACTGTCACTGACGTTAGTTGGATTTAAACTTTGAGAAAGGGTCCGGCTCCTAAAAGCTTAAGGAAATCCGGGCCCACTCTGTTTCATATCCTACCACAAGTGTATCCTGGTCAGCTGCTTGAACAGGTTTTTAATTACTGGTCATGCCAGTGTAGTGTTATTTTCAGGTACGCAAATAAAAAGTGGTAGGCAGCTTGCTCACGCATGCCTAAACAACTTCCGCTTAGAAAACACTTAAGTGCCCATTCAAATCTGGTGCGTTATGCTGTTGTCTTTTTCATCTTTAATTTATCATATTTTTCCAGCATTAAGAAAATAGTATTCAACTATTTATCATATGCAATACATTGTATCTTTTTTTTTTTTTTTTTTACTTCTGCAACTTTGCGGTGGACTTCTCATTTTGTCTTAGTCGTGAATTGTTTTTTTTTTCTTTTTAGAGAAATTGATTGCTTCCAGTTTTAGTTTGCAAAAAATACATATAATTAGCTTAACATTTGTTTTGTGTTTTTACTACAAACCTTATGGCTCTATAGCTTCGTATGGAGGAGGACGCTAAATCAGACGATTTAAACTAATCTCGGGATAGAAATTAAACGTAGCTACTGTACTGAGCAAAGAAAATGTAACTAAACTCCTGCAGAGAATTACATTTATCAGCTTTTTCCGACCTTTTTTGTAGTACATTTTTCTTACTAAACATGTTACTCGATAAACAAAAATGTGTATTTTAGAAATACCTGCAATTCGACTTTGGTACACCGATTCAACATCGTTACTCTGTGATACAGATTGGGTTTCCTTCTGTTCAAAGATGTGGATATCTTCGGGAGACTGGTAGCCAGCGTTTACGTGTGCCCCCGTTACTTGACTAACAACCGCCTCGTTCTTAAAAAATAAATAAATATAAATAAATAAATAAATAAATAAATAAATAAACAAACAACAGTACAGAAAACGTGTGTTTAAATGCTTCCTTGCTCAATTGTGCTTATATTGGGATGATCACAGACACTGTAAAGCAAGGGTTAATGATGCAATTACCTTATTATATATGAGAAGAAGAAAAAAAGTACATAAAAAAGGTTTAAAAAGATTTTAAAAAATCGTTTTTTAATGACGTTTCGGGCAAAAGCCCTAAAGCTGTTTAAAAAGACAAGTAAACACAGTACCGTAGACCTATTATTCACTGCACTGTTTACTTTTCTTTTTAAACAGCTGAATAGCTTTTGCCCGAATATACATATATATATATATATATATATATATATATATATATATATATATATATATATATATATATATATATATATATATATACTAAAATAGTCTTAATTAGTTGCTAACATTTGTTCCCTAACTTGTATGTTTAATTCTTAAACAGTTCGGGTTTTATAGTGATATTTATTAAAATGGCACGCATTTTAGATAGAAAACGCCACTAATAAATCTCCTCAAGTTCGGAACCCTACCTTGCCCTTATCGTCCATTGTAAGAAGTGTTCGTTTGTTTTTGTCCTGTTCAGACCAAGTTTGAACCCCTGCTGTCTCCTCCGATACATCTGTAAAGCAAAACGTGCAGAAATACTGTAAGCAAAGCCTTCGAAAAACAACAGAGAAAAAAATATCATAAACGGTGTTAGCCGAAACCTTTGTCTTTGCGGTGTTGACAGCAAAATACTGAAGTCCAAATGTTGCCCGACATCTTGAGACAAACGAGCTCAACTCACCGTGACGTGCGGCACAGAGGATAATGATATATTTAAAAATTACCCCAATCAACCTCGGTCATCAATCGCTCAATTAACAGTTCTTTCTCAGCTAGAATTGAGTTAAACTTGATTTGGTTTGCAAAGCATGTATGCAAAGCGCACAATGAACCGTTTCCGTGTCTGTCATGTGAAAGGTGAGGATAAGATATTTCTTTCGATAGTGTTTTGTTACATTTTACACAGAAGTGACCAAATATGCAAATCAGCAATAGAAATATAAACTGTGTCGGTTTTGTGAAATGTTATGTTTATTGGGTCTTACTTAAAACGACCAGATTGGTTTGTGACCTAAAACCCAGGTCAGATAGATGTTAATGTCAGTTATGGCAATAAAATTGATCTTTTTTTTCGTAAGACATTTGTTTAATAGTTATGCATGCCTATATTAGCGCAGCTTCTAAACTGCTGGTAAAACTGAAGGACGTCCGAGGATATGAAGTCATGTGTGACCCTGTGAAACTTCTGCATTCTTAATGGTCGAATGCTATCTCGATGGGGGCGGTTTCCAGTTTCAACGCTACTCACAATAGAACCTGTGTAGTGCACATTCCATCCAGATTTAATGTCCGTCAGGTGATGGTGACGTCATGTGAGAATACCATGAATGGTGGCACTGACAACTCTAAGAATTGAACTACCCGAGCATAGATAACGACTAATCAAAATACCTAATAATTACACCCCCAGGCTCTTAAAAATAATAATACAGCGGTGTATTGCCACTGTAGTATTTAGTACTGATTTGTATGTTTTGTTATAGAACATTAATAAAATAAATAAATGACAAAAAAGATCTTACTATTTAAAGAAGCATTTTGTTTTCATTAATCTGTGGTAAATACACAAGAGCAGTGTATTTAATGGAACACATGTATTCACTTTTTGACAGTTTGGAGGTTTGTCAAACCTGAAAATGTAATTAACAACAGGGAATGAAAAAACAGCCAGTATATAACAGTATATTGATATTTATTCAGTAATTTATATATGAATATGGATGACAATTTTCCAAAAACAGACTGTGCTTCATGCGTTATGACAACAAAACCGTATATTTATATATTTCTTTTTTATCTGGCATATGGAATGCTTGGTTACCAAATGGACCGGAAACCTACAGCACCTGCAACAAGCACACAACATCCATAGACTGACATATGGCAACCTTGCAATAAATACACAGCACATTTATAAGAGCCAAATACAGGAATATTATAAGAGCCAAATACAGGAATATTGTTATCTGGGTGTAAAATCCAGGCAGCACTGTCAACTGTAAACAGATACAATAAAAAAATTATTTAATTTACCTTTTTTTTTTACATTAACAGAGTTTAAAATATCACTTCCTTCAAAAGAATACCAACTTTAATCGTTATCTTCGGCTGCATCTGCATATATTGAAACTATAAAAGAATATGCACTTTAAAAAAAAATATATATTTTTTTTCTTTACCTTGGCGACACAGGTGCTGCATCTCTAGCACATGGGGAACCCCGTCAGTTTTACATTTTTTCGACAACGTAAACTTAATTTACTTAATGTATTTGCATGAGCTGAGGACTCGGTTTACAGCAGCTCACAGTTAATCAAGCTTGTAATATACACCAAGAGGCCTCAACAGTGCCCCCCTAAGGGCATTTGTTTTATTTCATCACTGTGTGCCCCATAGATGTAGCACTCTACACTAGTATAGCCACAGGATGTGTAGCCATGTAGGAATTTATTGCCAGCCTGTCATTTTTAACCATAAGGGAAATAGCTTTAGTTGTTACATCCTATACTGTAGATTTTTTGTAAAGCTACATGGCCAACATTTCTGCAGTTTTTATTCTTGTAGTGAACTAAAGCAGACCTAAAAATGTATACAATAAGCTGGAAATCACAAAGGCATCTAAATAAATACATATTTTTTTAAATGCATAAAAACGAACAGGCAACAAAATCCTTTATAACTTCAGATTTAAAAAAAAAAATTGAAATACACACTTTAAATATGCTCAGACAAACAGGGTGTTAAGAGTCACCCTAGAATGAATACATCCATACTTGAATGTGTTTGTGGACAGAACTGCTCAGTTTTTGAGTAAAATTAACTCCAGTGGATAAAAATCATAAGAGCATGGCATTAATAGGTTTATTGATCCATTCAGAGTTGTCTGTGTTAATTCAGAGTTAGTGGTTTAAAGAATCCATTGATTTTCCTTGTCCCTGTATTTTTACACGTGAGTATTTGGATACCGAGGTCATTTTGGTAAACCGATCCATGTGTTAACAGTCTCCACATGGCATTTATAGATATTTTAAACTCTGTTAGGTAAACTTCAACTGAAAACACTATATTCACACTATGTTCATTTTGCTTCACAAGGAACTAACAAGATACAACAACAAGTGTGAAAAAGAAAGAAAGTTCCTTTGATAAGATAGTATGGAGGAACAGAAAGCTCGAGGCTCAAGCTAGTGCTTGGAGTCTCGGGGGTAGAATTCAGCCAGGGTACTTTGTGGGATTCGTTTCAGCATCTCCTTGGGGAAGATACGCATCAGCTGCCAGCCGATGTCCAGGGTTTCATATACTGTGCGGTTCTCGTAGGGACCTAAACAGAAAAAGGTATTGAAAAAATAGTGAAACAAAGAGACATACTCTGTTGGTTTACTGGTCTGCGGTGTTGAGTTGATTATACTAAGGGGTTGATTTGATCAACCTATAACCTGATACTACCCAGCTGGATTTCTTAGAGCATTTTACAGCACTGGGGAATAACTGGGTTGCATCAACCACCTATCTGTGATTATCCCTGTTTTACACTTAAAAATAAGTGGCTAATACAATCCAGGTGGATTCCCTTTTATTGTAAACTTATCTTAAAAAAAACAAAAAAAACAGCTGTTGTATCAGGGTATAGGTTAATCAAATCAACCCCTTAGTACAATAAACTAAAAACTGCAGACCTGAAAACTCATCTAATGTGTTACTACAATATGTATATTCGTTTCAGGGGCTGAAACTTAAATTAGTTATCCTGCTGTAGTCTGTAATGTTGCTTTGTGCTGAAATAGTTCAATCAAAGGCATGCAAATAAATACAATCGTCAACTGGGAATCTCACACCAGTGTTGAAGGTGAGACTAATAATCAAATTAGTCTCTCTCTCTCTCTTTTTAGCCGAACATCGATGATGCCAAAAGCCCTTGTGAGTTACTGAACTAAGGTTACTTGAAATGGACAAGCAGCTAGACTTGTGGCTGTGTACCTTAATTAACTTAAACCTTTCAAATATTTAAAACTAAATAACATGAATGACCCATGGGTAAGATAATACATTTTTAAACCCTTTCTAGTCTAAATATATGTTTAATATGTTTTCTTAAATCAATAGTTATGTATTCAGTTTGACACTCCCCAGATGTTCTAGGCTGTAAATTGCAAGGGCATTCTAGATCTGGCAGATTTGTGGGCATTAAAAGTAAACCGTGGCTGGCAACGATAGGATGTTTGGCAGCAGAACCCAATTTTCTTCTGTTGCTCGTCTCAAAACTCAGCAGCCTTACCTTGAGCAATGAAGTTCTTTTCAAACTTATGCAGGAACTCCAGATAAAGCAAGTCCTCCGGAGTCAGAGCCTCCTCACCCACCACTGCTTTCATTGCCTGGACGTCTTTACCAATGGCATAACAAGCATACTGCGGGCAGAAACAGAGGTTATGATCAGCATATATATTAAATTATGCCTTCAATGTATCATCAAAGCTAACGCATATTAAAACACAGGTCTGTTACTTACATCCCACCATGACCAACAGCTATCCATAGTACAAAATATAAGTTTGACATACGGATGGATGGAAAGATTCTACAATATGAGAGGAGTTCCCAGAGGAATCATCAAAGGCAGTATATAGTTTGTACCATTCCTAAACTTAACATTGTATTTGCCCTGTCTGCATGTATTCGTAAGATTTTAAAATAAAGAATTTAAAGGCAACTTGTAACTTATAGATCAATCCCAAATAACTATGCTGACAGGCAATGCATTTAATTCAGTTTGTTCTCCTGTTCCTAAGTAAACTACCAACCAGCTGATTGGACACATCGGCATGATCTTTCCTTGTCATTCCCTCCCCGATGGCAGACTTCATCAAGCGAGACAGAGAGGGTAACACGTTGATCGGGGGGTAGATCTGTTAAGGGGAAAGAGACATCTTGATGTGGTTTACAACAACGCAAATAAACAGAACAACAAAACAGATTTGTGCAGGCACAGATTTCTACAATTCAGCATTCTTACTGAAATGTTACACCCACCTGTCTGTTGTGCAGTTGCCTATCTACGTAAATCTGTCCTTCAGTGATGTACCCAGTCAGATCAGGGATGGGGTGAGTAATATCTGAAAAAAAGATGACTTTGCATTATCATGTCACATAAACAGACTCCCACAGCCCTACATTATAAATGCACTGGTTCAATTGACTGCTATTCAAGATAATGTCTTTTCACTCTTATTTTTCCAAAACTGGTGATTTCAGCAGCTCCGCCTGTAGTATTCACGCACTCACCATCGTTGGGCATGGTTAGAATAGGAATCTGTGTAATAGACCCATTCCTGCCCTCAACTCGACCAGCTCTCTCATAAATGGTGGCCAAGTCAGTGTACATGTAACCAGGGAAGCCCCGGCGTCCTGGCACCTCTTCTCTGGCAGCAGAAACCTGGGAGAGAAAATGGTTCAACTAGCTACCTGGATTATATACACATTACGACTAGTAACTGGAGCAATGTTTGGTGCAGGTTTCTTGGTTCAAATACATTCAAATCAGGTGTACGTAATGTAGCGACATAGGTTAATGCAAGCTGACGCATCACACAGGGCGAGGCAATCCACACACAGGCGGTGGGCGGACGCAAACCCAGGACCTCTCGCACTAAAGCATAGCGCCGATGCCGCTGTACAAAAGAGCCAGCTCCCTTGCAAGGAGCGTATATCGGGCTTATGTCTTTGTGTGCGATTACGTCACCTACCAGCCCTGTTGCTGCCTACCCCCATGCACGCTACAATATTCCTATCTTTAAATATTCAATTATAAGGTGACATTCTTGGACCCAGGTGGTAAAGTAGCCCATTCTCATATCTTGTTTAAAAAATTAAGTCAACGCCAGTGTGGACACAGTCCACCTCATACACTTAGAGCTAGTGGTGCAATCGGCACCCTCATTTCTTATTCGATTATCACGTAGGCATTTCTCAACGAATCGATGCATTGACGTTTTATTTTTCTTTTTTAACAGAAGACCAATAACAAAAAACACTGTTGTGCATAAGTTAAACAAAAAGGCACAACTTGCATTCAAATTAGAACACTTATTAAAAAAAGAAATATAAAGGACTTGCGTCTGCATATGCATGTGTCCTTTAACACTGTAATAATAATAAAAATACTATATTTTAACAGAAGTCATTTATATCTAAACTATCATTCATTACTGTTAACATTTTATCTCCAAAACCAAAGCAAAACATTTGAATTAAATCTCACAAATCCTGACTAATTTAACTATCGTACTAAATTCAGCTTCTTTTTATATAATATTGCCATATAACCCAAACAGAACTTGCTTTGGAACAAAAGCTAAATCAGTAGATTTAATAGATTAAATAGATTTAAAAATAATTCTGATTTGGCTTGTCCAATGCGAATGTAGAGGCCTAAAGTGTGTATCCTAGCAACGCGCTAATCTACCGTACTAGCACTAAAAGAAGCGCACTCTCACACACTCAAGGTTTTAATGCAAACCGGCAACAGGAGACTTCAAACTGGGTTCTAATTTGATGCATCGATTCACCAATATGTAATCGAAGCTTGGGAAATTTAAGGCCAGATGATCAATAATCGATGCATCGATTAATTGCTGCACCCCTACTTAGAGCCCTCAGTAAGTCTGCTGAAAGACTACCCTTTGATAAATAATAAAATAGTTTCAGTGTCTCTTACTGAAAAACATTTAAATTGTCATAAGCACACATACAGCTATGGCCAAAAGTTTAGTATCACCTAGAATTTTAGGACTGAGACATTACTTCAAATAAAAAAATACTCTATGAACATAATTTAGATCTTTTATTTAACATCATGTAATCAAAGAAACTACAAAATGAAATCGCAAAATTCTACTGGAAGCCATAATAGTAGTACAGTATTCATGCTAGATTTCAAAATGTCACCATTTTAAATTTGTCAGTAGCGGTATGGAAAACTACAAAGCGGTGTGTAATTCAATATGTTAACGCAACATTATTCAGCAGGTTTCATTCGACTTTATGAAGCAAAATTAGTTAATTCTATAGGGTGATGCAAAACATTTGGCCATAGCTGTAGTATGCTAGCCCTGGACAAGTCTGCTGGTTGTGGTATTAAATTCCCATGCATCCTCTTATATTTGAAAGTACTTTTTCAGTATTCCTCTGGGTTACTGCAGTAGTTCTGAATAGTCTGTATTCGAAAAGCATGAAACAAAATACCTCTCTCAACGCTTCTGCGTACGAGCTCATGTCAGTCAGGATAACCAGGACGTGTTTCTCACACTGATACGCCAGATACTCTGCTGCGGTGAGAGCCAGGCGAGGCGTGATGATGCGCTCAATTCTGCAAAGGGACCAAAACTGCATTAAACTAGAATTAAAACACATTAGCTTGGATTAATACAGTGACAACCAAACTTTCAGACAAAGGGGAACCACTGCATTGGTGAAAGTCATTAACATGTGAACAAGGAAACAATGTGACTGTTTTGTAACAAAAAGCTAATTGAAATATATTTCCACTGAAAGACAATTAAATATTGTATTAAAATACAATATTGTGTTCTCTTTGTAAACACACTCCTGGATACAATGAAACTACGTAAAACAATTATTGAACTGAAATAGTAAATATGTTAAGAAAACCATCACTTTTCTGATAGAAAAAAAATCTAAACTCACGTTGGGTCGTTAGCCAAGTTCAGGAAAAGACACACGTTGTCCATCGAACCATTTTCTTCAAAGTCGGACTTGAAGAATCTTGCAGTTTCCATATTTACCTAAAGCAACGCAACAGTTTCAAATGAAGGTAGATGTTATTAACAATAGTGCTTTCAAAGGGGGAATTATTGTATTGTATTTAAAATATGTTTTTTTTATTCTCCGCAATAAACATTTGATCACAAAAAAAAAATAGTGCTTTCAAGTAAACATGCTGGGCTTTTTACCACAATAGTGAAAACAAAATTCTCAAGCAAAATAAGCACACGAGATAACTGAAAAAATACTTACACCCATAGCAGCAAACACAATGGCAAAGTTGTCTTCACTGTAATCCATCACATCTTTGGACTTCTTAACCAGACCAGCTTGGCGACAGATTTGTGCAGCAATCTGTTCAAACAGAAATTCAGTACGGATTTATTCATTCAACCTCAGCCAACGCTACTGCTCAACTCGCCTCTTAAAACTTCATCCCATAGGATTAAGGGTTTTCCTATACAAACCTCATTGTGTGGCAAACCGGCTGCAGAAAAGATGGGAATCTTCTGTCCTCTGGCAATACTGTTCATCCCATCGATTGCGGAAATACCTGTCTGGATCATCTCTTCTGGGTAGATACGGCACTGGGGGTTAATAGGCTGGCCTAGGGCAGAAAAATGGAAATATACATGAACATATTCTTCTTAAGGAACAGGGCTATCCTTTAGTGAGCTGTTGCAAGCAGTTATCCCTCAGTGCCACTAGAGGGCTAACCAGCTTTTGCTTATGCTAGCAGTAAACCTTTTCTATATACATTTTACAGTATACAAATGACTTTCATAACACAACTCACTTTTATAATGTACAAAAGATTCACTACCACTGAATTGCCTGAGCAGGTATTTAAAACCAACAAAATAAAGATCTGAGTTGATCTGTTATTGTGTGGTTGTTCCACGACCCCCATGAAACTTTTCTGTGCCCCCAATTTCAGAACCCTTGATTTAAACTGATTCCACACCCATAATGTCCAAGTAATCTTCAGCCAGAACCGTTGGGCCCCTGTCAATAGGTTTTCCTGAACCATTGAACACGCGACCTGTCAAGCAAAGTATATAGTATTAATATTAACATTCATAACAACAATAAGAATAATAATACAAAGGACCAAGGCGTATTATTTAAGGTATAGCAAGTGTATCTATATTCACTCATATGTCTATTACATATGCTTCTATCCATCTATAAAGTTAAAGACAAGTTTCAGTTTTGCATGCCTTAAAGTAAATAGCTCGGTTCTGGAAAATCTAGCGTTATATCTCCCCACTTGTTGCTACAACTGTTTAAATAACATACCTGTATAAGTTACACTTAGAACTTTAAAGTCTGTTTCAAATCGCTTTTCAAAATGTCTAGTGCACTGGAGTTTGAGATCTGTCCTCTAAATCACTGCAGGAAAAGCGATCAAAAACAAAACAAAAAAAGCATAAGGCTTTTCTGTTCCGTACCACATCATGGATCGTTATCGCTGTGACACCTGTTTGACAATGTGGGCAATAATCCTTACACCATCAGTGCACTAGAGTGGCCATTTTGTGAGCTTTGTGTGCCGTTAGTCCTCAAAAAGAAAAACAACGGAAATGGACAGCAGTATATAAATGACATTAATAGCAGATCAAACATTTCCATGTACCAAGCATGTCTTCTGATACTGGTGTCCGCAGGATATCGCCTGTAAATTCACAACTTGTCTTCTTGGCATCGATACCGGAGGTCCCTTCAAAAACCTGGCAATGTATGTTCAAAAAAAAAAAAATTCAACACATTAAGAAATTACAAAAATTAACAAAGCTTCTCAGTTACATACAGTACATAGCCCCTCTCGGGGACTCACAGATAAATTATTTAGAACATTATCCATTGGCTATGCTGTTAATTAATTAGTACATCCTGTGTTGCTTAATAAAAGGGGGAGCTCTGCTTAAGCAACATGGAGCTGAATTACTGAAGGAGTCAATTTGATCAACCTATACTCTCCAGGATAAGCAACCCTTGGTTTTATTAAGAGTATTTTACAGCACTGGCGAATCCCCCTGTATTTCATCACCACCACTTGTTTTTAGGGCTAACCCCAGGATAGGTGGTCAATGCAATCCAGGGTGGTTCCAGTTGTGGTTAATCGGGGTCCAGGATGAATTCATCCCCCTAGTGGAAGCATTAACTGCGGTACTATGAAAAGTAGTAGATCACAGTGACATACAGATGCAGCAGACTGAAACAAATGTTAATGTACAGCTTCATTAAAACTAGAAAAAGATACAGCCTTCAATAGCTCAGCTGCCATTACCATAAAATATCAGGTTTCCAAAATGACTTCTTGTAACAAATGTCCCGGCAGTGTGACCCACATGGTCAGGGCACACAGAATTCTTCATCTCAATCTGTAAATGCATCCAAAGATGGCAAGATGGCATTGTCCACAATTTGAATCTCTGCTAGCTATTGAGTCACATACAGTGAAGGTTATATCATACCTGTACCACAGCTTTGGAGCCACTGACTTCCAAAACCTGTCCACTTCTTTTGATGCCATCTGGAAGGGTCAGGTGAACAATCTCTGCATACTTTGGAAACTAGCAAAAGATAGAAAGAATAAAATCCCACTGAATTAACCTGAAGCAATGAAGGCAATCACAACAAGTATTTCATCATTCTTATTCAATGAAGAGTCGAATAAGGAATTGTGTGCTCTCTGTTCCTATTCTTTATAAATGCTAACTGTAGCCACCAGTGCATGTGCGTGATAAGTCCTATACTTTTCTGAAATCAAGAAAAATGCAGTTCATTTTGACTGGCACTTCCTGGGTCTCCTATGTCCCTTTGAAAGACACATTATAGTAAACGTGGAGGTCACAAAGGAATAATATACCTATTGCTATGCCACTGAAAACGTGTCAACTGATTTGGTTACTGTGAAGGATCTACATTACACATCCATTTAAACCTACTATGTATAGGCATGAGGTTTATATTGGTCATACTATTAACTATTTAATGTGCCACTTCTTCATTGGCTGATGTTGCGACACAGAAAAATAAACGTATCCAAAAACAACTCAGATAATTCTGCAGTGTGGTGCAGATAGTCATGGGGGTGTGACTGTCTGATTTAACAGAGAACATCCTGATCAGCATAGTATAGGATATTGCCTATATGTTTGACTTATGTATAGTAACCTGCTGCAGTATAAACATTTTACACATTCCCTTACCTTCACATGATCCAAGATGACAAGAGGCCCATTGACACCAGACACAGTCTTATATGCTGCCGAAAAGAAAGAAAAAACAATATTTATTTATTCAAAATTTGTAAATCAGTGACACTAGTTTTAAATACTGCAAAAATGGTGTTTTAATCCCACACACACTTTACTTCTGTGCATTCCCAGACAATATTTTACATGCAGGTTTTAATTTATGCCTACATGCTGCAGGAGTACAATTGTACTAGTGATTGTAGAAATAAGTACTGTAGACCCAGCAATTATAACCACATTAAATGTTTGAAGGCAGGTGTAAATTGCTGTGGACTTCTTCCAAGTAAACAGCACAATGCTGCATGAGAAGAATATATAAGAACTAACTGTACACAGATAAACCACATCTGTGGTTAGGAATATCAAGACTACTAATGGTCAGCATATTACATGTACTGCATTATCATCGTATTCATTTAAAAGTTTTATGTATTTATCCATGTACTATAAAAAAAGGGGCAAGGGTTGAAATGCAGGTCTTGTTTGGATGTAAACCAAATGTTTTGATATTCTGGTATGCTAAACTAATACTACTACTTCCTGCATTGCAAAACACACATTTAAATTTGACGTAGTATTCTGTGATTCTTCCAACTAAATTCACCACTAAACTGATGGCAGTAACCACCATACCCGATACAGTTTGTTTGCAACCTGAATTTTTGTACATTGATCTAAACATTTTCTATAAGCTTTTACATCCTACCATATGTCTATAGGCACTATGCAAAACACTTCCCATATTAACAGAAATATCTTCCATGCTAAACATCTGCAGTCATCAGCTGATTATGTGTGACTTACTAAAGAAGATTGTGACTAACATGCGACTGAATCAGGACAGCTAGTGGAAGAGAATACACAGTAAGCAGTCATGCAATGATCACAGCTTTCCTAACACCCAACAGGACAGTGATTCAAAAGAACCCAATCATCTGTTCTTAATGACCATGACCATGATGTCTGACTAACTATTTACAAAAATGTATTTTTCATCAGTTCGGCTGTTGATAGGGTGCAGTGCCTTTTGAACTAGAGGCTTGGTGGTCCAGTGGTTAAAGAAAGGGGTTTGTTACCAGGAGGTTGCCAGTTCATTCCTAGCCACTGCCACTGTGTGCAGCCCTGAGCAAGTCATTAACCTCCTTGTGCCCTGTCCTTCGGACGAGACGTAAAACCAAGGTCCTATTGTAAGTGACTGCAGCAGCAGTTGCTGATGCATAGTTCACCCCAAGGCTCTGTAAGTCGCTTTGAATAAAAGTGTCTGCTAAATGACTAAATAACAATAATAATAATAATAATAATAATAATAATAATAATAATAATAATAATAATAATAATAATAATAATAATAACTGGATATCACAAACATGCAATAACTGATACAGACCTGTGCACCAAAACCAAATACCACACCATCGATTAAATGTTTAAATCACCCATTTACTGAGCTGTTTGTGCAAATGCCTGTTACCATTTAACAGAAAAATTTAAAAGAGGATGCATTTGGAAACCAAACAAGCACTGTTGAACATTTCTACAGTTTTTGACCTTTGGTCAGTTTCTGACCTTGGTCTACCCCAGAAAATGAAGAGCTCAAAGGGTTATTTGCAGAGAAGAGAGAACATTGCAACCAAGCCTACCTCTTCCATTCCATGACAGCTGAACCAAACATTTCACTTGAATCAAATGAGCCGCTACACAGTGTACACTCAGCCTCAGTCTATTATCTTCCAGATGAACTTAGCCTATTTCACTCAGTGGTACTTTTCTGACTCCACACTCTCAGCCTGGGAACATCAAATTTAGTTTTCATTTGTCTAATACAAAAAATTGCCTGTATAAAACTAGTAAACATACTCTATGGTTGAATCTGCATTAACTGTTTATTTCTAGTCTTGAAATAGCATTTACAGTTTCTGCACTGTAAAATCACCTCCTTATGATTGATACCATGGTTAAGGTACAGCATCGTTCACTTTCATTTGACCTAGACTGGAGACCCTCTGATCACAGACTATAAACGACCAAAATAATGTCTATTCAGAAATATGCCCCAATGATTTGATTTTTAATGATTCAGAAGCATTGTATATTTTAAGAATCTTGCATTGTTTTAAATATGTATCTATTCAACGCATTAAAATATTGTCTTGATGTTCACCGGTTATTATTTACTGTGAAAGCCGAAACTAGGCATAACAAAACGCCATAAAATATTTCACAGGGTATCAAAATCGTACTGTGTCGTGACAGATGAAAACGAAAAGTCAGATCAGCTGATAATGCACCCCCTTCGACGCCAATGGCAATCTCAGTATTAATCGGCATATTGCATGCAATTTCCCTGAACAGGATGAAAACGATGCTTTTCCAAAAACATGCTGTAGGCTAAAACTAAAACTAATGTCACAACAGTTTGAATTAAAAATAAATAAATAAATAAATGTGTTTGATATGTCATTCATCCATCCCCTTTGCACCGCGTACATACTGAAAAATAAAATGTAAATATTGAAGCTGCGACAATTTTGTTTTACCAGGATTGCGCAAAATCGACAGGGCAACTACTGGTGCTTCCATAGACAGCATTAATAATAACGTATTTTCTTATATTTCTATACAGACATACTATTTTCACTGCCATATTTTGTGTCGACAATGTATCATTTATATTCCCACCCCATACGCGCTACTCACTGAGCCGAGGCTGGGAGATGTAGTCCCGGCTGACGGCTTGTACGTGCTCCCGGGCCCCAGCTTTGGATCCACTCACGGAGGAGGAAATTTCGTTCAGGACTCCGTTCACCTTCCCGCTGATCGCTTTGAACGCCATCTTCACAACAAGCCTGGCTGTCACTAACCGACTGGAAGGGTTCTACTGCGCAGGCGTTGGGTTTTTTTTGCACCCCCTGGACGTCATATGTCGTATACAAATTAGGAGCGTGGCTTTCGATGCGCTGACCAGGGTGCTGATATGGGAACAAATAAAATGGTCTGAACAAACAGATCTGCCAAATTCCAGATTCACTGTTCTCTTTCACTATCACCACACGGGTGCTCAAACTAAAACTCAGTTTTAGTCCTCAGTCTGAAATTACGTTTGCAGTATTTTTATTTTCATTACAAGTTTCCTCCAAAAAAAGTAATATTTGAACTAGCACAACCACGTCTCTTGAACCAGTACGACCAGTTTAAATCCAGAAAACTAAAATTTCTGACCAGTATAGACCAGTGCTGGGCATTGGTGGAATTTACAATAGGGTGATATTTTTATATAGACAAATATTGCAGGAACAAATATATATATATATATATATATATATATATATATATATATATATATATATATATATATATATATATATACAGTACTGTGCAAAAGTTTTAGGCAGGTGTGAAAAACTGCTGTAAAGTAAGAATGCTTTCAAAAATAGACATGTTAATAGTTTATATTTATCAATTAACAAAATGCAAAGTGAGCGAACAGAAGAAAAATCTACATCAAATCAATATTTGGTGTGACCACCCTTTGCCTTCAAAACAGCATCAAGCATCAATTCTTCTAGGTACACTTGCACACAGTTTTTGAAGGAACTCGGCAGGTAGGTTGGCCCAAACATCTTGGAGAACTAACCACAGTTCTTCTGTGGATTTAGGCAGCCTCAGTTGCTTCTCTCTCTTCATGTAATCCCAGACAGACTCGATGATGTTGAGATCAGGGCTCTGTGGGGCCATACCATCACTTCCAGGACTCCTTGTTCTTCTTTACGCTGAAGATAGTTAATGACTTTCGCTGTATGTTTGGGGTCGTTGTCATGCTGCAGAATAAATTTGGGGCCAATCAGATGCCTCCCTGATGGTATTGCATGATGGATAAGTATCTGCCTGTACTTCTCAGCATTGAGGAGACCATTAATTCTGACCAAATCCCCAACTCCATTTGCATAAATGCAGCCCCAAACTTGCAAGGAACCTCCACCATGCTTCACTGTTGCCTGCAGACACTCATTCGTGTACGCTCTCCAGCCCTTCGGCGAACAAACTGCCTTCTGCTACAGCCAGATATTTCAAATTTTGACTCATCAGTCCAGAGCACCTGCTGCCATTTTTCTGCACCCCAGTTCCTGTGTTTTCGTGCATAGTTGAGTCGCTTGGCCTTGTTTTCACGTCGGAGGTATGGCTTTTGGCCGCAAGTCTTCCATGAAGGCCACTTCTGACCAGACTTCTCCGGACAGTAGATGGGTGTACCAGGGTCCCACTGTTTTCTGCCAGTTCTGAGCTGATGGCACTGCTGGACATCTTCCGATTGCGAAGGGAAGTAAGCATGATGTGTCTTTCATCTGCTGCAGTAAGTTTCCTTGGCCGACCACTGCATCTACGGTCCTCAACGTTGCCCGTTTCTTTGTGCTTCTTCAAAGAGCTTGGACAGCACATCTGGAAACCACTGTCTGCCTTGAAATTTCTGCCTGGGAGAGACCTTGCTGATGCAGTATAACTACCTTGTGTCTTGTTGCTGTGCTCAGTCTTGCCATGGTGTATGACTTTTGACAGTAAACTGTCTTCAGCAACCTCACTTTGTTAGCTGAGTTTGGCTGTTCCTCACCCAGTTTTATTCCTCCTACACAGCTGTTTCTGTTTCAGTTAATGATTGTGTTTCAACCTACATATTGAATTGATGATCATTAGCACCTGTTTGGTATAATTGTTTAATCATACACCTGACTATATGCCTACAAAATCCCTGACTTTGTGCAAGTGTACCTAGAAGAATTGATGCTGTTTTGAAGGCAAAGGGTGGTCACACCAAATATGGATTTGATTTAGATTTTTCTTCTGTTCACTCACTTTGCATTTAGTTAATTGATAAATATAATCTATTAACATGTCTATTTTTGAAAGCATTCTTACTTTACAGCATTTTTTCACACCTGCCTAAAACTTTTGCACAGTACTGTATATATATATATATATATATATATATATATATATATATATATATATATATATATATATATATATATATATATATATATATATAATGTACAATCAACCATCCCTACATACGTGTTACTATTCACACTACGTGAACGTTTCCTTAATAATGTAATGCATTCCTTAATGTAGGTCATACAAAACGAATAGACTCTCATATTCCCATTTTATCAATGTCATTTGGGATCTTAAGTGCTGACTAATTTATCAATTCAACGTTTTAATATACTGCATGTATCCTTAAATACAGTACCTTCTTAAATATATGAAAATGCAACATACTAGTTTTTTTTTGGTCTTTTGCTTGTTGCTTTATGTTAATTTGCCAGTTCATTTATTTGGTTCATTTACATATTTAATGAAAAAAGTGGTTACGCCTGATTATGGATCCACTGATGTGTTTACCATAATTGTATGATTTGTTTTTTTAACAGTAATTTCTCTATTTGTTATCTAACCTAAAAAAATAAAAAAGCGCGTGGTAAAACAGCCCTCTCATCGCAACTGTCTTTTTTTAAAGGGGTTCTGTTTGTCCACAGCTGTTTAAAATACAATATAATTGTAAAAGCACTTGCCTGTTTTTAAATTAAAATGCCAAGATCGAGATGAGTATTACATTGACCATCAAGATTTCAGGGAACCTAAAATATATACCAATTAGTATATGCTATTAGTTCTGTAAGTTATTACAAGCTGGCTTGGCACCCGCAAACGCCTGATTCTGCACGGTCAGTATTCTGTGGTGACGCCCATATGTTGCCCCAAGATTCCAAACGGTGTTTAGTTCCAACGGAAACAAATAGAAAAGACTCGTTGGTTAGACTGTGGGGATTAGTGGCAACTTGTACAGCTTTGATGAAAGAAAATAAGCCATTTCCCTAAAATAAAGATGGAAGTGTTTCGGTCTCCAAGTCACTACATTATTGTAAACGATGACAGCGCCCTCTGGTGGAGCAGAACTGACGGGAGTCCTAAAATTACAAACGGTAAAAGACCGAAAGAGTGAAACTTTTAGTCTAGGCCACACGTTTGAAAAAAAACTCAAAAGTAGCAATGATTCATCTAATCTCATCTCATCTTTGTGCTTAGATGTTATTGTGCGTGTGTGTGTGTGAGTGTGTGTATGTGTGTGTGTGAAAATAAGTAAATTATTCAGCATCATTTAAGTAATAGATTGTTTACAAGTAATATACAGCTTTTACATTTTGTAAGGTTAACCTGTTTTAGTTTCCCCACTGTCTTTAGCGCAGAATGCCCTTTCGGATAACGCCGTGTGTCTGGGACTAGCGGAAGGCGTTATTGGGAAGATTCAGTTACATTCAGGTTATGTTTAAATACATCAAAATTATGTTACCCTGTTATGTTTCTATCTACCATGAGCTAAATATCTATAAAGAAAGCAGTACAATATTTGGTTCAAAAAGTTTTGGGGTTTAGGTTAGACTCACTAGTTTCCTTGCTTTAAGAGCCAGGCTCGTATGCCAACACTTAAAATAGCGACGGCATGTGAAGGATTTGAAGATTTTTAACTTTACATCTACAGGTGTTTTAATTGACTTCGAGATATGTAACTAGTTTTGTAACGTTGAGCTTTTCCATTATCTATCGTGCTAATTGAAATCTGTGTTTTGTTCAGAATCTGACAGATTTCTCCTCCTGGTTCGTCAGAAGACCCTGGTTGGTAGGATTCTGCCGGGACACCAGGTCTTCACTGTCAGTAAGGTTGTGGCCATCCCTCTGTCCGAAGAGGAGCCACAGGATCTCGAGTTTGAGGTAAACAGTAGTTACATAGGGCATGCACAGGAGTTGCACATCATGAATTTATAAATGGAGTGAAGCATTTGCTGTTTCACAACCCTTTTATTTTATTTTAAACGGTAACATTTGAGGTGAACATTATGCAGTATTCATTACACCTTCACATGGTTAAAATACTATTACTGTAGGTTAAATACTATTACTGTAGGTAAATAATTAAATATCAGTTACCAGGAACACACCTTTGTAATCATTCAATTAAATATGATGGGCTATATTTTCAAAGCATTTACAATCTTTAAATAACTCCTATTTTCGTAAAGTAATGTACAGAAATGAGCAACAAACATACCGGGTGCTTTCGAGACCGCACATTACATCACATGGATGTAGCAGTTCTGTAAATTCAATAGGGTTTTTTTTTTATCACATAGCCTGATGTGTTTATCTTCAATGGGCTGATGTATTGGTAGCAAAACTCTATTATTTTATTTCTTATACAGGTTTGTACAGAGCATAATGACACCAGGAACAGACCCACTGGAATGTATCTGCCAAAGATACAGACAACAAAAAGGCGAGAGGTAATATGGAGAATATGAATAGTAACAATACAATGACCAGTGTAAATCTGCCTATATATATATTAATTAATCTAGATAGAAGAATAAACATGCTTTGCATGGTTAACTTGTGTGAAAGACATTCTTGTTACTGCTTGCTGCAGCAGCTGGTTATAAACAAGGCCCTTTATCTTTGCTTTTGATTTTATATAACATTATACTAGTGTTTATTATAATAATAATAATAATAATAATAATAATAATAATAATAATAATAATAATAATAATAATAATAGTAGTACATGTTGGATTTGTTATGTTAATATTTTAGTTATTTTCAAAATACAATTCAGCTTCGTATTTGTATCTAAAATGTTTCTTGATCCTGCACCAAATCCCAAATCCTTCCTCATTCTATTGCAATGACAGTTCTCTACCAGCAGATGGTACACTTGTATCTTTAAAATCCGTTATTGAACTGAGCATTAATGGAAAGATCCTGTAAGGTATACAAGTTTTTTTTTTTTTTTTTGCTGCACTCTGATTAATACTGATCTTGTTGTGTTACAGGAGAGACAGAAAGAAAAGCTCACACGAAGACTGCTGGAAGAACTGCTGAAAATCTTCACAGACACAAACTCATTCTATTTCAGCAGCAGCTACGACCTCACCAGCTCGCTACAGAGGCAATGCACCTTGGGAAAGCAAAACCTCCCACTCTTGCAACAAGTACGTTTTTAATGCCTTTACTGTTCAGGTTCATTTTTAATTGGCAGGGCAAGAATGAACGGTCAGTCGATGTTGTCACTGTAGCTAGTAAAGGATTTTAAAACGGTTTCATTTTTGTATGGAATAATATTCCTTTCCTGTCTGTTCTTTTTTTTTCAGGTAGATGACAGGTTTTTCTGGAATAAGTATATGATGAAGGATGTCATTGAGCTCCAGGTATATACCTTGCAACACAATGCGTTTTATTTTGATCATTGATACTGTTAGTTAATGGTTTTTATGTTGTGTAATGGTCATGTTGTTTGGGTTAAGCTAAGCAGTTCTAAGCTTCCCAAACTGTACAAAATAACGCAGACACCCTTCACACAACATGCAGTATTGCATTCTTATAAATAAATGGCAGATGGTTTATTGCTCATCTTGTAAAGGTCTATGCAGCACTCCCCTGTGCCCTAAGGAATAGAATTGTGGAGGTTTAACATCATCGTTCTTGAGTGATCCTTACTGGTTAGATTCATACAAAGTGGAGACTGGCCTGACAGCAGTCCTTCTGGTCTGTAAGTGAATTGCAGGGATAATAGATTTTTAAAAATGGCAAACAATTCATGAGAGCAGGTTTGAATGGTAGGGGAAGTTCATTTAAGGATTGCACAAAAAAGTACCTAGGTAGCCGTTATTAAGTTTAAGTGCAAGTTATAAGCCAAAATAACTCTTATAATTTCACCAGGCAATCGGAGTAACCTGTTTTGTTTTGACCGCAACCTTGTTTTCTAGGACCCCAGAGTCAATGATTGGGTCACCCCGATTATACAGGGCTTTGTTGCCATCGAGCTGATCATGCTGAGCGATGCTGCTGGTTGGGATGAGCGCAGCAGACTCCCAGAACTCTTCCTCCAGGGGGAGTGTTCTGACAGTTTCCTTATAGCACTGATCTCTCGCAGAAGCAGGCACAGAGCAGGTACTGGAATTAGGGACTACAGTGAAGAGCCATTTACGGGACTGGCCAAACAATTAGAACCACCTGCTAGAGGGAATCACAGCAGACCTGGTCTTAATTAAAAGGCTTATCCTGCACATATTGGGCCCTATTCACAAAACTTTTCGGACTGTTTTAGAGGAAAGTTTTGTTTAAAGCTCATTTTGATTATCTACAGAAAATTAAATTCCTGAGATCACACCTTAAGGTTAAACAGGGTCCAAGTGACTTTATATTAGTAAACACCAGAACCATCTAGTGCACAGCAAAACAAAAGGAAGCTTGATCCAAAGAGGCAGATCACTAGATGGTGCTGGCTGTTACTTCTATAAAGACAATAGGACTGATCTAGTTTAGGTTACATATGTTTATGCCAGGCAACTAGAACTAAAGACCAGCTCGAACTCAGGCTAAACCACCATAGCACTGACAAGTTTTTTAAAGAATACAGTATTTCAGTAATTTTAATGAGAACCACTCAGAATTATTTCAACCATCATAAAAAGGGAATGTGAATGCAGATTAGCTTTTTAACCACAGTGTATGTCATTGTTTATCTGTCTAGGTATGAGATACAAGTGTAGAGGAGTTGATAGCAAAGGGCATGCATCCATCTATGTGGAAACGGAGCAGATTGTCTACTGCAGGGGACACACTGCTGCTCTGGTGCTCGTTCGGGGGTCTCTACCTGTGATCTGGAGCCAACCTGGCTATCGATACAACCCCCTGCCTGTACTAAACAAGAGTAAGCCATCTAGATTATACTGTCAGGCATTGCTATTGACTGATTTGTACAGTAAAAACTCTGGCAATGGTTACCTCCCCACTTAAAGAGTAAATAGCTAAGTAGCTTAAAATATTATTTAATTATACAGTATTATATACAGTATCTATATATATATATATATATATATAGACAGATATATAAATATATGTGTATGTGTGTGTCTGTGTGAGTGTGTGTGTGTGTTTCGATTTGCTATAATTCTCAGTGGTTCTGGGTTCTACTGCTCCAATAATGGTTTAATTACCATTTTTTCCTTTGCAGCTGACTCTGAGCTTGTCTAAAGAATCCTAAATGTTGGGACTTATCCATTCTTAACAGAGTTGAAGTGTTACATTGTCAAATGGAATGAGGAAGGTTGTTCAGTTCTGGATCTTAGCCCAACTCAAGGTCAAAGCCAAGTCAAGGCAGATTTAATGAGAAATAATAATACCTGTATATGGGATCAACAAAACCCAGAACAACAATGTAAAAAAATGACATTTGAAATGACATTCAAAGTTACTTACATAAGTATGTATAAATCTCATCTGAAAACTGTACAGTTTAAAAAAATGTACAGTACTACTTAACAAAAACTTTGATATAAAATTAGACCAAAGTCTTTGTAAATGTTTTTGGTGGTATGAAAACCAACCGGACAGCCAATAAGGTCTTGTTTCTGATGAAGTGCTTGGGAGGGTAAATTATGAAAGAATGTACTAAAATGTTTGGATCATTAGATATTTTACTATTAACTTTTTTATTGTAAGTTTTGAAAAGGGCTGTCATGAATTAATATGTGAAAGCACTGCCGTCTCTTTCTTTCTCACTTCAGATGAAACAGAAACCCAAGCTGCTTTCAAGGCACACTTTGATGACCAGCTAAAGAATTATAACAAGCAGGTCTGACCCTCTCTCTTTCTGTTCTGTTTTCATAGAATTTGTTTAGAACAGTGCTGTAACAGGGAACACTGACTCTCTGAGCTGAGATAAGGAGCTGCTCTTCAGTTCTAGTTGTCTGCCATAGAAATGTAGGCTAGATCAGTCAAAGTTTGCACAACAATAGGAAACTTGATCCATAGTGACAGATCACTAGATACCGTTGACTCTTTCTTCCATACAGACACTGGCTGATCTAGCTTATGTTACATATACAGTATCTGTGCAACTAGAACTGAAGAGCAGCTCCTGAACTCAGGAGGTAGCTCCTTAACCAAATAAAAAAAATACTGCATTTGAGTAATTGCAGTAAGAACCATTTAGAATGAGTGCAAACATCATAAAAAGATAAGGGGACAGTAAAAATAAAAACATGAAATTAGAAGCTACTCATTAAGCACTTCTGTGTAAGCATATCCCTTGTAAAATATATAACTCGTGGTAACAAAGCTGATATGTGTATGTTTCCAGGTTATAATTAACCTAGTTAAGCAAGGAGGACCGGAGAAGATTGTTGGAGATGCCTTTCTGAGACACGTATTATTGTACAACAGTGCAGACCTTACCTATGTATCCTTTGACTTTCATGAGCACTGGTAATTATTATTTGCATTTATTTTCAAAAGGATAAAACAAGAAACAAACGACTTAAGAGTGTTTAGGAAACATTTATATCACTTAGTGATAGTTTTGTAAATGTAGATTTCCACCCAAAGAACAGACTTTGGAGGTGCTAAAAGCCAGACTTTCCATATAACCGTCATAAACAGAATCAATTCTTCAAATCAAAATCAAATAAAATTAACAGGGGATTTCAAAAAGTTAAAGTTAATGCTCTGAAAAAGTAGCCCATTGATTATAATAGCTCAACCTGCAGGGTGAATACTACTTATACAGTATACAGTATGCTGTTCTTTTTCTCATCAGCCATGGCATGAAGTTTGAAAATGTGAAGCTCCTCACAGAAGGCATAGCTCATATAATTAATGACATGAAATGGTTCTGGTAAGAAACCACACTTTTCACACCAAATATCGTGAGGTCAACACGTGTAGAAAATCTGTAAGAACTGTAAAAAAATACCCGGGTAACAGTTTGGGTACAACTGAATTGTTATCATATTGGCTGTCCAGTTTGTTTGCATACCACTGTACTTACAACCTGAATGGTACCCAGGTTTGTGGGTGCATGTGGCTACCGCAAGAGCTAGGAAATAATAATTACTATTATCTTTATTAACAGTACCCCCTTTTTATTGTGCTTAGAATCGTTCTGTTCTTCCAAAGGGGGGCCCGCAGTAACAGGGTTAGTGCTAATTAATAACACAATGGATTTTAAAAGTTCGGGTACCTATAAAGAATCAGTTATCAGTTGATTAGAGTGTTTTACGCCTGTGTTTTCTGTGCATGCAGGATGGCACAAGGCAAGGTGATCAGCAGACAGTTAGGGACAGTGCGAGTAAACTGCATTGACTGTCTGGACAGGACCAATGTAGTTCAAGCTGCCATAGCTTATGGCATTTTAGAGAACCAGGTTGGTGTTATTATTTTTTTTTTTTTAACATTCATCGTGCCTCTGTTTAATAATCCAGTTGGCATTAAAGGATATCTGGAACCATAACTACAAATCTGGACTTATTTAAAGACTGTTTTTATAAAGTTATTATTTATCAGTTAACGTACACAGCCATGCATTGCCAGCAAGAAAAAAAGGAAACCTGATCCAAGGAGGCAGATCACTAAGTGCCTCTTACTTCTACAAAGAGGATGAGCCACCACCATCTGGTAAACAGCTACTTGGATAAAGCTTCCTTTTCTTTTGCTGGTAAAGTACAGTTTTGCACTAGACAGTGCTGGTGCTTACTAATGTAAGCATATGATCTAGCCTACATTACATAAGTCTGTTGCAGAGAACTAGAATTGAAGACCAGCACCTGAACTCAAAGCATCTTAACACAACTGTAAAACTGAAATTGGAATCTGCTCTTTAAATTACCGGAGAGTTTGCTATTCATGGAATTTGTGAATCCAGGTGTTGGTGGTGGACACAGTGTAACAAACATCATTGGTTATATTCAGAATGCCTGACTGAAGTTCATTGTTGTCTTTCTTACTTCTCAGTTAAAGGCATTCGAAGCCCTTTCCCAAGGGAGCAGTCTGCCCTACAGCAGTAAAAGAGCTATTCAGGTCATGTGGGCTGACAATGGAGATGCTATCAGCAGGCGATATGCGGGAACTAACGCAATGAAAGTTAGTATTGTGACGTCTTCAAACTCTCTTAACCCTGTACCAGGGAAATAGCACAGGCTCTGTATTTTTGGATTGAATCTACCTGATTTTTGTAAGTGACTCCTCTGCTGTTGCTTAGGGTGACTTAATTCGCACTGGTGAGCGTAATATTGCTGGGGTTTTGAAGGACGGCTTCACTTCTGCAAATCGATATTATCTGAACTGCTTCCTAGATTCCTATAGGCAAGCAGTCACTGGTAAGAATCAGAAAATATATTGAGCTTGATTAGAAAATGCAGGATTGAAAGTTTACATTGTCACATAATTGGAATGAAATCAGAAGAGCTGTTCAGTGCCTGATCTGACGCTCAGAGTAATTTCAAAGGCAAAAAGGCAAATTTAGAGAAAAATAATATGAACAAAATATTTGAGCAACAGAACCCCACACAGACACCATAAAATAGTGAAGGGAAAAAGACTTCTAGTCAAAACGTTAGTCATTGAATTCATTAACTTTCTTTTAGTAATTCTGCATTTCCCAATGACAAATGTTTTGACGAAGTATTTTTCAATGTCTTTTTGAGTTTCTTTTTGTATTTCTAATTTCAACACTGTTGAGTGTTTAATAGTTTTGGATGATATCAGAACGGTAAAAAAAACAATTCCATTTAAAGTTAATTACTCTCAATCCTAGCAAAAGATTGAGTGATTTTAAATAGCCTTTGTCCACTGAGATGCTTGTACACATGAAGAAATACAGGTGAATGCATTGTATTGAATTGTTTTGCTTTTCCTAGATGCGATGCAGGGGATCCCAGTAAAAGATGACCTGCACACAGTGTACTTCAAAGAGGAAAGCACCACTGCCTTCATCAAGAGCCAGACCCAATTGCCCAGGTGTGAAGTTGATGTCATTATCCAGCACTACAGAGAAATCTTGATACCTTCTAGCGAGCACTTCCTGGACGGTTGGCATCTTAAAGTCCACGATCCAAGGTATGTAAAGCTATGCAAAAATTCAGGGAGAAAACTCTAAATTCGCCTTCATGTATTTTATTGACTGGAAAATCTTTGCCACCATCAACCAAGTCGAACAGACATTGGACTAAGCCTGTAACTCCCACATTCATGTCAACCTCCAAACAGTGTCAGCTACCAGTAGTATCCAAGCCAGGGACATTTAGACCTGTGCTGTTACCTTCTTTCTCCCCAACCTCCATCATATTTGTAGCCTCATCAGATGTGTTGGCAGTCCAGCTGCCTCCTTGTCTATCTCTCAGCATGGGCTGAGAGATGTCAATCTACATTTCAAGGTTGCACCAAGTGCCCTGAAAGGAGAGGCTGAGCACATATCAATAATCCAGTGATACATGCTTATGTCAACTGTTTTTAGGAACTTGCCACAAGATCTGTTGATATTTCCTTACAACGCATATAACTTTTCTCAATTTGTTTTCTCAGCTTGAAATGTGCAACAGTCAAAGACCTAGATGTGCTGTTGATGCTGACCAACAGAGCCTGCCATTTGGCTTAGTAAGTTTGTATGAAAAGCTTTGTTCTTCTGGATATAGCAAGTATGAGGTTGCCTTGAGAATCATTTGGCCAAACGTCTAGATACAAAACGACTCTGCTGAGTAAATCGCTAACACTTTATAACATTATTGCATTAAATCAGCTGGGCAACTATTCTACTTTGAGGAAGGTTTCCATTCCTTGGGATAACAAAAAGGAGAGACTTGGGCAACCTTGTTTAACTTGTTTCATAGGGGTAGCACTGAATAGAAAAGTGACAGTCGACCTCAGACCCTGGTAGTCGACTAATCGTACGTCACATGATTGTGAAGTGATTGTGAAGCGCGCGGTTTCAGATTGCAATTTAGAACACAAACAGCAAAGTGTTACAAAACAGTATGTTCACAAGTAGCGCAGCACACATTATAAAATACATGATTTCATTATTTTTTTTTAAAGTGGTGACTAGTTGATCTATTTTTACCTCAACTTTTTGATTGTAAGCTTGGTTGCTTTTCTGCAAAGGAGAATCTGCCCCTAACCAACACGTCATCAGCAAGCACATAAAAGCTCTGTGTGTTATTCTTCCATGTCGCTTCTTTATGTTTCGGCTGCTCAGTCAAGCACTGGGAAGCCAAAACTGGAGTTGACCGCTTAGAGCCTGGAGGAAGGGCTGCCCTCAGCCATGGAAGACCTGAGGTTTCGCCCCTAAAAAACAAAAAATATGTGAGTAGGGTTTTTTTCCTTACCTGAGTGCTGAGCGGTTCGTATTTAGTTCTGCGGGGTGAGTGGTCGGGTTGGAGAGGCTGGGCTCTCTCCCCCGGCGCAGTCATGCTCTGGGGGACGGGCCGTGTCTCAGCTGCTGATTTTCATTAATTTCAATATTTGGGGGATAGGTGGCCAGGCGCCAATGTGGAGCGCGGTAATTATTTATTATTATTCATTCATGGTTTGGCGGCCTCGTCTTTTTGGGGGGGAGGTGGCCACAGCCACTTCCTATCTGCGACACTGAGATGCATGTAACTGTTCATGTTTTTCCAGCCAGCCTCACGCAGGTAGCCATCGGGCACCCACAGACGAAGCCTCCGGCCAAATTTATCTTTCACTCGGGCCCTGAGCGCCCTTCACAGTTCATAAATCACCTGTAATTGCAATCATCATCATTCATTCATTGCCATTCATTCATTGAGGATTCTCCGTGCTGAACTGTCAAATTAGTAGTTGTTCTACCCCTAATATTAACTCAATTTGGGATGGCAATACAGGTTTTCTGATACATAACATAATGTGGCCTTTATGATGTTGGCTTTATCACAGGATACATCAGTTCTGTACTGGTAAAGAAGTGGGGCAATGATTTACCATATTTTTACGGCTTTTCTACGATATTTTGCTCTGAGTTTGATATCTTCTCTTGCAGCTGTGATGAAGATGCTGTGACAGTAGTTCAGCGCCAGAGCATTCTGCTGGAAAAGATTGAATTAGGTACAGCAGGAAATAACCGGGAAGATCACAGAATTGCTTTTTAAAACGGGGTCCTAACTTAAATGATTTACTTAGATCTCTGCTATCTTTTTAGCAATTCATTTTTAACAATTCCTTAAATTGCAGTCAAACCACACTCAGGAATTAAGAAAATAAAACACCGTAGTGTAAAATACTATATAATTATCAGTGATAATTAAAAGAAAAATTCTATGTATTGTGAAAACTATTATAAATGTATATAGTGACTTTATATTGACGTTAATATCACAGTCATTGCATTTAAAGGTCCTGAGCCAAATGAGAAAAAAACAATCATGTCCTGTTTGAGATTGCATTACTGCTTCAAAGGAAAAAGTGGCTACTTCCATACGCTCACTCAAGAAACACAGGAGGATTCAACAGGTAGGGTATATAGTGTATTGGGGAAAGAATTCATAATGGTACATTTCTGTATTGGTGTAAATGCTGCTCACCCAGTACAGTATTTACCATTTTGTTATTAAAACTGACTTGAGGGAATGTGAACAAGCCAAGTACACACAACGTGACATTATGGAACAGTGTAGTAAACCGACACCAAGCAATTGTATTTTGATTAATGTTTACAAAATTAGAAACAAACCCCTTTGCCTTTTTTGGAAGAGCAACTCCTGAGCTCAGGTGAAAGCACCTTTATATAGACATCCAAAAAAAAAAAAAAGTGTTTAAGTAACAGAGAACCACTCTGGATTACTGATAAACATCATAAAATGGCAAGGGGCTGAAAAAAGAAAGACAATGAAGCTTATAGCTTTGTAGGATAGCAGTTAATTAAAGACTGGAGTGAAAAGGTAGCCAGATATTTGTGGGTGTTTTTTTCAGAGAGCCTTCACCATATCGCAGAGAGGCTCCAACATGCCAAGAGAGAAGCCGTTGGAAAAGAGCTTCCGATTACAACACAGTGCCTGGATAGGTAGGTTGAAACAAGAAGTACACATTTGTGTCTTGTCTGGCATATTGTGGTGCACGGGCCATTCATATGAATGTGTGTTTACTGCACTGGACAACATCTTCTAAGGAAACACAGATAAGCAAGTAAGGTCAGCTGCACCAATATTGAGAATAAAGAACAGTAGACACACAATATAGTGCTGTTGATGTCATAAATAGAGGTTTGTTTGGAATGTGGCGTGGTGTACAGCAGGCAAAACTGGTATGTTTCCATAGCCAAGTGCTTTTCAGAATAGTAATAATATTTACTTCACTTAAATATTTAAACAAAACAGTAACATAGCATACATAAAAAAATAATAAATAATTAAGCCTCCTCAGTTTTTTGTTAAACAAATGAGTTCCTGTTGGTTCTCCATCACTCCTCTATCCCTCTTTATTAATGCGCATTTGGTTCTGTTTAGGAAAAACAGCGCCCTCCATGATATACCTACAGTCCAACTTTCAGAGAAAGACCTGGAAAAAGCTCAACGTCTTTACCACAACCTGCTGGAAGACATATGTTTGCCAGAAAACCTTGAAGAGACACAAATGGGCAAAAGTCCTCATGGAGCCTTTGAACTTAATGAGAAATTTAAGTGCTACGATCGTGAAGTACTGAGCGACTCTGATGACGACCTTTGTGCAAGCTCCCATTTATACAGCAAATCACATCTTACAGATTTAGGGGGTTCCTATAGATCAGCAGCCTCAAGTTCCTTCATCCCTTGTGCGTTACCCAAAGCTAAATCTTGTAAATCTCATTTTAATATTCAAATTTCCGAAGGCAATGAAGACCAGTTGAAGACCTTGGTTGTGTTGCCTTTTGCAGACGACAGCGAGTTAGCTTCTTCAACTTCTAGAGAAGCGCTGGCTCCTGGGACACGAGAAACCGTAGAGCCGGGCAGACTGCTGCTTCACGCAGCCTCTGTGGCATCTGCTTCCGAACCAGGAGCAGAGGCTGTGCTCAATGAGGCAGAGATCAATAAAATGGTCAAGAACTGTAAAACGCGGATTATACAGATTTAGGGATTCTTTTTGTTCAATGCATTTTCTGGACTTGTGTTTGGCTTCATTTTGTTTTGTTTTGTTTTCTGTGTAGGGGAATGCAAACCAAGGCTTGAAGATTGTCTTGCCTCAATAAGCGGGGGCAGGGAGAATGTGCTGAATAGCAGGGGCTGTTCAGGTCAGAAGGACCAGGGGAGCACTAATGGCACATTGTCTAAGACAGTCTCTCTACGAGCACCAAATTCACAAATAATAAAACAAGCAGAAAAGTAATTTTCAAAACAAGAACGAGCTGGAAGTCCTTGAATCACTTTTTAATGCACGGTACAGCTGCATTTTTTTTTTATACAGGATAAATGGCATCATCAATATGTATTTACATCACATTGTAACATTTATTTTAAATATAAGGCTTTGAAAAGCTAAGTTGCTAGGGCTTCACCAAGCATCTATGGATAACTGACATGCAATCTTCTGTACATGTGTCCTTTTCATATTACTGTATGGTTCACAAACACTGGTGTTTTTCATATGCAAATGCAAGCACAAGGGCAATGCTAATACAGTAGATACTATTTTAATACTGCTAATGATCATGGTCTTCTAACTTTGACAACCTTATACAAAGGATGTATTTGATGGCACCACTAGCTTCTGTTTCTGTGCTGAAATATATGGCAACAGTTCATATTTTTCATAAGATAAATTCAAGTTTAAAAAAAAAAAAAACTTCATAACAGCAACGTTTTAAATGTATGGCATTCCTGCGGCCCACATCACAAGATAATCATATATTTAGGGCAATTTAATAAAATAAAACAGGGAAGAAGCTGCCTGGTTAAGAACAAGAGAAAAAAATTCAATATGTCGTGGGGTGAATTTCACTTTCTAGGAAGTACAAGACTACCTGAAAGTAAGGCAAAAGATTTCTTTAATCTATAAAAACAGATCAGATTTAAGACCTATCTATTGAACAGAAGTGGGTGATGGGAGAGATTTATGGAATAATTTGGTTTAACTCTGAAACCTTTCTACCCTCTGCAGCATATTACTGTTCCTAATCCAGTTTCCAAGTCAACATTTTTAAATGCAATACATTAGGTGTTTGTGTGTTGGGGTCTAGCTAAATACATGTGCTAGCTTTCATCTACACCAAAAACACTTGGGCATTACAGGGTTATGGGCTTTTGGCTTTTCATAATGTGTATACATAAAATAAAATACAATAAATTAAAAGGAGAACATTATTTTGATAAATGTTTAAAAATATTTGTTATCCTATTTGATATTCATATTCACTATATATAATGTACAAAAGTATATGAAGAAATATACTGTAAATATATTTGCACACAAAACTGTCAAACATATGTGCACCACCAAAAATATGAAACATATGAACAGTACATAGGCCAATCTTTGGTGTACTTCTGTAGAATACCATGGAGGACCAATTCATTTGGCAAGTAGATTTCAATTTCATTTACTTAGGTGTTCTTTTGTTGTTTTGCAATGATTGAGCAGTTCTTATTACAATACCATTGGACAAGTCAGTGTTAGGTCCTTTCAAAGAAGTCCAGGAGCTGCTCTTCAGTTCAAGTTACTTGCCATAGATAAACTATAAAAATGTCCTTTTGTTTTGCAAACAATACACTGCTTTACACTTGGTGGTGCTGACTCTTAGTAATGTAAAAGACACTTCGACTGATCAAGCCTACAATACATAGGCCTATAGTAGTCAACTGGACCGCAAGAGCAGCTGCTGAACTCATTATCACAGCACCTTCAAAATAAATACAGAATACTTGTGAAACTGCAATAAGAACCAGTCTATGATTCCAAGCATCGTAACAGGATACAATGTAATTTGAACCTACTCAGCAGATGTACAGTATTTAGATCAACCATATACACCCCTAACAAAAGTGTTTTCCGCCTCGACTGTTTGAACAGTTTTCTCTTTAGAGATTAAATTCAAGAAAACAGAAACAAGCAAAGGCCCTTATCGAGGACAAGGGAAATGACAGACATATCTCTCCATGTTTATATAATTTATATAAAAACAGACTTTACCCTTTACATTTGAAGATTCTAAAAGGGATGACATTTAATCCCATCAACTATACAAATGACAGCTCTTCAGAGCATCTTGTAAAGTGTTTTGTGATGGTGGTCCACTATGAAAGGCGCTATATAAAATAAAGATTGATTGATTGATCTTCCTGTTTCACTATACAGTTAGGAGTCATGAGATACAGTTACAGTTTTGTTTTTGTTTTTTAGTAGGAGGTATGTAGACACTTGGCTGCAGAACGCAGTGCTTATGCTATAGGATAATTGATTTATATAGTTTCACTATATTTACAAAATATACATATACATTAGTGCAGCTACATCTGAGTATCTAAGGATCTTGAAGTCTGGGGTGTAATCAAAGCTGTTTTCACATAGCTATCGTTCTTTCATTGGGGGGAAAAAGGTTTTCAAATAGAAATCCACAGTGTTGCAATGATCTAAACAATGGCGGATCTAAATCTTGGCAATGTTTAAATAATATCATACAACCAAACTGAGTTACTTATAAAAAACAAAACAAAGACTCGCACACACTGTTAGAGATCGTGATTTTTACAAAGTATTTTTTTTTTTAACAATTTAAATTACGGTGGTATTTGGACCTGCCACATTTTAAATCAGTTGAATAGATCCTGAACATAAATGATTTTAGCGGTCATCAACATAGATACATTGTGGATATGGTTTAAGAGTTCCCCTATTACTTTAGGCACTTTAAAAAACTGATCACGCACCAGGTTTCATTTTCAAATTATATAAAACAGTTTTAAACAGAACAGTTCAGTTACTAGTTTTGGACGGTTGCAAACAGGAAAAAAATAAATAAATAAAAAAATCTGCCAAGCAGTAAACCTCCAAGCATTCTTTCCTACGAAACTGGAACATTTACTGTATAGTCAAAACACTTATAAAAAGCACCCTAGGGAAGAGATTTTCTATAAAATACTATTTATTCATTTTGTTTCTTTCCATAATTTCATCCAATATTCCAGTTAACGAACATGCATCCTGCCTTCAAATTCCATTAGCACTGACTTTCTTTGTGCTTTTTTGTGATTCTTCCAAAGCTTTGGCCTGGAAAAAGGAGACAAATATATGTTATAGTTAACCATAACATAAGAACATGCATCAGTCTTTAATATCCATAAAACTTTACCCTTCAGGTTCTAGGACAATCCTCACGTCTGACAATCTGGGCCCACAACTACAGATTCTCTTGTTTAAGAATCAAAGCATATTGTAAATTAAGTTGCTAACTTGTCTCTCCAGTTTCAATCAAACTCCAGCTCTACTCTTGGAAACTGTAGTCCTGCATCTAGTCCTGGCTTTCAAAACTCCTGTTTAGGAGTATCATTACCAGATGCCAGGAGAAATCAGACCCCACTAAATGTACTCTGAACTGATCACAGTATAAATAAGTGATCAGTCTGTAGGTTTATTATTAAAAGTTGTTCATAAAGCTATAGGGGAGGAACAATGTATTTAAGACGGTTCAGATTGCTCAAACTCCTGATCATTTCAATAATATAAATAACTGAGGGGAGTTCTAAAACCCAGGACTGGGTGTGGGACTAATGTGAGTTTTTACATAAAAATTGTTAGACCCAGAGACTTTTTTATATCACATCTTCATACAGCTGATGTCTCTTATTTGGCTGTTTTAACAGCAAGAGAAAGAACTTACAAGAGTTACAACTTCAGGTTTTAAAGGCTCTTGTGAAGTCTTCTCATTGGGTTTTTCCAACAGTTCCTCTCCCTGAAAACACAAAACAAAAACGGTCAAGACGCTCCTCTGCAGTATAAAACAAAATAAAGAAGGGCTCTACTACTACTACTACTACACCAACGTCCTTTGCATCTCTAAAACATCTCTGCCGGTTTTGCTACATCAGAATATTAAAGTATATACACCAATGCCACCTGCTGGACATTAACACATGACAGCTCACTGAAATGAAAGTACCAGCGCATAGTGTCTTCTGATCCCAAATAACAGGAATAGTAGGATGATGCAGATGCCTGAAAAAAGGGAGATTTTTTTTTGGTTGTTTTTAATTGCTTGTGGGTATTTTTAAGGCTTGTATTTAACATAACCTGGTGTGAAATACATGCCAGTAATTAAACCAATGCAAAAACTAACCAAACACAGCAACATGGAGAAAATTGCATTGCTGAGAAAAGTTTTGGTTAAGTGTAATTTGAAACCCCACACAATAGTCATGGAGTGTGCTGTACCTTGATACCCTTAATTAGTGGGGCTGGGTCAACCAGGATTTCAGGTGCCTTTGTTTTGTCTTTGACTGGGGCTTCCAGAGTTATAGCAAGTTGAATGGACTGCAATACAGAAAATATTTGATGTGAATCAACACATTCATCATTTTGAAGTAGTTACGTAACACCATACATGGACAAATTTAGTAAAATTTCAGTTTTTGTAATTATTGCAGACTACAATAAAATGTTTAAACATTTGTTTTGTTTATATCCAATATCAAACATTTATTTAGTTTTTATTACAGACTTCCTAGCTATAACATTTTTGTAATTCCATATAGAGCAATTGTGTTGACAGAGAGGCAACTGTAACAGATTGCTAGGGTTGTTTTGTGGGGGAAATTTGCAACTAGCTGTTTTAGAGCCTACAGCTATAATAAAAGTACTGCAAACCACAGACAGTTACGACTGAACAGAACGGATATATACAGGCTGTTTAACATGTCACACTGGGGAGTGTCCTATTCAAAGCAGTTAAAACAGGGCTAGAATGTTAATCTTAACAGTCAAGCCCCACCTATGCATGCAATTCAATATGGACTTGCCTGCTCAAGTTTAACAAGTTTGTACAGACTACCTAGTTATGTTTAACTTCTGACAAATACAAGTGCTTTTGTATGCAGAACATTAAAAAGGATTGTTTAATTTTACCCCATCCCAATATTAATATGTCACTACTCCCCATAATTAACAACTTAGTTACATTAGAAAGTACACCAACGCCACCTGCTGGACTTTTAAGTTATCGAGAAGGAGCTCTTACTTCCAGTTTTGGCAGTGTCGGGATGACGGCAGGGGCTGGCAAGACATCTGTCAGATACATGGCACGAGAGAGCAGCAGAAGAGAGGGAGGCACGTTCTCCTTCAGATGGAGCTCCAACCACTGCACCAGGAAAGGGAAAGGATATTGGATCATGGATATTGGAAAGACAATACAGTACAATGCATACAGTTTCCAAAAAAAACTTAATTGTGTCATTTGTGAAATATGGCCAGATTTCTGATTTCAATACACATCACAAGAGAAGCGCAGAATGTGCCCAAGGGCAATTCATGCTGGCATGCATTTTGTATGTACATGTGCTTATAAAAATAGCACATATCCTGTGACTAAATTCCTACAACAGATGCCACTTTAACGATGCTAATGACGTAAAAAGAAGCAAGTTACTTCTCATGCAAAACATATTAAGACTAAAAACAGAAATGCACAATCACAGTAGAAAAAAATGGTAAAAATAATAAGCCAAATAGCATAATTACTTAAATTATTATAATTAATCGGGATGTTGTCTAATACAAATCTATGGTGTACATAAAACAAGATATGTTGCTGTCCCCCAGTACACTTAGGATCAAGATGGCTCATCTTGGTGAGTTTTATAAAAGGAATTGAGAAGGACTGTGGAAAGGCATCAGGTAAAAGGGAAAACTATATGAAACACAAGTAGACTTCAGTCTCCGTTTCACTGTTGCTCTCTTTTTTTTGGCCATGAAAAATAAATGTCAGGTGCTGAAGAAACCTGGGCTTTCTGCTTACTCTGCAAATCCTTTGGAATCACATTCTATTTCTGGATGGATATTAATAATAAAGGTAAAATTAAGATAAAGTCAAGTAGGAAGTGTGGAGAGTCACCTGTTTGAGCTGTTGACGGAGCTGGTCTTCCGTCACGCCCAGTGATCTCATCCCACGGATCCTGCAGGCTGTCTGGAGCTCTGCCACACTCATAGAGTTCACACCTTCCTGAGCGATCATCTGGAGCAAGAGCACAGCAGCGTTATACACTGTGAACACCCAGGGGTTTGCAGCAGACATGAGCTCGACACATACAGAGAAAGGATGCTGCAATAAATTCAGAAAATGAAAATGATGGCCCACTACACATACACAGGGCACTAGCCCTGCACCCAGTCTTGGGTTTCAGATATTATTGAAATAACCAGGTGCCAGGAGTTTTAAATACACTCTGAATGGATTGCTCTCATCACAGCATGAATAAATATAGTATAGTATACTTATAGGAGTTGTTCATGCAGCTATATGGGAGGAACAATGTATTTAACATCTAACTCCTGATACTTCACTGAAGCCCTGTATACACAGTCTGATTAATTAAATCAAGTTTGATATCCATGAAAGCATTCCACACTGCTGCTGGCATTCTCTCTGATCTTGGGTTGAAACGTCAATCAAACGTCAATTCCGTTCCTGCCTCCAGCCGGACCTCCGTCATCTTGTGTGGTTCTCTTACCTCGTCGTCGGATTTGATATTGCGCAGCTTCAAGAGGAGCTGGAATCTCAGCAGGTTGTTTGTGCCGATGGGCTGCAGCTCCAGCAGTTTACACAGCACAACCAGCTGGGGGCGCTCTAGGTGCTCCAAGGTCAGCTCGTCCTCAAAGAGTTTGGAGAAACTCACAATGTCCTGGGTGGCAGGCTGTTCCCCTGAGTGTCGAACCTATTCAAAAACATCCATTAAGAAAGGAAAAAAAAAAAAAAAGAAAGGCACGTTGAGTCACTAACCACTATGGCCAAAAGCGTTGCATCCATCACCAAGAATTTTAGGATTGAGACATTATAAAAATTAAAAATAAAATTCTCTCTCAAAAGTCTACCAGAAGCCATAATAGTAGTACAGTATTTCATGTTAGATTTCGAAATGTCACATTTTTCAATTTGTCAGTTTTTCGTTAAGTATGTAAAACCCTACAAACGCAACATTATTCAGCAGGCTTAATTTGACTTTATTAAGCAACATCTGTTTAATCTACAGGGTGATGCAAAACTTTTGGCCACAGCTGTAGTTATGCAAGAAGATACACCAAGGTGTTGTGAAATTACCGCACTGCTAGTGCCAAGCAGAGTGCTGCAATCCACACAGTTGTGTGGTCATTGCAGAAGTCCCTTCACAGTTACGCCCTGTTAAATACCTTCTGTACGTAAGATGAAAACTTTTGCGTTTCAGCCGTTTGGGCTTTGTTCCTCCTGGCCATCTCTGCAATGGTTTCTTGGAGAAACTTGGCCAGTTCCAGTTTGGCGGCCAGCTGTATCTTCTGTTTCTCTTCCTGTGGAGTACACCAAAACACCTGTCAGTGCCTTTCACACACTGTAAGAGGTATAGTAGTGACTGGGTATTGAAATGTGGTCTCTGATATCTTTATAGTACACAACCAAGTTCATTACAAAATCACGCAGCTTTACATTTAAAGGTTAATGACTGAGGAAAGTACATATACTATATACGGTGTGTCCCAGAAGTCAAGCATATATCTGTCAATATTGAGTTTTCAAAATACGGGAGCTTTTGTAAACTGAAATCGGGAGATGTCCGGGAGAAGGGTCCAAAATACAGGAGACTCCCGGTGAATACGGGAGAGTTGACAGGTCTGGTCAAGCATCATAGTCATAATTTAATCTCTCTCTATTTCCTTCAGGTGCAAAGCAAAGAGTTTGAATTCAGATAATTTTGCTGTGTGGTACAGATAGTCAGAGATGCCTGATTTAACAGAGAACATCCTAATCAGCATAACATATGATACTGCCTGTGATGTTTGAGGTATGGGGGACCCTATAAGTAGGGGTCTACTAAAATTGCGGTAAATTTACATATATTTCGCGGGTAGGTTATGGAATAAAATTAGGATTTCACTGACCTGCTTAAACATTAAATAAACCTAAGCAGACAATATTTCAAAGCACTATAAATGATAAAAAATGGTGGTACTTGCTTCCTTTCTAAAACAGAGTCCTGTCATTTGTTAAAGGCAAACATGCAACATCCCCCAGCAGTTGCTGCTGACATTCTCCATCTGGTGTGCACTTGCCCATACATTAAGACTGCACGTTCTGCATTGAATTGGGTGGAAGTGTAAGGCAAAGCTTTGCCAAATTATACAGATGTGGAAATTGATTAGAAACAGTCCCAAAACTTGGTTACCCAAGGGCATCTGGCATACTTTAATAGGCAATATATGCAGCATGTTCGTTGTCATGTTATTTGTCCCATCCAATAATTTATTTTTTTAGTAACGAGTCAAAACAAAGAAAACTTGCCTATTCGGGTCTAAAATTCTAACTGCGTTTAAAAAGTAAGCAGCAGGTTGTTTGAAGCGAGGTGGCTGTGCTAGATCGTACCTGTAGTACTGATTTAACTTGGCTGCAACCAACAGGAATAGTTTTTGTCTGGGCTGACTTTCCAGTTTGTTTTCTGAAAGCTGTTTATTTTACGTTCTGTTCAGCAGCCTCTGTAGTAGCCTTTCGTTTAATGTGTGATTCTGAAGATATAGCAATCGATCGTATTTTCTCCAGACACATACAAGTTGTGCAAAACAATTACCTCCATCTGCATGTACAGTTTCTTGCACACAGGATGGTGAAGGAATAAAAAAGAAATGCCTATCTGCAGAATGAAGATACGTAGTTTGCGTTGTGCAGTAGTTCATTTAAACAAGGTTTATTTTCTTCATTCCCTACTTGTCCAGTATCCATTGGCCCCTAAAAGAGGTGAATTCCGCGGAGACCCCTCAATTTCCGGATTTCCGTGAAATCGCAATTTAGGTAGACCCCTAACCTATAACCTATATTATATTTCTAAAAAATAAATAAAAATATATATACTACAGGGGATAAAATGCTACAAGTAAGGTTTATTTTCATATCTACAACAGAAAAACGATACTAAACACAATTATCATCATTAAGCTAATGCACTGTATGTTTTGATTCAAAATGTCCATTGAAATAGGTGAAAAATAGTTGTGCTTTAAAACGAAACGCACACAACAAAGTAACACCAGCAGTCTGAATCAAAATGAAAGCAGATTCAAGGAATGAACTTCAGTGGCTCCACCCAGATTCTTAGGAATGTCAAACTACTGCTGTTAACCAGGTACAGCCTCAATGCAACAATGTGCAGTACACACAAAAACAGATTGCTATTTGAATGCACTGTACAGTATCAGTGAATTCCCCCAAGACAGCATCACCACTTATCTTTTAGGGGTAATCGCGGGATACCTTTATTAAATTTTCTCCTAGTAAAAGCACAGCAAGGTGTAATAAAGCACAGTGGAAGCATGGTAAAGCATATTAACAAACATGGCAAACCATGGTATAACCACTGGAAAACAGCAAAAATACAGTAGTAAACTTTTATAAGGGTAACCATAGAATCAAGTACTGTAAAATGATCCAGCTGTAGCTTATCACTGCGTAGCACAGGTTTATCTGTTACATTGACTAAGTTTTTAAGTATTACTCCAGATCCAGAAAATAGCCTAAAAAAAAAAAAAGAGTTTTCATTACATTGGAGTTTTGTTCCATGCAAACTGACCTTCTTTGATTGTGTCTCAAAGGTTGAAGGCAGCATCTCTGGGAAAAGCTTGAGAAACACAGGCAGCAGGAACTCCATAAAAGGGACGATGATGAAGACGGTGAACGGGACAAGACGGAAAAGATCTGCACAGGTCCTCAGCAGCTGAAACATGCAACAGAAAAACTGTTAAAATGCATACAGGTGACACGTGAAACATGCCACTGCACATCCTAGGGACATGTAATGCTCCTCAGAATTTCCATAAAGCTCACATTAATTTGTGTAAATCTCAGAGTGCATTTACTAAAATGTGGTTTAGTACATGGCTTTCTGTGTGGAAAAAGATAAAATGATTATCTATCAAAGTCTTTAATAAAGTACTGATAAACATTTAGCAAAAGTTATTTTCCTATTTTGTACATATATACACATTTAGGGAATACATTTTGCATTGAGATGTCTGCTTTGAAGGCAATTTGGAAATGTAAATTGTGCTGAATTGCATGGTAAGTCCAGAAACTCCATGACAGCCAAGACTTTTCATCAATGCTGTTGGACTACACTTTAGGAACAATCACAGTACCATGATCTATAATCATGAGGAGTAACACAATGCTGCATCTTAGAAGTGCAAAGAGTTATTGATGGAACATGCACAGTAAACACAAAGCAGGAGTGATTTCGTGGAAATAGCTTTCTACTTTCTATTAAAAGCAACAAAGCATCTTGTTTTAATTGCATAACCTGAGCTGCCATCCTTAGTTTGGGCAGTCTAGAGGCCCAAAGATAATAAAATGGCATACCATGTAAAGCATTTATGTGCAACCAGTTACTGCAGTTACCTTAAATATATTATTTACACTACCTGCCTTATAGCTGCAGTCCATTTGAAACACAGCATAACATAAATAATGTTAATATAATACTTAGGGAAATGTTTAAGTTGCAAAATGTTACTTTTAGTATCTTGGTTCTTCAAATCCTGTAACATCACCGAAAAAGGCAGAGCAGATTAAGTAGGAGACAAAGGTAAGATTATCTACAGTATAAAAAACAGGTTAGTCTAGTGCTTGTTTATACCAGTTTAAACTGATAATTTTCATTACTGCTTATAACAGGAATTCAAAAGCATTTAAAGTAATGACCTAAATGGAAAGAAACACAATGTCAGCTAACCCCAGGATTAATTTAGCTGAATAAAAACTTTATTCGATTTTTTTAAATGAAGAAATGTACTATTATGCAAAATCTTAATCACACTCCAAAATATTGAGTATAGAAAAGAAAGTTAAGGTTGTCCTTGGTTTTCTGTGTTGCCTATTTTAAACATTTAACTACCTGCCTTTGGTCCTTTAAGGATTTTTCAAACAACTGTCACTTTTATTGGCAGTTCCTGGACTCTAGACTACAAACTAACCTGTATTTAAACGGAAGGCTTATTTTGCAACACTGTTAGGAAGTGTGACTTCAGTTACTTACACTAAAAATGTAAAAGGTATAGGACAACCCCTGCTGTAAACCAGGCTTTAGTAGGGTGGGTGCAACACCTATGAATCTTATGTTGTCAAGCTACTCTTAAAAAAAACCCTGGTCTGCGAACAGCGAACCCTACTGGCAGGGCTGATCTCTGTTCTCCAGGATTGGCAGCCTGCCCACCTCTGCTGTGGATTGCCTGGTGTAAAAGCAATTCTGGCTTAGGCTTGCGAGATCGGAGGACGCCCACATGCCCTCAGAATGTCTGTGGTGTGTGGGCACTCGCTATGGTGAGGAGAAAAAACATAACTGGACATTCCAAATTGGGGGAAAAAATAAAAACAATAATTGGTCACTCAAAAAACAACCCTGGTCTGATTAAAAATGTACAGTAGTAACCTACCTTCTAGCAATGGCTATAACAGTTTTGGTTACCTCATTCTTTAATAGCATCAGAGGTTGTAGGTTTAGATTAGCAACATGAGGTTGATATTCATATCCCCTTTGATATTCTTTTTTATCTAATGACCTAATACACGCACACAAACAATAAAATCACAAGACCCTGTACATCAGGAATAACAGGGTTATACACTGCACCACTCTATCTAGAAAAAAAATGTATGACCAGCACGATTAGGAACTTGCACAGCACGTAGTCCTTGTTTAGATTCATTATAAAAATGATTACCTGCCAGCTACCAGAATGCTCGAGCTGAACTGAGCTCACGTTAAACCCGCTACTACCTGATCAGAGTTGTTACTGTGGTATTCCAACTGACTCTCTTTTTTTAAAGCACCTGCTTTACAGCATTTGAAGACCAGTGCTGGGTTTCAGAAATTCCCTGTTTTTGGTATAATATTGAAATGACCAGGTGCTTGGAGTTTGAATTATCAGGTCTTGGTAAATGTTCTCTGAATTGAACACGCTTACTGCATTAAAAATAAATCACACCTGAGTCTGCAGGTTTACTAATAGGAGCTGTTCATGCAAGGGAGGAATGTTTTATGTAACATCAAACGCCTTTCATAACAATACAGCTAAGACCAAACATTTTGCATCATCCTATAAAATAAACTAATCTTGCTTCATAAAGTTGAATGTTACGTTAACATATTTAATTACTTACTGCTTGGTATAACTTACTACTTAACCGACAAAAATTGAAAAATTTGACATTTTTAAATCTAACATGAAATACTAGTGTACTACTTCCAGTAGACTTTTGCAATATAATTTTGTAGTTTATTTGATTACATGATGTTAAATAAAATGTCTACATTATGTTCATATTGGGTTTTATTTTTTTTTATTTTATTTTATTATGTCGTAATCAAAAAAATTCTAGGTGATAAAACTTTTGGCCATAGCTGTACACATTGAAGGTAATTATGAAACCCAGGACTTAGTGCAAGGCCTTGGTATTACATTGCTTTGCCAAATGAATGACAATAGCTTTGAATCAATTTCCTGTAACTGCATATCAACAAGAGGTATCCTAAGGGGATCCTCCAGGCTAAATCTTAAAAAAGTGAGGGTGCACATCAACACACACATCCTCCCCCACGTGTTAGAGAAACAACCTACCCTTCTCCTCTCCCTTCTGGTGAGCTGCTGCCCATGCAATAACCTCCAGCCCATCCTGGCAGCGACCTTGGTATCGATCCCCAGCAGCCGAAATCCATTATAGTAATGTTTCACTTCGTCCACTATTTTCTGTCTCAATGACTTTTTCACCACAGCTTTCTCGGGCGCCGGGGCAGGAGCTGGGTCCTCCTTTACAGTACTGTTATCACTAGGCCCTGCCGGTTTCGCTTCTTGAAGCCAGCAGCACGACCTGTGCAGTGCACGAGAGGATAAGTAACTAGTCCGTAAGTGAGGCAGAGCGCTATGAATATATGGAGATTTGAGATTCCTTTTAGTTACAGAAGAAGTCCTATTTGAGTGTTCATGGTGGTAGTGGAGTGCTGCCGTGGAAGGGAAATATGGGCAATGGTGTCTCTGGGTAAGGAGGTATGATCCCCTGTAAAGACAAAACAGGTATTAACATCTTTCACAGAGCCCTGAATAGCATGAATCCTCAACTAACTAGTCTAACAGAGTGGGTCCGTTAAGTAACTGTGCGGCTCAGAGTGAGAATTTTTCTGCTCACTCGGATCACAATGAAATCTGCTCTGTAGCACTCTGAGCTTCTCAGAAGCGCGGAATGGGGCATGCCGTTAAGGGTTCTTTCACTGAGCAGCTCACTTACTTAACGTGCCCAGTGCCAATGGGGTTCCTAGAAAGAAACCAACCACTACATAAAGATTGCATAGCCTACATCCTACTATAGCAGTCAGTACAAGACAAAACATTTGGAAGATACATGTTTCATAAGCTCCTGACCAACATATAGTCTTGTTTTACAGGTAGCCTATGCTGCGCAAACATTTAGCTGGATTAATGGACTAAATCAAACAAAGTGTGGATAAAGGTTAATTTCGTTTGCCTTTTTCACCCAGGTACTACAGAATCCTTTACATAGGACACAAACTCTTTATAAGAAATACATTTTTTATGCAACTTACCTGGATCTTGTCGCAGACAAGAGCACATTGGAACCAAAAGCTGCCATTGTCTTTTTGGAGTTCACCTTAAATATAACAAAGGGAAACAACAAATCAATATTTCATTTAAAATAAAGAAATATACACAATAACACTATTCTTATGTGCTCTTACCATTAAGAAACCATAACGCTAGATAAAATGAATGTACTAATTTACTGCAACATGTTGGGATTTCCTTTTAATAAGCCTCATTCCAAATCAAAATTAATAGTTATGGGAGACAACTGATGTAGTACACATCACCGAAAACACTGAGAACTGAAGTCATTGCTATCTCACCAATGTTCTGTAAAATATTTAGCACCACTTTGGATAGCCAGGATAGCACTGATTTAACCCAACAATTCTGCAAGGTGTTTCAATTGGTCTGGAGTGGCAGTTTGAGACCAACGATTATCACCAGGGAACTGGGAGGTGGAAATGTGAAATCAATTTTATTGGAGCCATAGATTGATTAAATCAGTATTTTATTGTTCTTAAAACATCAGTATTTTGTGCAGTCCTGAATATTGAAGCACCTGCCAACCAAGCTCCTCTTAGAATGTCTGTGTCAAAGTCTATCAGAGATTGATGTTTGCCCATTCCAAAATCTTGCCAGCAAGAAAGCGTTCAATTTGCATGACAAACAAGCAATCATAAGGGGCAGCCCATTTACACAAGAGTGAGCAACCCACAGAAAAGGGTTATGCCTTCTGTTGCTATGTTACATTGTCCCATCAACAATGTTATGTCATCTGTTGTCAAGCAACTCTATCTTGTGTTGAGAAATAACGTTGTCACTGGGAGTTTGTTCTTTTCTGCAGCTGTTTAGTGGACACAGTGAACTCTGGATTCAAGTCGAGGTGTAAAAGTGAAGAACTTTCCATAACCTGCGTGGAGTACTAATGTGATTTTGTCACTTCCCTAACAGGAACATGAATTCGCGTGGCTCATGGTGACTACAAAACAATACTTATACTTAAAAGTATCCATTTTGGTTTACACAAAAAAAATTAAAAAATGGTGCCAATCATTAACTTTGTAAACTAATATATGATCCATGTGTATCTTATCTTATTTAAACCACAAACAAAACACTTTTCTTCGGTTAATACTTAAACGTATTTGCTTGATCTTTGCTTCTACAACTTCATGTAGACAAATAAAGGTTGCAATTAACTTTCATAGGAATTTGTATTAAAAAAAAGCCTTTATAGGAGATAGCCTGGAATATTAATCAGTGGTGCGTGTATATATATATATATATATATATATATATATATATATATATATATTATATTATATATATACAGTAGCTCTGGAAAAAATTAAGAGACCACTGCAAAATTATCAGTTTCTCTGGTTTTACTATTTATAGGTATGTGTTTGGGTAAAATGAACATTTTTGTTTTATTCTATAAACTACTGACAACATTTCTCCCAAATTCCAAATAAATATTGTCATTTAGAGCATTTATTTGCAGAAAATGACAACTGGTCAAAATAACAAAAAAGATGCAGTGTTGTCAGACCTCGAATAATGCAAAGAAAATAAGTTCATATTCATTTTTAAACACAATACGAATGTTTTAACTTAAGAAGAGTTCAGAAATCAATATTTGGTGGAATAACCCTGATTTTCAAGCACAGCTTTCATGCGTCTTGGCATGCTCTCCACCAGTCTTTCACATTGATGTTGGGTGACTATGCCACCTTTGTCCTGCTGGAAAAACCAATTCTCAGAGTTGGGGAACATTGTCAGAGCAGAAGGAAGCAAGTTTTCTTCCAGGACAACCTTGTACTTGGCTTGATTCATGCGTCCTTCACAAAGACAAATCTGCCCGATTCCAGCCTTGCTGAAGCACCCCCAGATGAGTCAAATTTTCAGCTTTGCCCAACACCTGGTCGTCTAATGGTTAGACGGAGACTTGGAGAGGCCTACAAGCCACAGTGTCTCGCACCCAATGTGAAATGTGGTGGAGGATCGGTGATGATCTGGGGGTGCTTCAGCAAGGCTGGAATCGGGCAGCTTTGGCATGAATCAAGCCAAGTACAAGGTTGTCCTGGAAGAAAACTTGCTTCCTTCTGCTCTGACAATGTTCCCCAACTCTGAGGATTGGTTTTTCCAGTAGGATAATGATCCATGCCACACAGCCAAGTCAATCAAGGTGTGGATGGAGGACCACCAGATCAAGACCCTGTCATGGCCAGCCCAATCGCCAGACCTGAACCCCATTGAAAACCTCTGGAATGTGATCAAGAGGAAGATGGATGGTCACAAGCCATCAAACAAAGCCGAGCTGCTTGAATTTTTGCGCCAGGAGTGGCATAAAGTCACCCAACATCAATGTGAAAGACTGGTGGAGAGCATGCCAAGACGCATGAAAGCTGTGCTTGAAAATCAGGGTTATTCCACCAAATATTGATTTCTGAACTCTTCCTAAGTTAAAGCATTAGTATTGTGTTGTTTAAAAATGAATATGAACTTATTTTCTTTGCATTATTCGAGGTCTGACAACACTGCATCTTTTTTGTTATTTTGACCAGTTGTCATTTTCTGCAAATAAATGCTCTAAATGACAATATTTTTATTTGGAATTTGGGAGAAATGTTGTCAGTAGTTTATAGAATAAAACAAAAATGTTCATTTTACCAAAACACATACCTATAAATAATTTTGCAGTGGTCTCAATTTTTTCCAGAGCTGTGTATATATATATAATGTTCCTCCTTACTTTTGTTGCAAAGACTTTCTGAAACATTTGCAGTTAAGTAAACTGGGCTGGGCTAAACTAATATTATTGTTATTGTATACACACGCGAGACAGATAAGTGCCCATAGACTTTACAAGAACAGAGTTCATGTTGATACCGGGGTGCATAACTCAGCTGTGTGTGCTTGCGGTCTTAGTTAAGAACTCTGTTTGTAATATTGTATGTGCTGTGTCTGCAAGGTCATTTTACGATACAGATTAATCCCCTTTGTTCGTGTGAAACACCTACACCTGTTACTACGACTAGATTTAAAGGAATCTAATACTATTCGCCATTGAACCCAACACAAAGCCCCCCTCCGCCTGTTCATACACCTCCTCTCTATGCGGCGTGGCCTGGTACGTAAACAAACTAAGAAAGCACCGCCACTAAAATCAGAACTTATCGAAACATTTGAAAACCTTGAAAAATAACGCACAGCACGATTTATATATCAAACCAACTGTACACGGCCCAAAATAAAAGAAATACTAGTTGCTCACAATGCAGGGAACAATTACAGTTACTAGCAGCAATGAGACGTGAATAAACACACAATACACAAATAGTAATAAAATGTATGGAAACAGGGATCCTGAATACCGTAACTGTACTAAAAGTATAAATATACTGTATTTAAAAAGAAAACATATAATTAGCAGTACTTACCCGACGTCAAGGCCTGGACTGGATAGTTTGAGTGTATTGTAAACAATTCAGCAGCGACAAGTATAACTTTTTAGCTGTAGAAATACAAAGCCAACAATAGCTTCGAGAAATGTTCCGGTTTTTGAAAGCGCAAACAATTAATAATCCAGACGAAAACTGAAAAAGCAGCAGCGAAAAATCCTCATCTGACTTGACCCATCACATCAGAGAGATAATTTCTTGGGCAACCAAAACAGCAAAAACTCTGCATGAAATTGAGTCCACGGGAATTGTGGAGTTTCTATAAAGGATTTTGTAGATTTGAACAAAGATGAAAACAGCGTGTTCCATTCGGTAGGGTTTAACTGATAAATCGGTGTGCATACAGAACAGACACGAAACAAGCCCATTGACCGCAGTTCAGCACGGTCCTGCTGGTACTGACGCTCTCCTTCCCCTGCAGCTGCCGGCCTGATGAGCCCCTGATTCGGGAGGTTATTCCCGGTCAAACTGACGCGCAGATCAGGAGACGTAGGGAGGGCGGGGAGGAATAAATCGCCCCTCCAATAGCAGAGCCTCAAATTCGCTGATGTAAGCAAGTCAAAGCCACTGAGTTGTAAACGAGAAGACATGAGGCGGGCGAACCCAGGCTTTCAGTCATAAAGAAATGTGTTATCCTCTCATGATTGACAGCAAAATCTGCAAATTAGATTCCCAGTCCTGGTGAATGTAAATGTTTTCCTTTGATGGCTTCCAGTGTCGGATGTCAGTGTTATGTTTTTATCTTACATTTGCACGCATCTTGCTGCAGTATGACGTTTGAATTAAAATAGACTGCTGTACTTGTAATTTTTGTCAACTACAAGATATCAAAATAACTATCAGATAAAAAAAAAAAACACTTCCTTTAGAAGGTATTAATATATTCGGTGTTTAAATTTTTTCTGCTTCGATTCACCAACGGTATGTATTTGTGACATCACAACTGCGAGCTGGATGCGGTACTATATTCAGTACAGATTACGTAATGCTGAATAATAAACTAGCTTCTAGTTCTTAAAAAACGGCTCATTAAAAAAAAATATATCATAATATTTTGTTCATTTGTTGCAGTGCAGTTTGTCGCATTTTTGTTAGGAGGCATTATGGTTATTTGCCATTGCTAGCAATATAAACCAATTCGTTATGTGGGAATAAATTAGTGCTTTGTTGTGAAAGATGTTTACTACCAAGGTAGTAATTGACTCCTGTTTTTTTTGTTTTTTTTAACAAAAAATGGAAGAAAAAAGAGTGCTAAGATCGCTGTTATCTTTGGGGCAAACCCTCAAACGTTCTTACGAAGTGGGAAAAAATGTTTGAGATTGTTTAGTATTTTTACAGAAAAGCAGCCCTAACAAAAAGCGACTACAACAATAAATAAAACAAGAACATCCAACAAGATGGTTTACCACAGTGCTATAACATGAAACCCGAGTAGAAAGGTTGTTTCCACTGTATTCTCCAAACTGGATATTTTTTGTTTGGTTCCAGTTATTTTATTATTATTTTTAATAATTAAAATCACCAGGAATATGTGTTTTTGTAGAGGGCGACTGAGCGTCAGAGTGACGGTAGGCAATGTCTTTTTTTTAAAACTTTTATCCAGGTTGGGAATGGTTAGCCAGAGTTCCACAGCACAGTGCTACAGTAATTGATATAGGCAAATACAAGCCTTATCGAGACGCCTTGCTTATTAAAAGTATTTCTTATTTACATATACGTAAAATACAGAAAGATGCAATTTTAATAAACAACAGCTAAGCCTTCTCTGTTGATTCTTAAAAGCATGCATGGTTTTGAGTAAGTCGTCTCCCAGGTAAATACAATGTTATATCCTCTTCAGATATATGCATCCGATTGTAATCCAATGAATGCAGTGAGCGATACCCCAAATATTATCCAGTTACTACCAATGAAGGACAGCCCTGTGGTACATTTGCTCTTCATTTTACCACCAAAATATTATACATCCATCTTTGAGGATACAATTTTTTCAACATATGTGATGTGAATAGTATGCTTGAAAACGGTTCCCTGAAAGAGAAGATGACCAGTCTCTTTTGCATTGAACCCACGAATGCGAGTGATGCGACCTCACAAGGTTGGTGGTCATCTTCTCTTTCAGGGAACCAGGGTTACATCCGTAACCTATCGGTCCCTTTCAATTCGAAGATGGGAAAGTATACCAGAGCCATCAAGAGGGAGAATGAGCGGACAGCATCTGAGGGACATCTCGCTACTGCCATCTAGTGTTGGTGGTGTGAGCGTGCAACCTCAAGGGCCCTGGTGCCTATTAAAGGCATAGAGGGATCTATGACATTAAGTAGTCTAGCTAGCCGCAGTACATATATCGGTCAACGAGGGACCTCTGAAGATGTAGCCACACCTCTGGTAGAGTACGCGGCCACCCTCCCAGGTGGGGGTAGGCCAGCATTAGTATACGCAGTAGAAACCGTGTCCACAATCCAATGGGACAGTCGCTGCTTAGAGAGGACTTGACCTCGGGTCCGTTCGCCATGACAAACAAAGAGCTGGTCAGACTGACGCACATACAGGAACTGTGCACGGACAGTGACTGTAGCTCACTGACCCGCTTAGCGGAGGTGATAGCTAACAGAAAGGCTGTCTTCATAGAGAGATATTTCAGCTCTGTGGTATCTATGGGCTCAATTGGGGCCTTAGTGAGAGCCTCCAGTACCACGTCTAGACTCCATTCGGGGAGGACGTCCTTTATAGGAGGACGTAACCGCCGAGCAGCCTTTAGAAAACGGGTCGGCAGTATATGAGCTCCCGGGGGATACTGAGTCGATGGGAACATGGCAAGCAGATATGGCTGTTAGGTACACTTTCAACGTAGAGAGGGATTTACCCGCATCTAGTAGATCTTGCAGAAACTGTTATATAACTGCTATAGGGCAATACATGGGATCATAGCCTCCGACCATGCACCAGTTTTTAAAATATTTCCATTTATAGGTGTACAATGCTTGAACGGGCCTCCCACTGGGGGAGCTCGTACTAAGGCCATTATGGTGGAGTTCACCGGAGGGAACTGTGTGAACCCTACCGCCTCTGCTTCCTCCATGGAGTCGTGCGGCTGCGCTCTTGGACACACTGGGCACTGAGGCCGGGTGTTGCCAAGAGGATTTGACCTCCTCCAGGAAGTCCGGGAAAGCTGGAAAAGGCTGAGGGGTCGAAGTCTGCGCTGGTCTGAAGACAGACCTGAGCTGCTCAGAACTTGCCTTCCAGGGTACCAGAAGGAAGTCGGTGGCCCTCTCCATCTCAGGTTCCGAAGCAAGCTCAGGACTGAGGACTTCTCATCCCATGAAGCCGCTAGGGAGAGCGCATCCTGTTCCTCCTCGCTCATCACCACGTCCTGCTGATCAACCTCTGCAGCAACCACTGGCGAAGCCGGGGTATGCTCTGGGGCATGTGATGGTGGAGCTGGGGCAGGTGCAGGGGGGACCTGCTGCCTGCTTAAGTGTTCGAGTATCTGGGCCATTTGGCCCTTTAGCTTGGCAATATCCCTCGCCTGGTCCGCATTTCTGGATCTCTTCCTGCCCCTTGAGGGAGATCTAGATTGATTGTGGAGGCGCTGTGATGCCTGCGCACAAGAAATACTTTGCGTTGGTCTTGGAGGGTGGGGAGGAGAGGCCTGGGATCCTGAGACCGATGACGGCTCTCCTAGGCTGGCTGCAAGGTTCTTGTTTGAGAACAGCACCATTCTTTTTTCTCCTTGGACCTGGCGCAAAAAGAGCAGGATGACCTGTCTGCCAAGGGAGCAGAGGCGTGCTCAATGCCCAGGCACCTCACACACAGGGTGTGTTTGTCCTGCGGGGGCAATTTCCACCTGCAGGACGTGCACGGGTGGAAATTCGACATTTAATTTGTTTATCACTGAGGCACCAAAAAACCCTGAGGGGATCGAGTGTGCTGGGTGAAGCACCACAGGCGTCGAAGCGCCGAGGCGGCGAGTCCTCAAGGCACAGAGGGTGTCAAAGCACCAAGGTACCGAGGCTATGGAGCACCAGGGGCCCGAGAGTCTCGAGGGCACTGGAGTGGAAGGCTAGAAAGACCTTGAAGCGTCGAAGCGCTGAGTCGTACAGTCCTCGAGGTGCCGAGGGTGTCAAAGCACCGAGGTACCGAAGTCTTGGGCTAGCGCAGCACTGAATGCGCGCTGCACAGGGCTGGAAAAACCTTGAGGCTTCGAAACGCCGAGGCATGTAGCTCTCAAGGTACCGAGGATGCTGAAGTACCGAAGCACCGAGTTTGTGGCACGTTGGGGTACTAAGGCCACCGAGGGCGTCGAAGCACCGGGCTTGAAAAGCCTCCAGGCGTCGAACACCGAGGCGTGTAGCTCTCAAGGCACTGAGGATGCCGAAGCACCGAGGCACAAAGCCACTGATGTCAGTAAGCGCTTGAACACTGAAGGCACCGAGGCATCAAGGCTTTAGTGCACCGAGGGTGCCGAAGCACCGAGGCACGAGGACTCGAGGATACCGCTGGCATTAAGGCCTAGACAAGGGGGTGCCAAAGCAACGAACACCAAGTACTGAGGGCAAAGCACCAAGGTACTGGGCTGCGTATCTGTGTCTGGGCTGCTTGCAGTCACACAACCAGAAGCAGCGCGTTGCTTGCAACGGTGTGGAGCGTAGCCTGCAGACATTTGCAGTGCAGTCACACAACCATTGCAGCATGAAGCTTGCAGTGGATTGGAGCACCCAAGATGGTGTCCGGACCGTGTGGAGCCCTCAACCGGTGCAGCTCGTAGCTTGCAGCGGGGCAGTACAGTCACAGACCTGGAGATGGGAGATGAATGGACAGAAAAAGAAAGAAAACACACCTGTTCACACACAAACACACCACTTTATGGGTGAGTGGTAATGCGGGTAACTGGTAACTGCTGGCAAAAGGGTAACTGCTGGCAAAAGAATATATATATATATATATATATATATATATATATATATATATACTGTATATATATAAAAAAGGTGTAGGGGGAGCAAGCATAAATATGGACTGAAAAACGTTAAGAAGTGAAACAAATATAACCTGATATTTTAAAAAAAGCTGTGTTTGAATAAGAAGCCATATTTAAATAAAATTAAAAATGCAAGTAACAGCTTTTGTAGTGAACAGAGGGACCAAATGGTTTGTGGTCTGCGGAAGATAGCTCTCCAATAACGTTCCTGGCCTTAGCTAGTCTTTTTGTTTGCTTCCACTAGAGGGCAGTGTTCATTAGTGTCATAAAGAGAATAAAAGCAAGCGTGGCTGCTGATGCTAGATCTTTCACAGAACCTTAATACAGAGTACTGTATATTCATTTGTGTGATTTAAGTATTATTTACATTACTGACTAAGATTGCAGATCTGACAGATGTTTACAAGGTTGGTGGTTGGCGTTCAGTTGCAGTTGCTTCCGTATCCAAGTCTGTTTATGAAATGCCGTAACTGGTAACTGCTGGCAAAAAGACACTCCGGGTGTCTTTTTGCCAGCAGTACATGATTTAGCATTGCATTACAGCTTGCACTGTATAGGAGGAGGCTATGTTATCTAGTATGCAGAATTTCATGAACCAAGGATAAAGCATGATAAAAAAAATAAAAAAAAATACAGGTTCTGGTTGCTGGCAGTATCTTTTCTTTATATATATATATTTTTTTTAATTTTATGTTTTAGTAAAATAAAACTTAATCATAGCTACATGAGATACAATCAGAGATATATAGATCATACATAGTAAATGCTAATTACACACACACCACCAGTAAGACAGCAAGTATATATTTTTTTTAAAAATATGCAGTGTGAGCCCCCACAGCCCCGTCTATACCGCATTTTCAACATGTACGTGCTAGTGCTCAGTATACCGTGTACGTGGTGGTGGGCAGTGTTGAATTTGTGTATCTATAGGGTGACACGGGTTGGCAATAGAGGCCATGAAAACACTGGGTGGACATGCCAAGCCCAAACACGAATTATTATTATTATTATTATTATTATTATTATTATTATTATTATTATTATTATTATACGATTTAAAGACTGAACCCGCTCCCACGTGTTATAGCGTATATAAAACAGAAATAGCAAAAGGGCAATATTCAGTACATTATGTTCAAAAATGTGTGTTGTTTTTTAAAATTATTATTACTACTGTATAATTCTTTATCTCGAAACGAACCGACAATAAATAATTGTACTGTCAAACTAACCACAAACCACCCTTATGTTATTATCCGTTACTATATGATGGGAATGACAGCCGTTAGCCTTTTATGGTCGGAACATATAATTCGTTTGGAAATTAAAGGAAAATAATCTGCTATTTTATTATTAGTGTTATTATTAGCGAAAAGACTACATTTCCCGGCATGCTCTCTGCAGAATCACTTCGGCCAATCGCGCGGCACTGGTTTTGGCGCTGAGCAGGGAGACAGGGCCTGGCTGGAGCAGGGCGCTTTTGTTACAGCTAGAGGGAGAGAGAGGCAGTATTATAAAATATACGTAGAAAGCAGATTTAACCAAATTCTTCTCCAACTACCCGCAAAAAGCGACTCTCTAACCAGTCTACGGCCACATAAGCAACAATGGAACCAAGAATTGACTGAAAATTGTCCCTAATTATAATAATAAATTGAGTTAGACGGCGAAGAGGCCTGCACTGTAGCGTCCTCTCTTTTGTTGCCTAGGCTGTATTCTGTTTTAATATTGCACCAGGAAGCTCAAACATTGGGGGTATTTGTTTAGAATGGAACACGTTGAAGGTACTTGCATTTTTATTCTGATTCTCATCTCATTTAATTGCGTTCTTGTATCTGGCATTTTACGTTTTTGTTGTTAAGCATTAGTTAGATGTTTAGCCTGTTTCGGGTGATCAAAGTATTATATGGCCGATTTGATTTAAAGGGGCAACGGCAGCCATGTTGCTTGCTGCCGCTTTTGCCTGTTGTTTTTTTTTTCGTTTCATTCTTCCACATTTTACTTCTTGCAGAGATTTAAATGCTTAACGGGGGTCATTTAAATATCGCTTATTTGTCGGAAAATATAAGCTCGGGGACTTGCATGTGATCAATTAAATACATGAAGGTAATTTGTATGCATATGGACCAAGTAGGTGATGGATAGGTGCATCTAATTTACATCGGTGTATTTTGTCTTGTTGTTCTTGGTTTCTACGTTTCTTGATGATTTGTACAGCACATTAGCTCAATTTCATAATCCGATCAATTCTAAAAACAATCCGGTTTTAATCTTAAATACAAATCAATCTGCACTCTGCAGGTAACCCATAGATACCCCAATCTGACGTCCATTTGTGTTCACATTTGTTTAATTGGCCAAGCACTGATCGTACGTAAATGTAAATAGAGCTATTTCGCATTTGATAACGATTTTAATGATGCTTATTGGGTGTCTGTTTCTAGGATTGCGAGTTTGTAATATAAATTGATCTTTTTCAGAAAACCCATGACAGACAGATAGATGTTCGACATGTGATAAACAAATTATTTTATTTTACCAAAAAGGGAATGAATACGAAAGAAATAGGTTGTTTTACTTATCTTGTTACTTTAAGATTTTATTAGTATTTTTTATTGTGTCATTAAAATAGATGTATACTTTCATTAAAATGCATATAATGGTTACTTTCATTTAAAATGTTTGGATTACAAGGTATCCCTTCCTGAACTAGATAAATGCAGCCAAAGTATTGTTTACACAATTTCAGGTCTTGATTCAAATAATGCAGAATATTTTCAATTGACTGGGAGAAGATGTAAGATTTTTTCCAGCTTGTTTGTAAGCACGTTTGAATTAAATTCTTTTCATGTGAAAAAACATCATTTTGAAACCAGATATAACACTTTATTTTATATTTGTCTTTACATTTTTAAGGTACTAAATCTGTGACCATATGTTTAGTATCAGGCTGTGTGTTTAAAGTCCAGCTAGCTGTCTGTAGGTTAACTCATTTTTACTTTTTTTTTTTTTTGTACTATAAGTTAACATTCTCGCAATCAGCCTTACTGTATATTTAAGGTTCACTGTGTTTTAATGAAAAAAACATCTCTGTGACTGCTTAATCTTTTACATTTTATTTAAACTATTGTATTAGTCTTTTAAGCAGTTCTAATATATCATGCATATTATACAGTACGTTTCTAATGTTATATTTTGTCGGGGGGTGGGGGGCTACAAAAGCAATTTTGCGTTGTACTTAAAGGTCCATGTGCCACACTAGCATGGTGGTGAGACAGACAAAGTAAGGGAATAGAGGAATCTTAGACAAGTAAAATGGGGGGGTGGGGAAGGTGTCCAACTAATTGTGCTTTGTTGCTGGAGTAATTCTCTTCTTGGTCTGAATTATTTGTGTCTTGTTTACCCTACTGATTGAAAACATATGTGTTTTTTTTTTTTAGCTGGAATAGAAAGCATAATAAAGGCTAGTGCCAAATTCAATGTTAATCAAGTTCAAGGGGTCTCATGCGGGTCTCCACTCTCCACAATTATGACAAGTGGCAGAAAAAAAATATCTGTAGAAGGGTCTGGTTGTTTCCAGTTGTTGCCTAGTTTAGGTTTGAGAGCCACATTGTTTTTCATTAGAAAGGGATGTATTGACTTGTAGCTAGCTGGATTTATTATATCTCGCTTGTGGAGAAAGAAAAGAAAGTTGTTTCAGGTGTCCATTTAATGCGTAACGCCCAGCACCAAAATGATATGTGGCAATAGACTTCTGCTTTACACCACGGAATTCAACAACTGACCCAAAAGGAGTAGTTGAAAGGTGACTGACGTGCGCTCATAAGTGTACAAATCCTATTATTTCTGCCTTTACTAGGTGAGTTTAGCCCAGGATTTTGGTTTTGTACTCTTGAAATGCAAATTTTAGCCAATGTCTGCATTTTCTCTATATCCTGTAGTTCTAAAACCATTTACTGTATTAGGAATTGCTACAGTATGTATTTTAGTGCTTAATGAAGTTTGGGACTTGCTGCATCAGCCTTTTTTCCCCAGTAAGGAAAAAAAAAAAATGGGATGGAATTTTACTAAACATGAGAATCTTGATACGTTTGAAATAATAAAATAGTATGATATTGGCTAAATATGATTGCAAATATGAAAATGGTATATACTTCTTTAAATAGTAAATTACCATTTGCACAAAAGGTTTACCTGTGTACTCCATGTGCAGCCCTCAACACTGTCATGCAATAGTACACACTTGTGCTTCCTTGCAGTACACAATGCAAGAGGTTTGAATATAGTATGTAGAGGCTGTAAGTTGACCTTTTGGGGGGGCCTCCAGGCACTGGGTTGCCCACCCTTGGTTTAAACTAGTAAACATCAAATTGCAGCCTTCGTGCCAATGTCAAAATGGATAGCCAGGGATGGCAATGGTTTGTGACAATCCCTTATCAAAGCCTGTCAGACCTGCTCTCTCGTCTGTTATGATCTGATTTACACCAGGGAGATGCAGCTTCAAATATTACTCAGTATATCAGCAATGCCATTGCATAGCAAATGACACTAGCTCATTGTAGCTTTGCATGTTGACGTTATAGCCTTTTACACCTAGAGTCAATATGTTGTTTTTACTTTATAGCAAGGCAGGGAGCAGAATTTTCAATGTATGTAAAGCAGCAAATAAAATAAACAAATAATTAGAGGTTTCATAGAGAGGTCGGTGTCTCGTATGTATTTCAAAAAAAGCGATCTTAGTTTATAAATACATGTTTGAAGTGATATTCTTGCCATTTATTTATAATTTCCTCTAAATCCATCAGTGAATTTGGTGTAGAAATCGGCAGCGGAGTCTCTTCTCCAGAATGGCTCATAAGTTTTTAAAATTCTCTTAAAACATTGTAATTGGTGCAAGAAATCTGAGCAGGTTTGCTTGCTTTACCAAAGTCTATCAGATCTGTTGTGTTCCTTTTCTCTGAAATTGAATTGCAGTGCCACAGTAAAAGAAATGCAGCTTTTCTGTATTGCAGAATTTGGCTGGCAGCCTTTTTATACAAGTTTGTGTTACATGGTGCAGGTTGGTTTTTTTGGGGGGGGGGTTTTCCAGCTCCTGTATTGTACGTCGATTTCATGTGTTAATACAAGAAAATGTATTAAAATTAGTGATTTGGTTTAGCTTCAGATTTGCATCAGTCCTGCAGTTACAGGTATTCAGATATTTATTTTTGGTCTTAGCAATAGCAAGTGTTTTTGTATTTGTATTTATTATGAAGACACTCAGGCATATTAGCAGCAGCATTCAGATTAGTAAAATGGCTGGTGTTTATTATATGTCTGAGTGGTGTTATCTGGGATTTGTTTTCAGGCATGGAGAGCTGATTTTCCACTGGCTGATTTGGTTCTTTAGAAATTACAGTTCATGCAATTCTGTTTCCGTGTTCTGTATTTGAATGCACCCTTTTATGATAGCAAAATACATTATAGAGGAGGAGAAACAGCCAGGCAAAAACCTATTTTCCGCTTAATCTCAAGCAAAATGCTTCACAGCGCTGCAGATTTTAGTTTATCGTGACAGAAAGGTACAATTGTAGAAGTGTATTAAAATGCAAAGATCTATAGTTTGTAAATGTAGCTTCAAATTTAAAGTATCTGCACGGTACAGAATAACTAGTCTAACAAAGCAAATCACTACTAGAAATAACATCATTTTATTGCATAGTTCTCCATTTTTGCAAGCTAGTTTTGATTGCCTTATTGGTTACTGGGGGGGGGGTGTCTTGAATGGTTAGCACAATTTCCTTTGTTGCAAAAAACAGTTTCTTCTGCTTTTTGTATTATCTACAGTTTCAATCCCGTGCTGCATGAAGGAGAGTGTAAAACTGCAAAAAGAGTTAGATACAAAACCCAAATTATTTGAACAGCATTTTCATCCAGTTGGACTGGAAGATCTTCAAAACAAATATTTTAATCTGATTCATCCAACTATAATGATGGAAATTAAAATAATGAATTACATTTTGAACTTTCAAGTGATCAAACTGTATAATTTAAAAATGTAAAGGTTGTTATGAAGTCATGCAATAACTGTGAAAATGCAGTGCAAACAAATTTGCAAGAAAATATTTGCTGGTACTGTAGCAGTAAATGAATGTAGTAACATTTAAACAAAGTCATCTTCACTTACTGTATTACATTTGTAATTGATTCTTTTGAATCCAAAAACAAATATGAGTTTGCCTGCCATTATCAGATTAGCTTTTGCATATGAACAGGGCAAATGTCTTACATTGGAGGCGGAGGAAGGTGATGTATGCAAACTGTAAACAAGAAGACCCAGTCCCTGATGGAAATGAGTGCATAGAATCTAATCTATGAAGTAATGCAGTTACAGTAACAGACACCAAGGCATCATGATAGAATGATGCTGCAGCTTTAAGAGAACAGCTCCTAATGGGACACATTCTGGGAAGTAATTTAAACATTTAAAATAGTATTTTATTCTGACTGTAAAATGCAAAAACAAAGTGAAATGTTCCTGGCAGTGAATTAGTGAGGAGTCGTTGCACAATAAAGCATAGTGATCACACTGAGAAAGCCCTGATTTTCATATCATTTACAAATCACCTGATGACTAGCATTAAACACACTTGCCGATTGTAAACTAAAAGGTTATTGGTGAATTTGTCTGTAATTGGCCGGGGGCATGTTTGTTAAATATTTATATTGTGTGTAGATTTCTGTAATGCTGTGGTTAGAACCCCCACTTTCTCCCAAAGGTACGTTCATAGTGAAGTTAATGATGGCCCAGGATGATTATATTTGCAAAGGGTTGTTAATGGGCTCATCAGTGGAATAAATTAATAACCTGTTGCCACATTACTGTTTTTTTTGTTTTGTTTTGTTTTTTGCATGTTTTCTGTGGTGTCCGGGGTAGTCTTGCCTCTGAATATTAGTCATATTAAAACCATCAATGGTAATGTAGGATGTTAAGCTGAAAAAAAAGAACGATTTGAAGGCACCAGCTAATTGAGGAACTTGAGAAAAGTGTGTTTAATTGTGTAGCAGTTGAAAAACAAGTGGTTTTTTTCTTGTTTTGTTTTTTATTGTGACACAAAATACTAAGTGTGAGACAATTCATTGTGTATCCATGTTACACTGCCTGTACTGGATATACTGTATTTTAATAGAGGTATGTGACGTTCGTATTGTGATACATATATACATGACAAAAAGCACTACATAGCTACTATGATGTTTCTTGAAGGATGAGTTAATTTGGCTTAACATTGGTATGAATACATACTTTAACTGTCTCCTTTTAATTTTTTTGACTTAACAGTCTTTAATTATCATTTGATCTTATTATACAAATGTGGCCCATCGAGGCCACCATATGTACCACTGCATATTGTATCGTGACCTTCATATTGTGATTATAAATGCTGGAATGATTGTAGTACACAGTGTAACAGACTGAGTACAAACCCAGTAAAAGCCATTAAGATAAGTAGCTGATAGCATCTACAGGAAACTGACACTTAAAAGTACAATTGTGTGCTGTGATTGGTGCTGCACTGTTTTTGTTTTGCTAGTCCTCATGTGATGGTGCTAGTACTGTGAATCCAGCAATAGAAACAATCTGCAAGTTGAAACCTTTATAGATGTCGTGAGAATGACCTGAGAATTCCATATGAATATCCTTGGAACCAGCAGCCTAACCTTTCCTTTCCATAATGATACACCGCATCACATGTCTGTTTTATCATCAACATTTCGAGCAGCAGTCCATGACAAGTAACTAGAGGCATGAAGCGGTCCTTACACTGAACCTAAAACCACACTGTATCTGCTTAACAAGAAGCAATTGTTGCAAGTAGGGCAGCAGTGTGGAGTAGTGGTTAGGGCTTTGGACTCTTGACCATAGGGTTGTGGGTTCAATCCCAGGTGGAGGGCACTGCTGCTGTATCCTTGAGCAAGGTACTTTACCTAGATTGCTCCAATAAAAACCCAACTGTATAAATGGGTAATTGTATGTAAAAATAATGTGATATCTTGTAACAATTGTAAGTCGCCCTGGATAAGGGCGTCTACTAAGAAATCATTAATAATAATGAATAATATCCATTTGTAAAGTAGTTGTTAAAAAGGTACACTACTGTTGCTGTTCCTAGTACAGTGAGCCTATCAAACACGGGTTTATTACATTTTAAGTTTTCGTGCCACAAATATACACAGCCAGGCACAATCTTTCCAAGGTTTTATAAGGTCTGATTTTGTTTGTTTCTCTCGCTCCTCCAGGCCCTGTCAGAGAAAGGGAAAGTTAAGGATGCTGCAGCAGAACAATGGATTTCTCCTTCTCTTTCATGCAAGGGATAATGGGAAACACAATTCAGCAACCTCCTCAACTCATTGACTCGGCCAACATCCGGCAAGACGATGTGTACGATGCTGTCAGTGACAATGGTGAAGACGGGGTGCCGTCGGCTTATGATGATGCCCTGGAGTCGGGCTTCTCCTACCCACCCTCCACCACAGAGGACCTGCCCTCCATCACCAATGGCTACCCGCCCAACATCAGCCTCTATGAGGCCCAGGCCAAGTATCCCATGTATTCTCAGTTCCCCAATGGTTCTGCCAACGGCTACAGTGCTATCCGGAGCTATGGTGTCCCTGATCACTGCTTGTTACCAACGGAGAACACCGTGTTGAGATTGCCTGTGGTCCAAGAGAAACCTCTCTCCCCGCCCCATGTCGCTCCTCATCATCATGTGGTTCTTCCTCCTCCTCCCCTGCTTCTCCCTTCCTCCCCGCCTCCCCCTGCTCCTCTTCCCACTTTTACCACTATCCTCTCCACCCCACCCCAGTCTCAGCCCCCCACCACCCCAAAGAAAACCATCTCCCCAGAAATCAAGTTAAAGATCATCAAAACCTACCAGAACGGGAGGGAACTGTTTGAGTCCTCGCTCTGCGGAGACCTACTGAACGAGGTCCAGGCCAGCGAGGCGTCCAGAAGGAAGCACGAGCGGAAGAAGGAGAAAAGGAAAAAAAGCAGCAAGCATGCTCTGCACAGGCAGGAGGAGCCGGTTCTAGAGCAGATTCCAGAGCAGGAGCAGGTTCAAAGCCCTGAACATGAGCAGACGGACAGGAATCGCAAATGTCCCAAAGTTGAACCGCAGGAACATAAAGTGAGTTCTTTTAAGCAGTTCTAATGATAAAAAAAATTGCAAAAATAAATTTATTTTCACCCAGTCTGCTTTTTATTTGAACTGTCCAAAATTTGCATTGGTTAAACAGAACGAATGTGATTTGTTATGGGAGACTGATGTTGAATATTTACATTTAACTCACTGCTATTTGGAACAGTGTATGTCAAGTTGACTTTGTGTGAGAGAGAGTTTGTAAAAATTTCACGATTTGATAATTCACTGTTAGTCTATGTTAACTGTAAATTGTACAAGTACTATATTTAACTGTAGAAAGGCCTTTCACTAAATCACTGTTTTCATTATTTAATGTTTTTTTGATGTGGTGAATCAGAAGTGAAATAGAGAGGGAGCTTTGTATTCAAGTGATTGCAGCTGATTCTGCGTTTGTGTGTTTGTCCTCAGATTCAGAAGCACTTTCCTACAGTTATAACAGGCACTGGTACTTGTCTGGACCACCAGGTTGGAGATTTGGTCTGGTCTAAGGTTGGAACGTATCCCTGGTGGCCTTGTATGGTGTCTTGCGATCCCCAGAAGGAGGTTCATACCAGGATAAACACACGAGGTATGCTATTTGTGTGCCCTTTTATTTCTCAGACTTCAACTGCTGAAACCATTGCTGAAGTATTGTATGTTAAGTTTATTTCTTTTTCTTGTTGTTCAAATTCTGTGACTGTTGAAGCGAGGTGGTGGTATATAAGGTACAGTAAGGTACACGCAGAATATTATTAGTGTTATGTGAAGTGCAATAAAATACAGCACAGGGTTCTGCATGTTCTTATTTATGTAACTGCTAATCTGAGATACCATTAATGAGCACCCGATTCTCAGGCATGCCTTGAAAGCTGAAAGTTGAGACAGGATATGCAAATATCACACCAACAGTCTTGATATGTCCTAGCTAACTGGAATCAAAGACTTACATCAGGCCTTTTTTTAATATGATACATTATTTTTGAATCACCCATTTATAAGCTAGAATTAACAAGCCTTTCTCCCTGGCAGGTCACCGGGAATACCACGTACAGTTTTTTGGAAGTGTGCCCGAGAGAGCATGGATCCACGAGAAGAGAGTGCTTGTGTATCAGGGGCAGCATGAGTTTGAACACTTGCAGGCAGAAACACTCAGGCAAACTTCCAATCACGCTGAAAGGCAGAAGGTATTTTTCCATTATTGGAGATCGGGAAATGATTTTATATATATATATATATATATATATATATATATATATATATATATATAAAAAAAGACTAAAATAGCATTGGGTATTTTTCTGAATGTCTTGAATGTGGCTTTCTTTGTACTCTGTAACATTAAAGTTTTTTTGGTATTTAAGCACTTCTGGTAGGCCTGTAAATTGTGTTACACAAATATAGGCTGTGCTGTATCCACAACATTTATTTTATTTAACACACATGCTTTGTAAACTTCGTAAATGGTTTAAAAAAAAAAAAAAAAAAAAAAGTGTAAAACAAAGATCACTTTAACTCCTCATGATATACAATTCTATTAAGGATTTTGTGTATAGACTCATTAAGCTTTCTCCCTCCTAGCTCCTCAGACCAGTCCCACAGAGAGAACGCGCTCAGTGGGAAGTGGGTATTGGCCACGCAGAAGACGCACTCCAGATGACCAGGGAGGAGAGGATAGACAACTACACTTTTATTTATGTGGACAAACAGCCAGAAACATCGCCGCCGCCCCAGATGGAAAAGACTGGTAGTGCAGCCAAGGGTGACAATAGGAGGGCTCGTAGATCTCAGACTGTGACAAGCCCACGGACTGAATCAGCCAGTCAAGCTACTGCTGCTTCTGCTGCCCAATCCCCAGCCAAGACCCCCTCCAAACTGCCTAGCTCCGAGGGGAGGAGGCAGAGACCAAGGCGGCAGTGCAGCACTAGCAGTGTGGAAGAGCCCCCACCCCAGCCCCCGCCTGCTGTGAAAACGCCATGGAAAACTGCCGCAGCCAGGAAACTGCTGCCTGCTTCGGTAATACTGAAGAAACTCAACCAGGATGTACTGAACTATGAACTGCACTCTTCTCTGGTTCCATCGACCCTTGAAGATAAAAGGGAAGGAACATTTGTGGACCAGATGGTATGTTCTCTAAGGGTAACTAAATACTTGTTTTTCTTTTCTTTTTCTTTCTTTTTAATTTTGGAAGGGGTTGCACAAAAGTAGACTCCCATTGCGGCGTTATTGTTCCATTCGCCTACTGTTTTGTTTAATATAAGCTCACATGTACCTGAATGTGGTCGTAGTTAAATTTGAAATGCTATGCAGTGGGTCTTGTTTTGCTTTCTTGGTTGTGTTTTCTGGGAATTTTAGCCCTTGGTTTATTCTACGGTGTATGTCCAGTTTGTTGTCTTCGAAGTGGCCTGTTTTTTTCTAGTTAGCCGCTTCTAAGATTTAAATATTGACACCAGTCAGGATGTAGCAGTAGATGTGCTGGAAAGTATGTCCTGTAGATATTTATCATTACCTACAGTTTTGTATTCATTATATAGTTTTAGAGCGTGTTTCTTTATATGTAACATCTGTGGTATATGTAACATCTGTGGCATCATGTAGTATAAGCAGGGGTCTACCTAAATCGCAATTTCGCAGAAAATGTGAAATTGAGGGGTCACCGTGAAATTCACCTCTTTTAGGGGCCAATGCATACCGAACAAGTACAGAGAGGGGGAAAAAGAAAGAAACCTTGTTTAAATGAACTACTGCACAACGCAAGCAACACAAACTACGTATCTTAATAACAAAAAAAGTCCACAAATAACATTTACAAAAAAAAATTCTCCAAAGCGGTTAACGTTCTTGTTTAGTATTCAAATGATAACAAAGTTTTAATCAGCCTATCAGTGTGTCTGTACTGCTTTTCTGTGACCTGTACTGTACAGTAGGGGGTGGGACAAAGTCAGTGCTGTGTTGTTTTGATTTAGGTTGCTAAAATCTAGTTTTCAGCATTGGAGGTAAAATAGTAGAAATGGATGACAAAGCAAAAAAAGCAAAGTATATTTCAGTGATTGGTCGTGTCAAGATATATCCCAAAGAAACTTTACATGCAGATAAAGGTAATTGTTTTGCATATCTTAATGCGTCTTTGTAGAAAATATGATTAATCGTTATTTAGCTTCAGAATCACACATTAAACCAAAGGCTGCTGAACATAAAATAAACAGCTTTCAGAAACCAAACTGGAAAGTCAGCGCAGACAAAAAGTATTCCTGTCTGCAAGTTAAATCAGTACTAAAACTATCTAACACAGCCACCTCGCTTCAACCTGCTGCTTACTTTTTCGCAGTTGGAATTTTAGACCTGAATAGCCATGTTTTCTTTGTTTTGACTCTACTAATAAAATAAGTTATTGGATGGGACAAATAACATGACAACGAACGTGCTGCAATTATTACCTTTATTAAAGTATGCCAGATACCTTTGGGTAAACGAGTTTTGGGGCTGTTTCTAATCGATTTCCACATCGGTATAACTTTGCAAATCTTTTCCTTAACTTCCAACCAATTCAGTGTATGCAGAACGAGCAGCCTCGTCTCAATGGGCAAGTTAACTGCAGGGGGATGCTGCATGCTTGCCTTTAACAATGACAGCACACTGTTTTAGTAAGGAAGCAAGTACCACTATTTTTAGGCCACCTACCTCAGAAAAATACGTAAAATTACCGTGATTTAAGTAGGCCCCTAAGTATAAGACATTTGTACATGGTTAAAGGTCATGCACAAAGTACTTGTAGTATTAAGCCATTAAATCCAATCATTACCATAGATAATTGACCACAATAAGTAGAAATGATCAGATTACAGGTATACATGCTGCAAAGGCTATTATAAACTGATTTTAAAATAAATAAATAAATAAATAAAACATGTATTGACATTTTTTTCAAGATTTCAGTATTCTAATACCTGTTACTTTTTGAGGGCATCTATTGTTGGGTAATGATTGCTCTTCTTGAAACCGGATTGACTTGAGACAATCTGGGTTATATAATGAATTGGTGAACAGTGTGTTGCTCAGCCACAGTGCCAGCTGTTACAGAATCGTTTTACACCTTATATAGGGAGCAAGTAATAAACCTGAGACGAGTTTGAAGGAACAAGAGAAGCTTGTAATTTCACCAGCAAGCAGAAGGAACGACCAAGCAACAGTACAACATCCTGCAATTACAGAAGCACTGTCAGGTAATCCCATTTCCATTCTTGAAACCTTTTAAATATACATTTTAGTTTTTTCTTGCTATAAAAAATCAACACCAATTCCATCTTAATCTCTGATTATTTATCTATAATGCGTCTAATTCAGACACCACCATTTCACCTTTTTTTTTTTTTTTTTTTTTTACTTTTTCATTTTACTGAAACCGAATAAAAGCATAATATTTATATAACTGTTTATCCAGATTTAATAAAACCATGCTGCATGCTTTTAAACACTATTTTCACCTGAGTGGTGGACTGTTGAAGGCCATATCTTGGGAAGTACTTGTCTGGTTTTGTCTGCATGGGTTTTTTTCTGCTGCCATTCTACGTGTTGTGGTAGGTCATGTTGATTTACTGGTTCACGGTACCGACACCTGTAATGTGGTGGCTAGAATATCCTTGGCAGGCAGGCAGGGTGTTGGGTATGTTACCAACCTTCCTTGTTGTAGAATTGTTAAACTATTTACCCAAGTGCCTTGTCTGCAAACATCCATATTACTTCCCTCATTCAGCATGGTGCCGTTATTTGAGAAGGACATAAATACAAGATTAACTAGATTTTATATCTTCAAATCAGCAGCTTGAATCCCTCGTTTTGATTTAAATGGACATTAATAAGATGTAGCTGACTGCAGTAATTTCTGATGTGCCTCCAGGTTCCTTAGAAAGGAAGTCGCAGAGGAGATCAGTGCGAAGTCGCTCGGAGTCAGAAAAATCTACAGAACCAGTGCCAAAGAAAAAGGTGAAAAAAGAACAGGTAAATCAACTTGTACTACTCTGCTCTGTCAATCCGTACCATTCTTTTTAACTTTAAGTTGTGATGTGCATTTCAGAGTATAATATATGTACAGTATATTGTTTATTTTAATTTTATATAATTTGAAAATTACTTGAGCACCGTTATTAAAGTAGCAAATGTGATCCAACATAAAAATAGATTCTTAACTGTTTTATTTTTTTATTACTTTACTAATTTTACATTTTCCCTGTAGGCAGAAACAGTCCCCCAAACAACAGTGAAAACTGGATCACAAAAAGGTATTTTGTATATTTTTTTATTTAACTGGCAGCTGTTGAGGTTAGATTCACTGAGACAAGGTGTAACCTTGAAAATCTGAATTTGTAGACCGATGTTGATTTCCTGATGCAAAAATTATAAATCGCTGCAGGGCCATGAGACTAGAGAAGCAGAGATGGCATGGAAATGACAATACAAGTAACTTTCAAAAAATGTAGATAGAAATTTGATGGGACAACATCATACAAATCTTTTACGACTTCTGCTTTCATAAGTATGTGTGTGTATGTGTATATATGTTACACTCAATTGGAGATTTCTGACATTGACCGAACAAAATAACCATTTCGCGATTTGAACATGACCAAATTTGAAAAGAACGAAATGAAATGTTTTTTCGGTGTTTGTGTAAATAATTTTGCTCAAATTGCAAAGTGTAAAATACAGACTAAGAAAAGATCGATGCAGAAGACAAAAACATCTGCATCAGTCTTTGTATGAAGCGATTTAAACAAATTGCGAATTGGAAAATGACACACCAACAAAGAGCGAATCGGAGAAAATAGAACGCTGCATCGGTCCAAATAAATGTGATTATGTAGCCTATAGACATACAAAGCATGCAAAAGCATAGGCTGCTATACAATGTGGATAAAGAAATGGACATAACTGCATCACTGATATAACTGAAACACAGTAACATAAATACATAAAGGACATGGTGTTTACAATCACAACAGCACAACTTGTTATCAGAGAAGCAAAAGTGTTGTCCTAAATCACATACCTGCATGCAGTGCACTTTTTTTGTCTACAAGTTTTGGGTACAGCTAATGTCTTGTTATTGTAGCCTATGCCATTGCATTTGTCGGCTGGCAAAGGGTCTATACCTTCAGCGCTGCTTTTACTTCTGCACAAAATGTTTCTGAAGTCATTCTATAGGCTTACAACCAAAACTCTGTAAGAAGGTAACTTGAAAATAAAATGGGTTTATACAATACAGTAAAAAAAACAGCGCATACATTATTGGCTACAGTTGGCTACACAGACAAGGGGGAAAAAAAAGTAATCGAAAGTACCTTACACTTTTCGGTACAACATTATTTTTTGGCAATAGGCTACATGTTAGGCTATTAATGTGCAATATGCCTTACAGTAGGCTATATATTGTGCAATAGACTATGCAGTAGGCTATACTGCTAGTTATTGCCTGTGCAGTTCTTGCAATTGCGAGCTACACATTACAAAACACGTGAACGGTATTTCATTGTAAAGAATAAAGCGTTTATGGCTGCAATGTTTTGTAAAACGCTAGGACCCTGGGGATCGATGCAGCAGCATTTTCAAAATGTCCACAGGAACTGTCAACACATTAACAAAGGTAAGTCTTAAGTCTCCTAATAAAAAAATATTAACACTACTGCACAAAGACTGAAGAAATTGTCTTTGCTTTTATGTTTGCTTTGGTGTTTTCCTGTTCATTTCGCAATGTGTAAATAGCTTGGCACGTTCTATTTTCTCCGATTCGCTCTTGGTTGATGTGTCATTTTCCACTTCACAATTTGTTTAAATCGCTTCATACAAAGACTGATGCAGATGTTTTTGTCTTCTGCTTCAATCTTTTCTTAGTCTGTATTTTACACTTCGCAATTTGAGCAAAATAATTTACTCAAACACCGAAAAAACATTTCATTTCGTTCTTTTTAAATTTGGTCATGTTCAGATAGTGAAATGGTTATTTTGTTCGGTCAATGTCAGAAATCTCTGATTGAGTGTAACATTATAATATATATACGCAGTCATATTTTATATTTTATATAACTGATTCGGACAAGAACAGAATAAAATGAAGTCATTCATTTAGAGTAATTTTATTAGGGAGTTTATTCAACAGACTTAGTAAAGACATTACCAGCTGGATATTCGTGTATTCAGTTCAGCATCTGCTGTAGCGGAAAGTCCCTTTTCAGGTAAGCAAAATGTATTAGTGTTTCAACAAATTCCAGCCTATTCTTATTTATAACAGTAGCTCTGGAAGCTAAGAGTAGAGATTTGTTGTGCATAGAGAAAACGCCATTGACTGATTTTACAGGTCGTCTTTGCTTGGTTATTGTTTTAGGTGCTAGTGAGATTTCAGATTCTTGCAAACCTCTAAAGAAACGGAGTCGGGCTTCTACTGATGTGGAAATGGCTAGCTCCCAGTACAGAGACACATCTGACTCTGATTCAAGAGGACTAAATGACTCACAGGTGGGTGAGCAACTGAGGGTGGTGTTGAGTCTTTGAATTGAAGAATGGAGCTTTTCCATTGTTATGTTAAATCTCTTTATTTGTATATATTAAGTGTTAAAGTAGTATTTGATTGCACTGGGTTGTGTTTCTCTTGAATAGAATAGCAGGTCCAAACACCTAAGCAGTGATCAATAGATTAATCGACCAATTTTATTAATCGTTTCATGCAGCACTATGTTCTAAACTTTCTTGTCACTCTGCTTCACACCTTAATTCTCTGTATTTTTGACCACTGTTTAAACAATTGCTGACCGTATTAAGCATTTACACTATTCACCTACTTGCTATTCAGAGATCAATTGCAAAGTCATTCCACAGCTTGCTTTTAAATGCATTTTCAATAGTGTTCATTTATTTTTGAATGCTTTTATTATAGGTTGGTTTTGGGAAGCAGTCTGATAGCCCTGCTGCTGCTGATGCAGATGCCTCTGATGCCCAGTCTGTGGATTCCAGTTTATCAAGACAGGGTACAAGTACTTCCAGAAAGGACACTGTCTGTCAGGTAAGACCAATTTCAAAACAAATAAAGTAGAAAAAAGTGGTGCTTGTTTTCAGCTGTTCCAAGCGAGCCAGTTGTGTATTCTTTCTAAACATTTCCCTTGTTTTTTCTTTCTTTTTTTTTTCCTCTGTCAGATCTGTGAAGTCTTTGGTGACTCCCTTATTTCATGTGAAGGAGATTGCTGCAGACTGTTCCATTTGGAATGCTTGGGACTGAGTACACTGTCTGAAGGGAAATTTACATGCATGGAATGTAAAAAAGGTACAGATTATCTATGCACGCTGCACAAAATCTCTGGAGAGAGACAATAAGACATGACATTAAAATGGATCTGTGAAATATATATATATATAGGACTAGTACCTTTTGAAACTTCCTAGCCTTATGTGAAGTTCCTGAGTCGGAATCAACAACAGCTATTGGTGTCCCTAAAATATTATGCTTAAATATTATTTTTCCTAAAAAAAAAAGATACAATGAATATAAATGCTCATTCCTAGATACATTGATTGGATTTCTGCATCTGCCTTCCCCACATTCCGAACCCGAATAAAGTCTGTGTGGATAGCATACTTCATGTAGCATATCACTGCCTCAGTAATGGAACTATCTGTAGAACCGTCTGAGATAACCGACAAATGTTTAGCAGTTGCCATTGTGGTTAACTGGGCTGGATGCTGGGTCCTTGCAATAGCATGTATACACTCCTGTGCCTGTTTAGAATTTCTATAGGTTTTCCCCACATTTAATCCTTTTGCCTCATCCAGGTCACGCATCCATTCAAAATCAGAATATGGTCGGGCATGCTTTGCAAGGGCGTGAGCTGTTCTAAAAAGCAATTCTAGCTTTAAAATCAGAGGTGTTTATGGGGTGTAGTAATTGTTACGCTTCTGATGTGCCTTGTTTGGCAGTCTTTGCCTTCATCAGTTCCACACAGTTCTAATCTACTTGATTTTTCGTGCGCTTTAAAATCGACTCTCTTAAAGGTAGACGACCCTTTCACAAATGTGCCTGGCTTTTGTCATACTAGACACAAACCTTGCAGTACATCTTCTGAAGGCATAGATTTACTGCAGCCAATCAAATTGTGAAAGCCAGGTTATTTAGTGCACTGCCTCTTCTCTGTCATATTCCTTGTGTTTGCAAATCATCGTCTTTTTTTCTTTTGTGGTGGGGGGTGTCACAAATGGTATAAATCTCCACATTTTTGTTAAATTACTTTACGCTATAAACTTTCGGTATTATAAACTAAATCTACTTTTAAGACATCAAAACAGTTATTAGTCTATTTTTGTTTTTCGCTGTTCTACATTTTTTGAATGCAACTGTTTATTTTAACCTTTTTTTTTTTTTTTTACACAACAGTACTCGCACATGTTTGGTCACCATCATAACTGTTGTATGAAACCAGAGTGTAATAATCCAGCACCTCTGCACTTAAGCATTTGTGTCTGTTCAGCTGATATCCCATCACACCTTTCTTCTTAAAGGCGTACCGCCTCTATACATGAACCCCCAATATCTCTCACAAGCACCTGGGTACATTTTTTTTGGTATATACGCTACCGTTCAAAAGTTTGGGGTCTCTTAGAAATGTCCTTGTTTTCCATGAAAACATACATGAAATGAGTTTGAATAGGAAATATAGCAAAATGAATAGGAAATATAGTCATTGACAAGGTTAGAAATAATGATTTTTAATTGAAATAATAATTGTGGTCTTCAAACTTTGCTTTCGTCAAAGAATCCTCCATTTGCAGCAATTACAGCCTTGCAGACCTTTGGCATTCTAGTTGTCAATTTGTTGAGGTAATCTGAAAAGATTTCACCCCATGCTTCCTGAAGCACCTCCCACAAGTTGGATTGGCTTGATGGGCACTTCTTACGTACCATACGGTCAAGCTGCTCCCACAACAGCTCAATAGGGTTGAGATCCGGTGACTGTGCTGGCCACTCCATTATAGACAGAATACCAGCTGACTGCTTCTTCCCTAAATAGTTCTTGCATAGTTTGGAGCTGTGCTTTGGGTCATTGTCCTGTTGTAGGAGGAAATTGGCTCCAATCAAGCGCCGTCCACAGGGTATGGCATGGCGTTGCAAAATGGAGTGATAGCCTTCCTTCTTCAAGATCCCTTTACCCTGTACAAATCTCCCACTTTACCACCACCAAAGCACCCCCAGACCATCACATTGCCTCCACCATGCTTGACAGATGGCGTCAAGCACTCCTCCAGCATCTTTTCATTTGGTCTGCGTCTCACGAATGTTCTTCTTTGTGATCCAAACACCTCAAACTTAGATTCGTCTGTCCATAACACTTTTTCCAGTCTTCCTCTGTCCAGTGTCTGTGTTATTTTGCCCATCTTAATCTTTTTCTTTTTATTGGCCAGTCTGAGATATGGCTTTTTCTTTGCAACTCTGCCTAGAAGGCCAGCATCCGGAGTCGCCTCTTCACTGTTGACGTTGAGACTGGTGTTTTGCGGGTACTATTTAATGAAGCTTTCAGTTGAGGACCTGTGAGGCGTCTGTTTCTCAAACTAGACACTCTAATGTATTTGTCCTCTTGCTCAGTTGTGCATCGGGGCCTCCCACTCCTCTTTCTATTCTGGTTAGAGCCAGTTTGCGCTGTTCTGTGAAGGGAGTAGTACACAGCGTTGTACGAGATCTTCAGTTTCTTGGCAATTTCTCGCATGGAATAACCTTCATTTCTCAGAACAAGAATAGACTGACGAGTTTCAGAAGAAAGTTCTTTGTTTCTGGCCATTTTGAGCCTGTAATCGAACCCACAATTGCTGATGCTCCAGATACTCAACTAGTCTAAAGAAGGCCAGTTTTATTGCTTCTTTAATCAGCACAACAGTTTTCAGCTGTGCTAACATAATTGCAAAAGGGTTTTCTAATAATCAATTAGCCTTTTAAAATGATAAACTTGGATTAGCAAACACAACGTGCCATTGGAACACAGGACTGATGGTTGCTGATAATGGGCCTCTGTACGCCGATGTAGATATTCCATTACAAATCAGCCGTTTCCAGCTACAATAGTCATTTACAACATTAACCCTTTGCGGTCCATTTATTAATTCTGCGTCAGGCTCGCCAGGTCTAATTAATTTTTACACGCGCATTTAATTTTAGACGCGCTGTTTAAAAGTATTTTTTTTCACAGTCAAACGGGTTTAAATGGCCCTGCAGATCACCAAAGCACTCACTAGGCATCTCCAGCCCCGCCCCACCCTTTCGTTTGCTATCGCTTTCACATATGCTACCAAATAAAAAATAATATTAATAATAGTTGTACATACCGATCAATCGTCTCCTGATGACTCGTTTTATCACCAAACTCCTCAATAATGCAATCCAAGTCATTATTTTATTGCTATAACGTCTCAAAAAAGGTCTGCAAATGTCTGTGACAGTCTCTGTGCGCTGATACTGTACTCCCAGCTTGTTTCCATACGACCGCCCCATCTGATGAAGGGGGGCTACTATGACTATTCATGAGATACGTGTTTTTTTTTTTGTTTTCTTTTTTAAATCGGCTTGTCTCGGCTCCTTTCGTTCCCACTCGGCCATTGAATGGTTTTCTCGGCTTTTTCCGTTGAAAAACCGACTTTTTTGCGTTTTTAAAATGATGTCGGACAGGGTCCGACAAAGGACCTGGTGGGAATAATTGCAATGTCGGACCCAGTCCGACAATGGACCGCAAAGGGTTAACAATGTCTACACTGTATTTTTGATCAATTTGATGTTATTTTAATGGACAAAAAATTTGCTTTTCTTTCGAAAACAAGGAAATTTCTAAGTGACCCCAAACTTTTTAACGGTATTGTATGTACTATATATCACCTTACAGTACAATAATATGACAAAAAATGGACAATGATAATACCCGAAAATAATCGTAATATATTTTTTAATAAAGTAGTCGGTGCAAATATAGTATTAGGTGGTGGATTGTGCCGATCACCGGCTTATTTTGAAAACCTTGCATTCATTGTCACTGTTTTTGCTTTGAAAATAATTGGTTATTTTTTTAGCAGTCATTTTTAACTTTTTAGCTTCTCGAAGTGCTTAACACAGAAAACCCGCCCCTTCAAATCTCTGATTGGTTAAATGTTGTGTCAAGGCGTAACACAGCTGTCATGTGGTTCCAAGATTTTTTTTTTTTTTTTCACCCAGTAATGTGCAAGTGATCTAGTCTGCTAGAAGCGTAATCAATCCTTATTGTTAAAGGCACGGTAGCATCTGCAAGACAGGCGATCAGTTTTTTCAGCCGGGCAGCGACAGCAACTTTGCCAGGCGGTCCGTCCGACTGAAAGGCCTGGGGAGAACCCTGTGACATCTCCAAGGCTCCAACAACCAATCAGGGATGGTTTTATATACTTTCAAAACAAAAGTAGAGTTAGCTAGTCAGACGAGATTTTTTTTTTTTTTTTTTGTCCTGTCGGGAGATTCGGCGAACAAAATTACAAGCTTACCAGAAATCATACTAAATCGTCCAAAATGTTTATAAACCCAAACATGCCAATAGAAACACCTTTTATGAGGTGCATCATTTCAGCATCTTGGTTTTGGTTTTGATTACTGTATATTCAATGATTTTAAAGCGCAGCATACAGGTATGTCCACAATGAATAATTTCTATATATCTTCCAGAATACTACTACCTTTTAAAGTGCACTGGACTGCAGTGCCACTTTAATATAGTACTAGTAGGCAATACCAGAATGAACCAGTTAATTAACCAAAGCCTTGTTTATATGAACTCTATAGGGTACTTGTCCTGTGAATTCTGGTATATGCACTGTATAATATAGCATAGATAGGACATTTTATGTGGAACTTTTCTAATTAACCTTTTAGGGAGTGGTTGGAACAAAAATTGATAACAAATGATTTATAAAGCTATATAGAGAGAGTGATGTTCAATTTTTTTTCCCCCCCAGGTGCTCACACATGCTTCTCTTGTAAAGTGTCTAGTCCCGACGTGAAGCGCTGCTCAGTAAATGGCTGTGGTCGGTTCTACCACGAGGCCTGCGTCCGCAAACACTCCATGTCCATCTTCGAGTCCAAGGGGTTCCGCTGTCCACAGCACAGCTGCGCCACCTGTTCTTTAGAACGAGACCTGCACAAAGCAACTAAAGGTAATGGAGTTTATTCTGATGACCCGACTAAATTGTTCAAATACATTATTTTGGTGAAAAGAATATTGAACTCTACTTTTAATTACCTATACAGCAGCAACCCCTAAAACAGCTATAAATTTAATTGCATGCTCCATTACAAACATTATTCCACAATTGTATCTTTAGTCCTGTTAATAAAGGGCTCAATAAATCAACTAGTTATTTTCTTTTCATTATGTTTTTTGAATCCTCCCCCAAGGAAATGCATTCTTTAAACATTTTTACTGATGCAGTTATCCTTTTTGTGCTTATTTTTGTGTTTTATTTATTCCTCCCATTTACTGCCTGAAGTTTCAATTCTTCTTGCACCCCCTCCCAGGTCGCATGATGAGGTGTATCCGGTGCCCCATTGCCTATCATACAGGAGATGGCTGCATTGCCGCTGGCAGTGTGGTCATCACCCCGCACATTATTGTATGTAGCAACCATTCGAGCTCCAAAAAGAACGCACACATATCCTCGCCTGTAAATGTAGGCTGGTGTTTCGTCTGTGCCAGAGGTAAGCTTGAGTCTTGGATTTTACTATCTTTTTACTATTGGAAATCCTTTGAGAGGCTTCCCCTTCACTGTTGTGCCACTGCTGCTAATGCAGTAAGCTTGAGGGGCTGTGGAGAAGCTCTGATTTGGGTGCGCTGTTTTTGCTTGCTCCTTCCAAGCAACAAAAATAACCCTATGCACTCTCAAGATGTTTTTGTTTCATTCTCACAAGTGCATTATTGTTTTGCAGCTGCTGCTTTTGTTTTCCAGACTTATTTCCATCGCAGGTTTGATGGTGTTCACTTTCTAGTGTTACAGGCATTAAGACACCACCTGAGCCTTCCATGCTGCAAATAGGAATTGATGTGTTAAACAAAAAATACCTGTTACACAAAAAAGTGAATGTAGGGAGGTAATTGTACCAATATCAAACTTGGTGTTATAGCAAGATAGATGAGCTTTACTGGATTCAACTTTCAAATAAAGCATAGAAAAAAGAAAAAGATGCAGAGCAAAACAATTTTGGATGTGAGAATATTATGCTAGATAAGAATGTGTTTTAAATCCTGTTACTATTGATTACCCCTTTTAATGGACATCTAGGTTATTTAGTTCTTGTTTTCCACTTTGAAATTATTTCATAAAAGCTTAGTAAATTGGATTTTGCAGTGTTAGTTCTGTAGATGTAGGTAGCTTCATCCAGCACGACATAAAATGTTGTAATGTATAGTATTAGTCTGTGAATATTAACAAGTTGAAAAACGGAATGGGAAACCATTTCTTTAGCCTTTCCTTGCCTATTGCACTATGACTTTATTGAATGAGAGAAATTAGTTTGTCAGTTATCTGACATTTACACTATGGGGTATACGCAAATGATTTTAAACAATTGCGAATCTAAACACAGCCACATTTTACTTAATTTAAAAATAATCTGAGTTAATGATTTAAGCAGTGGCAGTGTTTACATCTACCACCATTGTAGATACATTGAATAGACCCCTACAGAATGCATCTGAAAATATCTTGTGCTTTTCCTGATGTTTTATTGGAAATTAACTCCCTTAGCAAGGTGAAGGTTTAACCTACTGGTTTGTTAGTGGACAGTGTAGTGAAACATGATGCACGTCTTGCAGCTCTGCCCACAATGTGCATTATAATGATCCTTCATGCTGGGTTTGCATTTGTTGCTGCTGTTTGGTTGTTTTTGCTTCTGGGCAGCAAACTGCAAATCGCATCATTACGTCTGCATTAACTGGGAAGCACAACAGCACTATTAGATTGTGTGGAGTTAATATTTCCGTTATGGCAACAAAGCGAGAATGAAACCGTACCATTTATAACTAGAAAGCAAATGGAGATGCCTGCTTTCATTTATAACTGGAAAGCAAAAGGAGATGCCTGCTTTTGATGTAATTGGAAATGCACAGTGCACACCATTGTATGATTCAAGCACAGAGTTAGCAACTGCACCTGACTCAAATCTCTTCACTCGCTCATATTGAATTTCAGGTACTATTACAAGCTTCCCAAACCTTCAGATCAGTTTGGCTACTAAAATCTGTGTTTTAAAAAATATTTACATTTTATTTTCCAGTAGAAAATGTTTTATTGCAGGCACATGTCCTGAATGCTGATATGTACCATAGTGCAATGCATTGATTCTGTGCATAATGAAATTCAAAATATTCAATTTAAAAAAGAAAAAGAGAATTAATCAAATAATGCAAAATCACTTACATGGCTTAAGCCTTTAAATATAGAATTTGGTCTCCCCTCCCCGCCCCCCCACATATTAAACTTTTGTATGTTTTACTTCTTTGTGGACTGCAGGAAAAATTGCAGTAATTTATTTATTTATTTTAATGATCTAGTTATTTAAATGATTATGACAATTATTAGGCTTCTTGAAAAAGTGGACAACTTTTGTTACCTTCAATTAGGAGGTGTTTTTACTGGATTGTGTGATTTTAAATTCCCAGCTAATTTTTAAATGAAAATCACTTCTTTCCATTTTGATTTCTAAACCCAAATACAACTGGTTTACTGTTTACTTTTTTGAGTTATCTGTTTCTTTCAGAGTGCTGTCAGTTACCGTTGTTTTTTTTTTCCCTCACGTTTACACATGTTAATAGTTTTGTCTTTTTTTTGTTTTGTTTTCTGGAATCATGGGTAGTTTCATTGCAACTCATCATTTTCCCTGTTTGTTTTATATATAGGGCTATTAGTGCAGGACCATTCTGACCACATATTAAGTTCTTATGCCTATAAGTCGCACTACCTTCTGACTGAGTCAAATCGTGCTGAGTTGATGAAATTACCTATGATTCCTTCCTCTTCGTCAGCTACCAAAAAGAATTGTGGGAAAGGTAACCAAACTGTTTCTTTGTTATTTTTCTGTGTGTGTGTCTGTGCTTTTCTTTCCACTTGTGGAAGCTGTATGGCTAGCAAATCTGTTGCTTTTGTTTCAACAATTGAAAAAATCTGCTTTTTTAATGCTAAAATGCTAAATAAAACTGGGCTTAAAATAACCGTTTCATGTGGAACAAGAAAGCTGGGTGGTGATTTTGCGAGGCACAACTTAACTTGGTTTGCAGATATTGGTTTTGAATCTGTTATAAGATGCTGAACACAATTTTTGCGGTGACTGTTGTGGTGGTGGCATTTGTTGTTCTCACAAAGGAAATGTATGTCTTGCCACACGATTTGTAATGTTAAATTCCTACATTGGTCTGTACTTATTTCAGCCTTAATAATGCACTTCCACTGTAGCGCATTTGTTACCTTGAGTTGCATGTGGATACTTCCACTATGATAGTTGTCGTCTTGATAAGTGAAGTGGATTTTCTTTAGAAAAAAAAAAAAATTGTTTAATACCCTCAACAGATATTTGCACATCTATTGGAAAATGTAATATCGATGATCGGAATGCATGACTTTAAAATATGGAAAAAAGAACATTTTTCCTAATAATATCTTAATGTGACCACCTCATCCTAGTTACAGACATTGTCTTTTAGAATTTGTAGCAATTTGAACATTGTCCTTGGAAACTAAATGCAATTTTGAGCTAATGACTGTGAATAACAAGATGCTTAGTCCTTGTTTTAACTAAGAATTGGTTTGAGGCTAGTTGACTCTCAGTGCTGGGATGCTGCTTTCTGAAAGTTATAAAAAGAGGAGAGATTGTGTGTGTTAAACTGAACTAAATACCAGGTTATTTTGAGCCCTGAATTTGCTTGGCTTAAAGCAAAATGTGCTTGCTGCAAAAGTGAACTGTTCTGCTTCGCGCTTAATCCAATTTTTATGAGTTGATTGATTTATTGATTGATTGATTTGTATTAATTTTTTTGCTTAATGTACCAATGTGCTTTTGTTTTTCAGTGTTTCAAAGATTGGGTCTATATTTCCTCTAAATTAAGACGCATAAAATGTATTCATCCTTGAAATGGACTGTATTATTTTTGTATATCTATCTATCAGTATATCTACTGGTAAATACAGTATAAATCTAATAGAAATGTTATTTTAAATAGTAAATTTTAATTCTAAAAATATATATGCTTAATCTAATACTAATTTCTGAGGAAATATAGACACTTATTGTAACAATGTGGTGTTAATTCAGTTTGTTGTATTGGATAAAAATGCAGATAAGTAAGTTTTTACTAATGTAAATCTGTCAGATCTCATGGCTGAAGTTCAATAGTCTCTAAATCTTGGAGATCTGACTTTACTAACCAGCTTAAGACAGCTTCTGTCATGAATCAGCTTTCAAATCTAGAGCCAGCCAGATTGCATTTAAAGATGAATGCCTCTAAATTACGTTTTTTAATAAGAAAAGTGTGGAATTGTATTCCTGTTTGAAATTTCTATATTTTAAGATTGCTTTTTTTTGTAACTTTCATACTGTGAGTAAAGTTTCATTACACATAAAGTACCAAGAGAATAGGAGCAGAGAGAAAAAAACATGTTCACAGTATCAGTTACAAAGAGCAGTGAAAAGGCTGATCCTGGCCAAGCCACCACCACCCAAAATTCAACAAAAACAAACCTGTACTTTATAAATTCTGACTTTTTAAGTGCATTCTGATATACAGCATCTTCAAAATGTTGTGTTTTGAGAGCTCTTTTATTGCAAGTCAAACTGAATTGTCATCTTAAACTAAGCTCATAAGTAGGGCTGTATTTTTTTCACGGTAAAAAATTGTTTATTTTACATCATTTCACATTCTGAAAATCGGTAGCCTATTTCACGATTCAAGCATATTTATGAAAGCAGAAAAAATAGAATTATCATTCCAAATGGATTAGTTTCTCTAGAGTTATTATATAACATATGACATATGTTCGTATATATGTTCGTATATATTTAAATGCTTACCTGAAAAACAGTAAATGCTAAATTGCAGAATGTTTTGTTTGTGCACCTTTTTAAAGACATTTTATTTTCACCATCAGTGAGTTTCCAAACAAAATAAAAACATAAATGTAAGAATAACAACTGACACTGAAATGCTCTCTTCTTGTACTGGATAGAGCAATCTTTAGTAGAAATATGTCTGATCTTTGATGCAGCGGCTGTCTTTTTCATTGAAGACACTTTATTTAAAGAAATTGTGCAGCTCTATGTAGAGTGTTCAATCATATACCAGAAGCAAACTAAACTGGCTACTAGGTTCCTGAATGCAGTGTAACGGGTAGTTTATTTAAGTGATGAATATGTTTTACACTATTCTTTCAGAAATGGGAATTTTCACTGGGAACTACATATTACACGACAGTGGGTACATTTCAGGGAATTTGGGAAATCTGTGATAAACGGGGGAAAAATACAGCCTTACTCATAATGCTTGAAAATGTTTTGACATATTAGAAAAAAGGTGTCCAGAAATCTAAATTGCAATCTGGCTCCTCAAAAAAGCTCTGGGCATCTACATAACATCAAAATATTGTTTAGTGACTGCTGCAGAGTAGTCATAAAGCATATTCATATAATATTTTGTTTGCCACCTGACCAACACGGTGCAGGTTGATCAGATGACAGTATAAAACTGCCATATTACAGGCTTTGAAATTGCAAAGAATTATATTTGCAATTGTTCTGCATTGTTATATCCTTGTTTCTGCACGAAATCAATTGTGTGTTTGTTTTTTTGTGGGTTTTTTTGTTTTTTTTAAATAAAAATATTGACAACTTCTTGTAACTGCACCATTGAAACGTCTTTCTTTCTCTGTGTGAAGGCGGAAGACTGCTGTGCTGTGAGTCCTGCCCTGCTTCGTTCCACCCAGAGTGTTTAAGTATAGAGATGCCTGATGGAATCTGGTTCTGTAATGAATGCACAATAGGGAAGAAGCCTCATTACAAGCAGATTGTCTGGGTCAAACTGGGCAACTACAGGTGAGGTACAGCAACTTCACATAAGAAATAACTGTACATAATAAGGCTGTAATTTCTTCAAGGGGGTTTTCGTGATACGTCAGTCATAGAATTAACTTTATAGCTTTATATGGACAGTAATGTGTACTGTGATGTAAATGATTTCAGCGTTGAGCATTGTCTTGAATTTTCTTGAAACAACTTTTAAATCTGGGCTTCATTTTGGTCTGCTGATTTACCATTGGGTTTTTACAGCTGTTCTGAGTAGAACACTGTGAAGGTGTTTGTTTATTAGTTACAGGCACAGTGCTTGAAATATGGGACAAAAAGTAGGGGGAGGGGCTAAAATGTGAGCCTGACGTGTCTAATCAATGGTTTCCTCTCAGATTTCACAATACAAACTCGCAAAGTAAATCCCAGTATTCCAGGACACACAAGAACACTATTAATAGAAAATCAACATATTTGTCATGTTTGCTTTATTTTTAGGGAACAGTGAGTCAACACATATGTAATGTAATATAGATAGCTAGATATAGCTAGCTTTATTAAATTGAAAATAACATATACTTTAAACATGTATTTTCCTGTTAGGTTGTTAAATAATTATCTTTTCAGTGTTAATACAAACTTAGGTCTTTAAGGTTGGCAATATTGCAACAAACTGATAAAAATGCATGAATAAAAATCAGCCGCCCTCAGTTTGTAAACACAAATAATCAGTGATAGCCAAGTGTCAAAAAGAGAAGCAATTTGACTGAAGATTGAAAGTATAATAACGTTACTTAGAAAGGTGGTTTAAAGTATTACGATTCCTGTATTTTGGATGCATTGCTATTATTTTCTTGTGTAGTTGAATGAATTGTCTACATTTTATCTGGCTACCATAGGGCACTTACTTTTCACGTTGTTAGAATAATTGAGCTTAACGTTGAAAATTCAGCAAAACCTTTATCTCAAATTAGACTTCATAGTTATTATTTTCTGACTAATATTGTGTAATATCAATGATGCAAACTTGAATTGGAAACTACTGGACTCGTACTGTATTTATTAAAATGAAGTAAGAATGCCACATGACGTGTGTGTGTATAAATATAAAATCAGATATCGAAATGGGTGTGTTAATCAAGACACAATTAACTGGTAGCACTACCAAGATAAAATAGAAATAAAAACTAGACTATAAACTAAAAATAAAACATGGTCCAGGAAGTTAAACAGAATATGAATTAATTAACCCATAATCACAATTATTGAACAAAAATTGTATTTTATTTCAGAAAGGAGCTAACACAATGTATTAAGTTACTCTGCTATTACATTGCTGAGCACACTGCTACGGTTTTTTGTACTTCTAAAGAAACATGTGAATACGACCGGGACAAATTAAAGACTGACAACTGTGCCAATTCCAGTTTCCCTGAGAAGTCTGGTAACTCTATGTGTGATTCTGTGAATTCTAACCCAAGTATTACACGCAAGTGAATGACGAAACAAGCGTTGGTTTGAATGATATTGATAGTCGCTGTAATTGTTAATTATATATACAAGTACATATTAAGAAAAAAACATACCAACTTTTTTCGTAGCTGTTTTTATCACCTGATATATAAACATCCACTACAAGGAGAAAGTAAAACTTACCGCTCACATGTACAGCCTCTTGCTTTGTGCATCTACATCTATACTGCGCGTGGCCAAACAGCAGTTTGAGTGGTAGCATCTCCAATCATTCATACTGCACATGGCTGAAACAGCAGTCTGATTGGTAGTAAGAGGATGTGTATGCTGCTATGTACACTGCAGAAAGCCCATTTTTTATTATGAAGTGAATATTTTAAATATAAAGCATGTAAAGGTAAAGCTAATTCAACTGGTGTTGAGAACTGTCTGGCTTATGTTACCGAAAACTGAAAAAAAATCCTCCCACAGCAAACACATTTTCTAGCATACCTGGTGAGAAGTAAGGGGGCCAAAATATGACCCCCGGCACCTTCGAATAAGACAGAATTGAGGGGCCCTTGCAGTCTTTATCTTACAGGGGTTGGTAACAACTCTAAATAATAAGCCTGTAACGTTTATGATTAGTAGCAAACATTTACATCTGTATAATGTCATAACACTAACATTATAGCACTGCCCTGAGTTTGATTCCAATCTACTTTAAACGGCCACATCAAGACATGGTTTCTTGTGGCCATCTAGTGTCGGCAGCGTTTTAGCAACAAAAAAAAATGGTGAGTTACTACTACTATCAGGAGTCAGTTACTGCAACTATGCATTGAGTATCTCAGGATTTGAGCTTGCTTTCTTCTAAAGCTTGGACTTATCAATTTGGCTAAAGGAGCAAATTCTCCAAATTTAGATCTTTTATTGAACATCATGTAATCAAAGAAACAAAAAAAACCCGAAGTCTACCCGAAGCCATAATAGTATTAAAGTATTTCATGTTAGAAGTATATGGGAAACTTCAAAGCGGTAAGTAATTCAATATGTTAACGTAATGTTATTCCCCAGGTTTCATGCGACTTTATGAAGCAAAATTAGTTCTATAGGGTGATGCAAAACTTGTGGCCATAGCTGTAGCATTGCCTGCTCTCTGAACCATGTGAGATTGTAAGAACATCGAGAAAGGACACTGGCTGTTTTGGGGCTGTAGTAACAGGTGGCAAAAAGAGTGTGTTTTGTTTTTTGTTTTGTTTTGTTTGTTTTGCACATCACTGGACTTTGTTGTTTTCACCTGCGTCCATCACACACCTGTTTTTGCTGCCTCCCGATTTTAAGCATTTGCTACGGATTCATCTTCCCTGCCGGTGCAGCGGTGTAAGAAAATCGGGAAAGGACACTGGCTGTTTTTCCTGGGGTGTTTCTGTGTTATGGGTTGTGTTATTTTATTAATTAGTTAGTTGTGTATTTTAAATGTTTTATAATTCTTTATTTGCTTTTATATATCTGCTATGTCTTTTCATCTGCCATTTCTGTATCCTTATTTTTCTTTTTCTACTTTATTTTGCCTTCTAAGAAACCATTTTTAATTTTAGTATTTTATATATTTTGTTTAATTTCTGTAATTCGCTTTGGATAAAAGCACCTGTTAAATAATTAAATAATAATAATTCAACAATTAAGAAGAGCCCACCCTACGTATTAACTGTATGCATGTGTTGTTGTTTCTTAATGTTTTTGTTCAGGTGGTGGCCTGCGGAAATCTGCAATCCCCGATTAGTGCCATTTAATATCCAGACTCTGAAGCATGAGATTGGTGACTTTCCTGTATTCTTCTTTGGATCTCATGATTACTATTGGATTAACCAGGGCAGGGTGTTTCCTTACGTCGAGGGGGACAAGAGCTTTGCTGATGGCCAAATTAGTATTAACAAGACTTTCAAAAAAGGTGAGATTTGACATCTTCCAGTGTAAAGAAAGCATGTGTTTGAGAACATAACACTTTTTTTTTTTTTTTTTGGTTTCTAATGGCATGGTACCTATTTCTGTGTTTTATGCTTTTTTCATTTTAATTTGAATATAGACGCCCATATATAAATAGATATATTCAACAACATTTTCCTTACATTGATTGTGTATTATGGTTGAATAGAATATGTGTACATATACACGTGCTATCATAACATAAACAGCTAAACTAAATTTAAAATAGGCAAACCTGAGCATTTTACAATTCCACATATATAAAAAGGGTCAGGGTTTGGTAAAGGAGTCGCTCTTTATCTTGTGTTTTTTAAAGCTTGACCTTTTTCTCCCATCCCCAGCCCTCGAAGAAGCAGCTAAGAGATTCCAGGAGTTAAAGGCACAAAGAGAAAGCAAGGAAGCGCTGGAGATGGAGAGAAACTCTAGGAAGCCTCCGCCATACAAGGTCATCAAGGTTAGTGCTGACAAACTGAGGGGCGATTGCACAGAGGTTGTGCAGGAGCTGAGGGTGCAAGATATCTCCACAGCGCTGATTGCACAGAGAAGAGGCTGTGCAGGAGGGGATGGTGCAGGATATCTCCAGATCTGTGATCCCTGGTACCAAGGAGGAATACATTTGTAATTTGGCATTCCACCGAAACTGCTCCTTACTGCATAAATAATACAACATTGCCTCATGATCCTTATTTCCTAAATATTCACTGAGTTGTATCGGGGTGCTCTAACATCTGTGTCCGTGTGTCCTTTCTTAGTCCAACAAGCCGTTTGGGAAGGTTCAGATCTACGTGGCTGATCTGTCTGAGATCCCGAGGTGTAACTGCAAACCCACAGATGAGAACCCATGCGGGCTTGACTCGCAGTGTCTGAACAGAATGCTGCAGTACGAGTGCCACCCGCAGGTGTGCCCCGCCGCGGAGCTGTGCCAGAACCAGCGCTTCAGCCAGCGCCTCTACCCAGAGACCGAGGTCATCAAGACTGAGGGCCGGGGCTGGGGGTTGAAAGCTAGAACTGAACTCAAAAAGGTAACTGAAATATTGACCGACGATGGATGTATGTGGGCTTTAGTCAGTTTTTGTTGCATTTGAGAATTGCTGTTTAGTTGTATTTTATTTTAGGGTTAAAGATAATCTTTGTTTCCTCCTCTTTTTTTATTGGTATTTCAAAAACAATGCTATAAATTGCTGGTACCTGTTCTGTCGGTTCACATGGTCTTATTGATTAGACCATTGGAGTTAACTAAAAAGTGAAGTGAAATGATATATAAATTACAAACAAAGGACCAAACAGAAGGGGGTCCAGCGATTTTAATATTACAGTTGCCAATATGAAAGAGAATTTTAAACCTTGATTTATCACCTATTTTAAGCATAAGAGTCTGTAATTGCATATAGGTATTGATTGGCCAGACAAACTTTTTTATTGTGTGTCTGTTTTTAATAGAAGCAAATGATGGTGGTGCCATTCTACTTCCGTCCTTATCAAAATACTGTTTTCTGTTGTTTTTTCCCCTCCCAGGGTGAGTTTGTGTGTGAGTACGTTGGTGAGCTGATTGATTCAGAGGAATGCAGGCAGCGTATCAAATACGCTCACGAGAACCACGCTACCAACTTCTACATGCTGACACTTACCAAGGTATGGATTGGGTTGTTTTCATCTGTACTAAATCCTGTCACTGTTTTAATAATGCAGCCAAACCGGCTTATCAGGACCACCGAAGAACTAAATTATCATTAGACGGGGTGCTGTGTTTTGTTGATTTAACAACATAAGAGATCTATAGAGATGCAACGATATTTAGTTTTATTTATTTATTTATTTATTTAGTTTCATGCTTCTGAATAATAGTGTTGCCAATGCATCGATTTATGGTTGATTATTACCTGTCTGATATCGATTATAAATGCACCTTCTATCTAATACTGGAATTCATCTGGGAGGGGAAGTGGTGCTTTTTATATGTTTTGATTTTTTTATATATAAGAAATAATTCAGTGCAGGGAAATGCCTTTAGTTTGGGTATGTTTTTATAACATGGTAATAAATGTTGAATAAGTCCAGCTTTCCTTGCGCTTTTTAAAATCGTAATAACATCTTCCATTCTCCATATCTTTTGCTATGAATCAGCTTTTTATGTTGCATAATATGTTAGCAAAAAGATCACCCCATGTCATAAGGTATGTGGGACTGATTGATTGTCTCTGTTTAGGATCGTGTTATTGATGCTGGGCCCAAAGGAAACTACTCTCGTTTTATGAACCACAGCTGTAACCCGAACTGTGAGACGCAGAAATGGACAGTAAACGGGGATGTTAGAGTGGGACTTTTTGCTCTTTGTGACATTGATCCTGGTAAGGAATTGGATCCATTTGTAATTAGTAGTCCTTAGGATCAATTGCTTTGCCCTAGCACCTTCCACAAGAACATTGTCTTATCAACCCCCAGTCCCATTGGTCTGGCACTCATCTCCAAAAGGGTCTCTGCAGCCCTAGACCCCACATAAGGCTGGGTGGTCTTGCTAATTACTGTGGGAAAAAAATATGCAAAATGCATTTACATAATAAACTTCTTTCATAGTCCAAAGTCCTGAGTTTTTACACCACTAGATATCACTGTTTGCGTGCTGAAATACACATGCTATAGGACCAAGATTGACATTTCTATGTGTTTATGTATATATTTTTTAGACACAGAGTTAACATTCAATTACAACTTGGACTGTTTGGGGAACGGAAGGACTACATGCCACTGTGGGTCTGATAATTGCAGTGGATTTTTGGGTGTGCGACCTAAGGTAAGCAACGGATTTGCATGGACTAGCCAGTATGAATTTGCACATGCAACATCTCACTTACAACAGGGTATACATAATTCAGCATTCACACAGTGACCGAATAATGGGGGTCTGTTTTAATGATCTAAATACCACTGCTGTTTTTAAATCTATATTAATCCCGGTGCTTTATGTGTGTGTTTGTGTCTGTACTTATTATATATAGTAAGTAGGGTTGGCCGTTATACCGGTATCATCGTGGATACCGGTATTTTTACAGAGTGTAGACAGCAGGTGAAGCGAACGCACAAAATGTATATTCTGTAGATAGGTTTCAATTTCTTCCCCTGCTGAGTTCCTGTCCTGTGTGCAATGGACTGATTCATTTGAACTTCACAGGGAGGGGTTCTCAAAGATTGGTATTATTTTACTACATTCAATTATTTTGAATTACAGAACTAATAACTTAATACAACATGCACTCATTTAATCAATCAGGTCGCGTAACACTTTTAAAAGGATTGGTTTAAACTACGTTTGAACCTTCCCCAATATGTATACACTTAGGGAGTTTGTAACTAAATGCGTGGGTGGTCTAGACCAGACTTCAATGTTTTGTACACAGGCTTCATACCTTGCTATCGGTTAGCCTTATTTTATTTATTTATATTAACAACGTACCTCTCTTGGAATAAATTTATTTACTTTTGATATTGATTATTAAACTATTTGCATACTCAAAGTTTCTGTGGTTTTATATTAATAAACATACCTGTACTTTTTGTATCCATGGCGATATGATAAAATCTTTCTCCGTCTGTTCAAGGCAAAACTCTTAAAGGAAAGCATTTTATGTTTTGGAAACTATTTAAATGTGCATAATTAGGAGAGTTTGGGATTGTATTATATAAGCAGTTTTTAAAAGTGATTCTACTTTAAGAATCTCGTTTTGCATCAGCCTATTATATATTAAAAAAATAACTCCATACAGTAAAGAGAGGTACAGTTTTGCATAATTCGCAAAAAAAAAATAATAATAATAATAATTTGGTTAATGACTTGACCATTACAATCCCTTACAAAAGGGAGCAGTTTTTTTGGCTTTAGTAGAAATGAAAAGCTCCATAATAGGGCTGCCTCAGGGCTTGATAATTGAAGGTACAGTAATTATTTAATTACCTGAGTTAGATGCAATTGGGAAAGAGGCCAAGGTATTTAATAAATAAAAAAAGTAAAATAAATCTGGTCAATTGTTTTGCATAAGAAAAATGCTTAAAAATCCCAATCCTTGCGTGTCATGAGCTCTTTTTGTCCTCTGGACCACCTACCCTGTTACAATAGTATGTACAAATACCAGAAAATAAATAAAATGAACCTTGATCAAAATGTTAAATATATTGTGATATATATCGTTATCGTCTGTAACATCTAAAATATTGTGATATTTTTTTTGTGGCATATCGCCCACCCCTAATAGATAGATACATATAGCTATATAAATTTAACATGGCTTGGAAAAATAACAGCCTCTGATTGGTTAAACAGCATCACATGACCGTGCATATATATAACGTATACCATGGCTTGCATACTAATGAGCCGCTTCACACTGAATAAATTACGCATCACTACATTCTAAATTCCACGACAAACTGCCATTTTATTTGTTGTTCGTTACAAAACCACTGCCAAAATGAGTGACATTCCACCTATTTCCTTTTATATATTTGGGGATGATAACTGGTACAACACCAACTTTGAGTGAAGACAGCAGTCCACGTGAAAAAAAATACGAAGCAACTATCAAGTGTAGACACATAACAGTAGATGAGGAACAGCTAAATGAAATAGAAGAAAACAAAGATTGAAAAAACTAAAAAAAACTACAATATGGGCTGTTAACCCTTTGCGGTCCATTTATTCAGCGCGTGTCTCAGGCTAGTCAGGTCCAATTTATTTTCACATGCGCAGTTTATTTTAGACGTGCTGTTTAAAAGTGTTTTTTTTCACGGTAAAAGAGGTTTAAAAGGCACTGCATATCAACAGGACACTCAGTACTGCATCTCCAGCCCCGCCCCACCCCACCCCTTGTTCGCTATATTTTTCACATACGTCTTAATAATAGTACATACCGATAAATCATCTCCTGATCACTCGTTTTATCACCAAAGTCCTCAATAATGCGATCCAAGTCATTATTTTATTACTATAACATCTGAAAAAAGCTCTGCAAATGTCTGTGATATTCTTTGAGCGCTGGATGCAGAAGCAACTATCTTGTTTGTTTTATGTCCGTGTTATCTATGTGGTGTTGGGGCTATCTGTACTCATGATACGCCCATTTTTTTTTTTTTTTCCTGCTTCTCTCGGCTCCTATCGGTCTCACTCGGCCATTGAATGGTTTTCTCGGCTTTTTCCGGAGAAAAAACGACTAGAGACCTGTTTTTTGTGTCTTTTTAATGATGTCGGACAGGGTCCAACATTGGACCGGAAAGGGAAAATTGCAATGTCGGACCAGGTTTTAGGACCGCAAAGGGTTAATGTACTTAGACTGGTTTAAAGAAAAAATATGGAAATTAATTTTAATGAAATAAGTCAAAAAAATCTCACCAACATAAGGGAATTTTATGCCAGTGCAAGAAGTTCAACTGGTGACCAGTATTCAGTCTCCAGTTTTATAACGCTGAGCTGGACTAAATAGATATTTTAACAGTATAAGTTTTAACATCTCTGCGAGTTTAAAACCAACAAGAACGTATTCCTGTTAGTCATAAAAGCGTTTGAAAAGCAGGTAAAGACAAGGCCAGACACCACCCCCCGAATTACTGGCCTGGATTTGAAGCGTCTGCAGGAAACTGAGGCACTGTCCCCTGACACTGTGGTCGGATTGGTGCGTAAAGTCTGGTTTGATCTTCAACTTAATCTGGCACGACTTGGACGCAAGGGTGTCCGACAACTAACAAAAATATCTTTTGAGATCCAAAAGGATGAAAATGGACTTGAATATGTAACGCATATAATGAGGACACAAACTCACCTGATACAGATACAGTTTCAGCATCCATGGCAGCTGCTCCCCTTACTTCCTCTGTGTCATATGAAACTCCACCCATCATCAGCGTGTGCTCACTTTCTAGTGAGATGCCACTTTAAATGCAGAAATTCACAATAAACGGACATGTGCAATTTATTTTTAATAAGTGAACAATAAATTAAATGTAGTTACTTTTGGGACTATGTTACACTGCGGATGTATACACAATAAAAGTGTCTGGTTTTGTCTTAATTTAAAATGTGTTTTAATTATTTTGTATCCCCCAAATGACAATTAGCCGTGTTATAAGTGGTATAAACCACTTTGGGCCATGCGGTTCTAATGATAGATACCACTTCTGGGTTGATTAAAGGTCCTTGGCTTACGCCTCGGGCCTTATCACCACCCCAGGCAAGGTATATATCATGGGAACTGCACGGCCCATTGTGGTTTATGTATATATATTTCCACACATTGGGGTATGCAAACTTTTGACGACATCTCTCTCCTTTCTTTCTTTCTTTCTTTCTTTCTTTCTTTCTTTCTTTCTTTCTTTCTTTCTCTCACACACACGTGTACTGTATATGGAGGCATTTCTCCGTTCCAGTCTAAGTTTTATTTTGTAGTCGAGTTGCAAGTATAATTGCACACAGAACATACGGAAAACAAAACAACTTTACTCCATTCTGTTTTACAAAGAGAAACGATCGACTGTTACATCTAAATGCTCTTGGCTTAAACACACACTCATAAAACAAATAACTGGGAAGAAAAGTGTGCAAAAAAACAAAAACCTTAAAGCTATATTGCTGTCATTTTGAAAAAAAAATATATAATTACACTAAGAAGCCACATTTTTCTAATAGGTAAATCAGCTTACCGTCATCGGTGCCAGTTCTGCTCTGTTTTATTTGAATCACAGACAACTGTGATTTAACCCGAATGCAGAAAAAAGCATTCGGGGGGAGAAATCTAGTTAAAACCTGAAAATCATACACCCTATTTATACCTTAAATGTCGCTTGAAGTTTTTGCTTTTAATTGAAAAAAACACCCGATTTAGAAAATTATTTTTTTATCTTTTTAAAACAGATAAACCTGGGTTTCGGCAATATATTTATTAATGACAATTATTCACTACTCTTTCTACATAAAGAAAACATCTTTCACAAGGTGGGCAGTGTGCTTAGACATTGCTACTGACCAATCTCCAATTTTTGTGGACCTATGTATAATAGAATCCATTTGTTCAAGTGACTTGCGGCTGGGGTCGGCTGAAAAAAAACAACAACTCCGCTAGTGTTGTAAGATTATTTTTGTTATTGTTTTGGACCAAATAATAAGAAACACTAAAACACCCCAGCACTCAACAAAATAATGCAAGGCCTATATATACCTTAAGGGTGATTTTTTTTTTTTTTTTTATGAACCCCTTATTGCAAAAAGCAATAAAAATGTGATCAAGATTTCCAGCGTGTTAACAATGTCCATTTGGTTTTTAAATACTTTAAGATTGACTTTTGTCTATGGTCACCGTTTTTTCTTTAGGTCTCTAATAGTGAGTTATGTTTTTTTTGTTTATCAGAGTGCGGTTGTGATCGAAAAAGAGGAGAAAGCAAAGAACGCCAAACTGAAAGCAAAGAAGCGTAAAATCAAGCCTGATACCAAGCAGACGCACGAGTATTTCTGTTTCCGCTGTGGGGAAGGAGGGGAGCTGGTGATGTGTGACAAGAAGGACTGCTCGAAAGCTTACCACCTCCTTTGCCTTAACCTGACCAAGCCTCCATATGGTATGTTACCCCATCCACTGTGTTGTTTACTCAATGCTTGGGGCATAAAGATCCTCTGAAATCAATATACTGAGTGGTCCCATAAGTCAGGACTCACCTATCATATGTTGTGCTGATTAGGATGTTCTGTTAAATCAGACGTCCGCACCCTGTTAACTGTCAGCATCACACGTAAAAGTGATCTGAATTCCTTCCTCTGCTTCCATTTCACAGCTGAAAGAAATGGTCAGTCAATATTGATGCATCTGATTCTTGACTTGTGGCTCACCCTGTATATCCCCTTCGGTCACCCATTTTTCTATTTAATATTTTTAAGACGTTTTAGAACCATGTGTGTGAACTCTGGAGTTTGAGAAGCTGCCCTGCCATAACTTTGAGAAAGCAAAACATATGCATAAAATAGATACATAGATAGGAACTTAACATGGTACATTTGTTCACACAGTGATTTGAAGGGGATGTATATTTTTTAAATCCACAAATGTAGATTACATATTTTACTGAGTGTGTAATTTTGCATAAATCAGAAAACCAGGCACCTGACTAGTCTGCAGGAGATTAAGGGCTCTATGGGATTAAGAGCTGAGGGGACAAATATGTTCCCTGTAACAGCACAAAAATGAGCAGCTGGATGTCTGTGATGTAGTAGACAAACATTTTGACTAGAGCCTTCATAAACTTACAGTTCCTTAAGTTTAGCCCGATATTTGATTGTTTTGACATTATGGATGAGTGATTGTGGAATACTGAGTTGCTACATAAATGTAAGTTATTTTGTTTAATTTTGTCAGACAGAACATGATGCTGATCATGTTATTTTGCATCTATGTTGTTCATTATTCCTACTATAAAAGGGCTACCATAAGGTGAACCCTCTAATATCCATTTCTTTCCGTTTCATGAAGGGAGGTGGGAATGCCCGTGGCATCACTGCAATGTGTGCGAGAGCCCCTCTGCTTCCTTCTGCCAGTTCTGTCCCAGCTCATTCTGCAAGGATCATGAGAGAGGATCTCTGGTGGCGTCTTCCCTCGACGGCCATCTCTGCTGCTCCAACCACAACCCCAAGAGCCCTCTGGCTCCCGAGTCCTTCAGCAAGATCAAAATCAAACTGGAGCCCCAGGAGCCAAGTGAAGAAATGGGGGGGGATAGTCTTTAAAAATGGAAATAACAAACTTACAAAACTGTTCCTAATATATAAAGCATAAGTAATGAAAATAGGCAGGGTTTCTTTTGATTTTGTTTTTTTTTTTGGTTCAGGCAACCATAGCAAGTCAATTTTAAAGAGAAGTGCTTGCTGACATTGCTGTTCATTCATTCCAGTTTACAGCGGGCATTGAAACGGATTGTGGAGAGGTCAGCCTGTGACACAACTTCCATGGATGGATGGATGGAGAAGGCAAGCCAAATTCATTGTGATGTACTTTTTACAGACCAAATGTAGCTGTATTGGTTATTTGGCACTTTTTAAAACAGAAGACTTTTATTCTTGATGGAGTTTTGACAGGTCTCTGCCTCGCTGTTATTGTTTACCTACTGTGAGCTGTGGTTGCCTGGAGGACTCTTAATTCTGCCAATTCGTTATTTAAAACATTTTTAAAAAGCCTTGCATTCAATGCTGGGCCATTAAACTGAGCAGAAATCTGCCAGTTAGTAGGTCACTCCAAAAAAACATTACATTTGTTTTTATGTACTGTACCTCTCAAGATTTCATTTTTGTGCAATTAACATACATACACTACATTTCAGAAGCAGATCTAATTTTCTGTGTCAATTGCCATTACTTTTATTTTGTTAGTGTACTCATCTGTTTTTCTATAAGGAATTGAAAGCCATTCTGGCCTGGTTTTTAGATACACATAGTAGGGTTCATTTTAAAGTGACCAAGTGCTGCATTCCTCAATCATGTTGGCAGCACCAAGTCAGTATTATAATGCATTTAACACACTGATGTTGCACATTTGACCTTAAAGTATTGACTGTACACAATTACCACACACGGCTACATTAAGGTTCTAACATTGTTGCACAGACCATTTTAAACTGGTACATATTTAGGTTTTATCATAATGGTTCCCTCTGGAGTCGCATTTTCAAACCTTTTTCATGCATGGTTTTTAAACATCATTTTATTTAAGCTGGTTTTCCAGTCCTTTTATACACCACTTGTATAACACTAATTTAAAGAAATTGCATCATGTATACTTGTAGATGACTCCTAGGGACTTTTTTTAAAGCATTGGGACTTGTTTTGAAGAGAGTATATCTGTAAATATTTAAAGAATGTATTCCGTTATTTAAAATGAAAATGAAAAAAAAAAAAAAAAACTTCTGTCATATTGAGCACAGAGAGACTGAATTACATATCTCATTATAGTGTTTCCCTTCTTGATTTTTTCGTACCCCTAAAGGTTACCGTATTCTGAAACTTTACATTAGCTTTGAAGTGATCTTTAAAACCAGTTAAACAAATGTGGAAGGAGCCTTTTGCTTTAGTTTCATATATAGAGCAAATTTCTTATTCCAATCAGCAGAAGGAGCATTATGTCAAGCCTGTTTTTAAGCATTTAATTTGTTTGGTTTCCTTGATGTAAAATGGTTTTAAAGATGAAGCAAAAACTTATTTCCAGTACAGTGTGTGTATTGAAAATAAATGGAATTACTACAGACCTTGACTGACTGATTGAATTTATATTAAAAAAAAAAAATGATAATTTGGGACTGTATACAATATTAGAATTGATTGTTTACGGTTTATTTTTGACATGGTGTTTTTTTTTGTTTGTTTTTTTACAAAACTAGACAAAGAAACAAGCAGCATTTTTCTCTTCAAGTGGGTAAATGTGGTCTGTGATTTTATTGCTTTAGTGGCTATGCTAATGTTAATGTATACCTTAAACTGTCATCAGGCAAGGCTGCGCTAACAATGTTTTAACCTTACATTGCAATTCATGTGTGTTTGTTTTTTGTAATACTCTAATGCAGTGGTTCCCAAACCGGTCCTGGGGACCCACTTTGTCTGCTGGTTTTCATTCCAACTGAGCTCTTAGTTAACTAGACCCTTAATTGAACTGATAATTTGCTGAAGTAATTGTTTTCAGCTCTTAACAGATGCATATTTCAAGTTAGCTATAATATTTTATAAGTAACTAGAACTCCGCAACTGTTTTAAGAGCTGACAACAATTAAAAAAAGGTCTAATTAAGCAAATTATCAGTTCAATTAAGAGTCTCGGTTGGAATGAAAACCAGCAGACACAGGGGGTCCACGGGATCGGGTTTGAGAACCACTGCTCTAATGGTACTTGTCTTGCAGTGTTATACTCAGTGTAACTAGGTATGTTGAGTTTTTGTATAGCTTAATAAAAAGGTTTTTGAAGGGTTAGGGGCAATAGGAGAAACGGCTGCTCCCAAAAGATTTGGGGCCGTTTTCTTTTGAACTACAGACACTGGGCAACCCAATGGCTACACCACTGGTACAAAAACAGTCACTTTATGTTTGTTTTTTGTTTTTAAAACAAAAAAAACAACCTCTGCCTTCTTTGATTTCAGGTGTTCCATAGTGTTTACTTGAATTTGTTTTATTCATGCCTTATTTTACCTTCATTTTATTTATGCAGCAAAAATAATCGTATTGTTTTTGTATTGATGTAATTTTAGGGGACAAAGTCTGGATTTTTTTTTTTTTTTAATCCGCTTTTATGGTTTTCTTTTTTCAGTGCTTTCAAAAACAGGGAACATTTTAGTATATATGGTATTCCAAGCCAGATATTTCTAAGGCAGCAGTAAGAGATGGCTTTGTTTTCTGTCTTTAGGTTCCATCTATTTATAATTAATTTTGCAAATGCCTTGTCTGTTTTTAAGTTACACTTTTTTTAAACCAATACTGTGTGTAAATCAAGGAAAGATAAAATTGACTAGAATTATACTTGAAGGTTTGTTAGTTCAGTTACACCTTGTGATAGAGAAGCAACCAGTATAAAGACAGGTAGTGGACAAAAAAATGGAAACACCAATGTAAAGTCACTTAATAGGGCGTTGGGCCACTATGGTAACCCGCTCTGTGGAGTTCTCGGCGGACCGTTTTTGATGAAACTGGCTGCTCATGCCCCAGGTTGATATTTGCAGTCAATTGATCTGCAGTTGCTCGCCTGTTTTGCCTTGCACATCGAATTAATGCACGGATATCACGATCCTGGAGTATGCACTTCCGCCCACTGTTGCCCGTTGCTGATGATCACTTTCTCTCGGAGTTCCATGCCGACATCACCTTAGACACCGTTGCTCATGAAACATCAGCAAGTTGAGCTGTCTTGGTCACTGAAGCTCCTGCCAAACGCGCCCCAACAATCGCCCCTTTTTCAAAGTCACTGAGGTCTCCCATGCTAGCCATAATTATAGGCAACCAGGCCTGTCCAGCATTTTTATACATGACCCTAAGCATGCTGGGATGTTATTTGCTTAATTAACACATGAGCCACACCTGTGTGGAAGCCCTTGCTTTCAATATACTTGGTGTCCCTCATTTACCCAGGTGTTTCCATTTTTTTGTCCACTACCTGTATATACATGCTTTAATAATATTGGTCTGCACTTTATGCATTGATTTTTTTTTTTTTTTTTGGTTCTTGGCATTTTTAAAAAACAGTTTTTTACTTGTTTCCAAGATCACAACTTTTCAGGGATTAGCTAACACTAGCCAACATTTAACGATTCAGTTTAAAAACACTATGTGATATTCAGATGCATATATGTCACAGATACTATCCTGGTTTCTACAGTAGAGCAGATTCTTTTTAAGTTACTGTACATTCACTAAGCTGAAGTTACTATTTTGTTCTGCAACTTTTTGGCAGTGCAGAGCCTCAGAAGGGGGAGTGGCATGCATTTTTGTGAAATACAAATACATTCCTGGAATGTTAGGAATACAGAGAACACTTTAGCAATTTGAAATTACCGATTTTAACACTTGAGTCCCTGAAATTATTTGCTCAGTAGTGGGTTTTCAGCTGGACTATAAAGTTTAAATATTTGTGCTCCTAAATAAACTGTGGTTCTTAAGCCTTATCCTGCCTAAAATGATCTGCTACAACCCCTGAAGCATTCAGATTCGCCCAAATGTACTTTCATTTTTTAATTTCATGTTTTTTTTCATGACTGTAGAGCTTACTTCGAAAAATGTATTTCTTTTCTTCTGAGCTGCACGGTGCTATCCATACAGAAGATTTCTTATCATTAATGTTAGAGTAAGTAGCGGGGTTCCAAAAAATAGTTTCATTGTTAACATCTTGACAACTTTTTACACTTCTACCTTTTAAAGTCTGTTTCAAAGCACTTTTCAAAATGGCTGCTCCAGTGCACTGGGGTTTGAGATCTGTCCTCTAAATCACTGTTGCGTACCACATCATAGATCGTTATTGCGGTTTGAGAATGTGGGCAGTAATCCTTACACTATCAATGCCCTAGAGTGGCCATTTTGAAAAAGACTTTAAAGTCATGAGTGTAAAAAGTTGTCTGGATGTTAACAATGAAAATAAAAATGGCAGGTACGTTATTTAAACAGTTTTAGCAACATGTCTGGATGTGTAACGCTATATTTTTCGGAACCCTGCTGCTTGCTCCTTAATGCCAATTGTACAATTCCAAACTTTAAAACAAACACTCCTACTGTTGCTACAGTTCCACAGCTATATTTTGAATATTTTTTTTTCACATTGAGTCCTGTAGTGAAATTGTAGCTGCCCTTTCTGCAGCTTTTAATGCACTTAAGGATACCCCCTTTACTGATCAAGGTCACAGATGGTAAAGTAATTTGATCTGTAATGCTTACCCAAAAGTGTATAGAAGCATTCATATTGTTACTACACAGAGTAAAGTGTCTAATATTATATCTTATCATATTGCTCAGTAGATCCCAGATTATAAATATGTATTTAAAAAAATTAAAAAAAATAAAAACTACAGATCAAATATTTACTGATTTACAAAATCCATTGCCTTTTTTAAAACGTATAATTTCTGAAGTTAAAAAAAAAAGTAACCTTTTTTTGCCTTTTTTTTTTTTTTTTAAACAGTTTTTAAAGGGAGCATTTACACAATCTCACAGGTAGATTCTCCTTTTTATGTGATCTTTATCTTAAAATAAAACTAATAACTGTTGGTTTTGTGAAATGTTGATTGTAATTGTGGACTTTCCATATGACCATCAAAATAAAGTATACATTGAAAACATTTGAAACACACGAAGGCTTGGCTAAAACGAAAACCCTTTTCAACACACTGCATAGTGTTGCTTCCCTTGGTGTTTTTTTTTGCTGGGGGTTATTACTGTATTAATTGATGTTGCTGTTTTAGAATTTAACAATCACCAATTCTTTTGTTTCTGTTTTGTTGTTTGGCCTATGTGCATAGTGTAAAAGAATGATGCTTGTCAAACCTTGTACATAGTTAGCAAATCCAGATTGTCACTAGTTGTAGTGTATTTAGAATGCCTGTAATATTTAGCTTCTTCTGAATGTGTGTGACTGTAGGAACGTATACTTTTTTTGTACATTATATTGACTGATGTCCTTTTTTTATTTGAAATATTTTTGAATTCAGATGTGTTTTGCTTCTGCCAGAATTCATTCTGAAGGGTTTTTAATGACATTCCACAGATTTATCAGTTTCAGACTTAAGGTTTGACTTCAATAAACTGTTCTGAATGTTCAAGTCTCACACGCTTCTCCCTTTGTGCTTGTTGCTACTTTAGAGATTTATTTTCTCTTGTCATCTTTGCTAAATCACCCTACACCCTGTCAGGATAAGCCACAGCTGAATTTCCAGAGCATTTTACAGTGCTGTGGATTCACCCTGCATTGCATCAAGCACCTACTTGGTGATCCTGGGATAACCCCTAAAAATAAGTGGTTGATGCAATCCAGAGTGATTTGGGTTTTTTTTCCCCCAGTGCTATAAAATGCTAACAAATGAAAATCCAGTTTTCACTTATCCTGGTGGGGTATACGTTGATAACCCCTATCATGTCATTATCACAAGTTAAAAACATTGTTTTAAAGGCTTTATTTCATTTTGTAGCCCCATTTATCCTGCCACAACAGTGGAATTTTCCTGATATTCACTGCCTGTGTTACAAGTAGTAGGACCACACGGTTTCCAACACAAAGTGTAAGGCTCAGGAACAACTAGAGTCAATGTGATGTAGTCTGGAAAACAAAATGATCATATATATATATATATATATATATATATATATATATATATATATATATATATATATATATATATATATATTTTTTTTTTTTTTAAGTGCATATAAGAGGGAAGATAAAAAAAAAAAAAAATGTTTAATGAAATGTCTGAATCTTCCCACAACATGAACTACAAAGCTAAGCCATTATATTTTCCTTCTGTGTAACCATGACTTGAAGGGGAGACGTGCTTGTGGGTATGGGAAGAATTGTGAGGTTTGATACAATATTTCACATTGAGTGCAATCTTTGATGCACATGAAATAAACTAGAAGCTTGAAGGGAATGTCCTTACACACAACATTACTTATATTCATTGACCACACAATAACTGGAAATTCCTGGCTCCTGATAATTTAAATAATATGCTTAATTGAAGATAGTTGTGAAACTGAGGACTGGGTGCAGGGCCAGTGTGAGTTTCAAACCATTTCATGCATTGGAATTGATGTAATTGCAATACCACTTTGCCTTTAGCTCCTTTCTATCAAAAACTAGCATGGGTTGTTTTTTTAAGTGTAGTGAATGGGGTGATAAACACGTGTATATCTCTGGTTAATTCCTGGGGGGGTATTATTGCTTTAGAATTAAACTCCAGTTTGTAAAATAGCAAACTCATGTTCTTATTCTTCTGTCTTACTGACTAGCCTCCAATCTGTGATATGACCCAGCAATATTAGATGCTATACCCTAATTATAGATCCTATATTAATAATACAACCCAATGACGTTCATTAGCCAGTAAGAGCTATGTTGGTGTGGGATACACTACAAAGTGTTTTAGGAGATTGTGGCCCATTCCACCATGCACGGTACGGGACATGGCTTTTTACTCCAGTTAGCGTGGTCAGTGTTACTCAGAGCCCAATGCAATGCTAATACGATCCCCCACATCACTTCACCACAGTCAGCACCGAGAAGCATTTTTCTTATCAGAAGAATTTTTTTTCTTTTCTTTAATAGTTAATAGGGGTGGGTTACTGGTTACTCTAAATAGTTATAATTACTGGAGCACTACTTTTATTACTCAAGTACTTGAAAAAAATGTCAATAATATATCTTAATGAATTCATGTTCAATGTATTGTAGCGACCCGGTCAGTTCAGGTCGGCAAGACTTTTTTTTTTTTTTTTTTTTTTTTCTCGTTTGTTTGTCTTGTTTCGTCTGGTCCTGTGCCTTTATGTCATCTGTATGGTTCCGTTTCGGTAGTGTGTGTGGTTGTGTGCAGACCATGTCATCTAGACCAGTGGTTCCCAAACTGGGCCTGGGGACCCACTGTGTCTGCTGGTTTTCACTGCAACTGAGCTCTCAATTACTTAACCAGACCCTTAATTGAATTGACAATTTGCTGAATTAGACTTTTTTTATTTTTTTCAGCTCTTATTTCAAGTTAGCTACCCTATTATAAGTAACTTGAACTCTGCAACTGTTTAAGAGCTGAAATCAATTAAAATGGTCCAATTAAGCAAATTATCTGTTCAATTAAGGGCCTAGTTAAGTAATTGAGAGCTCAGTTGGAATGAAAACCAGCAGGTCTCAGGTCTGCACAGCGCTTTTACAATGAATCTGAATCTCCACTTCTCTCTCGCTCTTCATTTTTAAACACTGCAGAGAAAAATTAACATGCAGCGCTTCAAGAGGCATCACAGTTGAACCAATAGCAGCACAATATCGGTGGTTGCCCAGACAACAGGTCGGCAGGTTAACAAGCCATAGGCGGACGATATCAAGAAAGCAGATTGCAAGGCTGGGCTGGAGGAGGAACAGAGTTGTAAAAATCCATGTCAAGACCTGAATGACAGTAATAAAGAAAGAACAGAAACACACAAACCTGCCAGTCAAACTGGCATGGAATTACACATAGAAAACAGTAAAATACATAGCCCCACCTAAATACCTGCTACACATGTATTAAATAAACTGGATTAAATAAAGGATGAAATGCTTGAGGGAGAAGGGACAAGGGCCTCGCATTGATCAGTACTTCTTACTAAGTCAGTCAAGTCAGTCGAATGAAATCCAGCGACAGGAAACAAACCACAGTTCGCAGGATATCAGCACCCCTGTCATAGACGTGAGGAGGACTTGCATGGACACAACTAGTGTTAAACCTAACGATCCTTGTGAACCCGGTCAGATAAACCAGCGTAAGCGAGAAAAGAACCTCAATGGGCACAAGCCTGGAGTTAAATGGCCAAGAGCTTGTGAGAAAACTGCGTGGGACACAGTAAACACGGATCTCTGTTTTGAGTTGGAAAGGTTAAGTGGAACAGTTGAAAAAAAAGCTGGATAAATTTGGGGACATCATCTACGCATTTGGAAGCGAGAGGTTTGGAGTTGGAAAAAGGAAGGAAAAAGTGCAAACTATTCCTGGAAAGTCTAGACGGAAGCAGGAGATTGAACGCTTAGAGAAAGGAGGCAGCTGAGGAACCAATGGAGGAGAGCAGAACAAAGTCAGAAGGAGGCACTCAATCTATTACAAAGGGACATAAAAGATAAGCTTGCAACATTGCACAGAGTTGAGTGCCTACGGAAACGCTGCAAAAAGAAGGAGCATGCTAGAACTAACTTATAAAGACCCGTTCAAATTTGTAAAGAAGTCATTCACCAGTGAGACAAATGGTACACTAAAAGCATCTAAGGTTGAGCTGGAGAGATATTTTGAGGAAACAGATTTAAAAAAGCAGGAGCCTATGTCGATTCCTTTAGACATCCCACCTATCAATCCACCAGAATACCAAATGGAGGACTGGGCACCTAAGTGGAAAGAAGCAAAGCAAGCTGTGAAAAAAGCAAGGGCATCATCATCTCTAGGGCCTAATGGAGTTCCGTACAGAGTATACAAGAGTGCTTCTGGAGTTCTACAAATCCTGTGGAAATTGATGAAAGTGGCATGGGAAAAGCAGGTTGTACCAAGAGCATGGCGCTGAGCAGGTGGGGTCTTTATACCAAAAGAAAAAGATTCTACGAGTATCAGTCAGTTTCGCCCTATTTCCCTGTTAAATGTGGAAGGCAAGATTTTCTTCAGCATTATTGCTCAGAGATTGTCAACTTACCTATTAAAGAACTGCTTCATTGACACTTCAGTACAAAAGGCCAGCATTCCTGGTTTCCCAGGATGCTTAGAACACATCAATGTGATCTGGCAACAAATTCAATCAGCTAAAAAGGAGAGGAAGGCACCCCATGTGACATTCCTGGATTTGGCTAATGCATACGGTTCTGTGCCATATGAAATTCTTTGGGCAGCATTTGATTTTTTCAGTGTACCGATGACAATAATAAATTTAGTGAAAGCCTACTTTGGAGATTTGCAATTTAGTTTTTCAACTTCAGAATTCAGCACCACATGGGAATGCCTATAAGTTGGAATAATGGCAGGATGCACCATTTCTCCACTGGCTTTTGCCATGGCAATGGAAGTAATTATTAGGGCATCAAAATGGGTAGTGGAAGGAGAGCGCTTGGCTTCTGGAATGTGATGACATGACAACCATGACTACAACAGTAGCCTGCACTAATCGGTTATTGGGCAAATTAACCAATAACATTGAATGGGCACGAATTAAATTCAAGCCCGCTAATCAAGGAGCGTATCTATAGTTAATGGTAAAGTAGTGGATAAAAGGTTAACATTAATGGTGAGGCAATACCAACAGTGTCTGAGAAGCCAGTGAAGAGCCTTGGGAGATGGTACGACGGGGATCTAAAGGACACAGTTCGTGTGGGAGAAGTTAGACAACAAGCAGTGGAAGGGTTGAAGAGCATAGACAGCTGCGCTCTACCAGGCAAACTAAAACTCTGATGCTTTCAGTTTGGTCTATTGCCGAGGTTGCTGTGGCCACTGACTGTGTACGAGGTTTCTTTGACAACAGTAGAGAAGCTGGAAGCTTTAATTAGTTCATACGTCAGGAAATGGTTGGGAGTTCCACGTTGCCTCAGCAGAGTGGGACTTTATGGTAAAGGAATACTGCAGCTACCTGTCTCCGCTCTAACCGAGGAGTTTAAGTGCGCCAAGGTCCGACTGGAAATGACATTAGTAGAGTCACGCGACAAATGCGTAAGGGAGGCAGCACCTGTGCTGAAAACTGGAAGAAAGTGGATGGCAAAGAAAGCTGTGGAGGATGCAAAGGCTGCCCTTCGAATTGGTGATATCATGGGGCAAGTTCAGCATGGAAGAGGGGGTCTTGGTCTCAGTTCAGCTCCTCCTACATGGCACAAGGCAGCCCCAGCGCAACGGAGGAAGCTTGTAGTCAACGAGGTGCAAAAGCAGGAGGAGAGGATGAGGTGTATAAAGGCCATTTCCCAGGGCAAGCAGGGAGAATGGATGAGATGGGAGAGTGTGGAACAACGCAAGATTGGCTGGCAAGACCTATGGTCAATGGAACAGAGCAGGATCAGTTTCCTTATAAGGTCAACATATGATGTTCTCCCATCACCACAGAACCTAAACCTCTGGGTAGGAGAGGATCCCTCATGTCCTTTGTGTTCATCACCTGCAACATTAAGGCACATTTTGACAGGATGTAAGGTGGCTCTTAGCCAAGGACGGTTTACTTGGCGCCATGACCAGGTGCTGCGATGTTTGGCCTTAGCATTGGAAGACAAGCGTAACATGACCAATAAGTTGCCACCTGTTCCATCAAAACATTACACACAAAAGACAACATTTCTCCGCCCAGGAGAGCAACCACCAAGAAACAACTGGAAGCTGCTAGAGACTGGAAAATGCTGGCAGATGTTGGTCAGCGGCTTATTTTTCCACCTGAAATTGCCACCACAAACCTTCGACCAGATATTGTCCTGTGGTCTGGATCAGCACGCCTTGTTCACCTGGTAGAGTTAACAGTGCCATGGGAGGATGCTGTAGATGAGGCGTATGAGAGGAAGAAACTGCGGTATGCTCAACTAGCCACTGAAGCGGAACAGCGAGGATGGAGAGTCTGGGTTTACCCAGTGGAAGTGGGATGTCGAGGATTTGTGGCACACTCTACAACCCGGTTTCTCAGAGATGTCGGATTCAATGGCCAAGAGTTGCGTCGCACAGTGAAGAACTTATCTGAAGCAGCAGAGAGGAGCAGCAACTGGCTGTGGTTGAGACGGAAAGATTCTGGCTGGGGATCTCAAGCACAATAGAAAGAAAGAAAGGCTGATGTACAGGTAAGTAAGCTGGGCTGAGTTGAGTGGGGGACGGAGGGGGGTGATGCTGGGACGCCAGAATCACCGTCGAGCCCTCTTGAGGTGTCGTGGGCTAGTCGACGAAACACCGAGGATGGAAGGTGCCCACTTGAAGACCCCAGAGATGTACCCTACTTAGCTCAATCCAGACGGTTGTCATGCTGATGCGCTGGGGAGACCGCACTATGGTTGATCCCCGGAGCCAGCATCGCAGCCGTTGTGTGTGCTGATGCGCTAGGGAGGCAAAATAAGCTGATCCCTGGAGCCAGCATTACACTTCAGCCATCAACACCAGACAGAAGGATATCTACATCATCATATGGAAGGAAGCGCAAATGGATGGAGACACATATGGATCACATTAGTTTACTGTGATGCTACGTCTTAGTTGGTGCTTATCTTGGCGAGAGCCAAGTTCAAATCAGCATGAAGTTTTAACATCTTCTCTCATGTAATGGAAATCATGGCATTAGGTTTGAGCACTAAATTACCATCCCTAATAGTTAACTTGCATGCAAAAAGAAGGCTCTCTTAGGCAACATTAGAAAACCATATATGTTGCTGTACCCCTCTTGTCCGGTAGATGGCAGCGTGATAATAGGTGGGCGGTTTTTTTTTCTGCTAGCAAGGTTTCTCTTCCTAGTTGTGTGTTGACGGTTGAGTGTTGTTTAAATGCCACGTCCTGCTACATAGGTACAGATCGCATCTTACAAAGGGTAAGACATGAAATTAATAATACAGTTAATGACATGGGGGTACACCCACGATTATTTTTGTGCCGTTTCGTTAAACAGATCCGGTGTATATATGGGAGCAGAAGTATTGTTTAGCGCAGTGTTTTAAAAAAAAGGTCAAACACAGGAACCTGATGGTTCATTTCCATTGTGTTTTTAACATATAATAAATATTATATATACATTTGACAATAAATCGATTCAACTGTACGTGCAAAACATATAATATAGTTACAATTTGATACCGCAATCTTCAATTTCTTTAACTTCAATTATTAAATAAAACTGTCACAAATAATTTTCCTTTTTACGTGTCTTTCTATATCCTGTCTTTCTGCAAACTGTTGAAATATGTTTTAATTGATTTACTTATAATGAATAATTTAACTGCTTACAAACAACATTAAAAAACATGTAAATAAATAAAATATACAATACTACGTTGCAACAAAATAAATATATTATCAAACTGCATATTTACTGTGCTTCCTGTGTAAAGAGAAGATGGGATCCCTTATATTGGACTAACTAAACAACAATTAATCACAAGCTTTCAAGACCTCAAAGGTCTATTTAGGTGAAAGCACCTTTCTCTTTGTCTATAAAGTTATTGTACAAGTCAAATAGGTATTGCATTTTATTAATGTATTATGTCTTTCTCTTAGTAGGACCCCAATGGATTTTTTAGCATTCATATTTTAAAAGGACCAACCCCAGATTTAAGATGAGGAAAAGCTTTGTCCCTGACTTCATTTCTGAAGCTTCCATTAGACTGTTTCTCTTTGGGGTTTTCTTGTAAGTATTGATTCTGCACGAGTTTCCCAGAATGCATGATCTTTAATTGTATGTACAGTAGTCTGTGGCTTATCCGATCGCGGTGTGACCAGAATAAGGACGGATATGTAAAAAGTCGGATAAATGATTTTAAATAACATTATACAAGAAATAAATAATAATAATAATAATAATAATAATAATAATACACAGCTGTAACAATTACTATATTCACACAGTTGAGATTCAGCTTTTATTAGGGAGCTGCCTAAATCCCTGGTTTAGAAAGATACAGGGTATTCATGCTTGTGACAGGTTAGCCGTCTGCTGTGGATGTGTGCATTCGCTGCTGAGTGACAGGCAGGAGATCGAGACGGAGGTTGAAGTTGATACGCCCCCCGCAGGCAAACAGGAATTACACACACACACACACACACACATATGTTTGTATTCCTATAATTGTGGGGACTTCTCATTAACTCATTTTGTTTACTATTTTTAACTCCAGTCAGGCTAAACTCCACACAGGGTGAAAGTCGACAACAAGCTAAATATTTTGGCCCTTTTTTTTTTATTTAAGGCATATTTAGTTCTTAAAAAGGTGTTTTCCAAAGTGGGGACATCCCCACAACGTTGTTTTTTCAAGAGTTACTGTCTGTGTGGGGACATTTTCCCAAATCTTGTCCCCACATTGATAGTAATACATGCCCACACACACACACTCACTAATTTCAGCTTCTTTAGAACAGTTGGCTTTGATTTTGCAGCAGCCCTGAGGTGAATAAATGGAACCCCTTTTCAGGCGCAGGGCTACTGCCCTGCCACAGTGCTGTATACATTTACATTAGTGTCAGGTAATTTACACATAGCAAAATGCATAGGTTTAAGAAAAAAAAACAAAAAAAACTTTCAATTGTAAGCACAACTCGCTTTTGCTTTCCTGTAGCATTTGCATAGCGGTTAAACAGTTAGGGCGGACCTGTGACAGGCTGATACACGACAGATTACTGTATTTAAAAATCATGAGGAATAGTACACACAGCATTGTTATAGCCTCAACACATACAGGAGTTACTTGATTAGTCTCATGATTGTGTTATTTGAAAGACTTTACATCACATAGTGATACAAAAAGGAGTACATACGATAGATAATTGTCTACTAAATTGTTCTGAGATTGCATTTTTTCATACTTTTTACTTTTCCATTGCCATTTTGTGATGTTTGTAACCATACTTAGTGGTTCTTATTGCAATTTCTCAGATACTGTTTTTTTATTTTATTGTGTATTTATTTATTTTTTATATTAAGCTCATAGTGACTATGAGCTCAGGAGCAGCTCTTCAGTTCCAGTTATCTACCATAGACAGGTGAAAGCTAGATCAGCCACAGTGTCTTAATAAGCGCCATCTAGTGCACAGCAGTGCATTGCAGTAAAATTAAAGGATTAAAAAAATGGCAGATCAGTAGATGGCGCTAGAAAGACACTTTGTTTGATCTAGCCTAGGTTATATCTGTAACAGGCATCTAGACTAAAGAGCAGCTCCTGAACTCAAGTGAAAACACCATAGCCAACGCGTGACTGATTTCAGACTGGAACCCCATTTAACAGTATCAGAGTATGGAGGAAGCCATCCATCTTCTTTAACCATCAGCCCATATCTCACACATTTTCATGCATCTACAGTGAGCTAGTTGTGTATTTGCAGCCGTGGTGGGGAATGTGTGTCAATAACTTGGTATTTGTCTGTTTTACTGATTTATTTTTTTTATTTTGTATTCAGAGTAACAGAAAAGCTACCCGCATTCCATAGGGATATTCAACCGGAGGAACTGTGGCTGTATAAATATCACCATGTGGAAGATGACCATGTGCCAACAAGTCTTATGTTTGTACGTCTTTCATAGAATCATATTCACTGTGTTTCTGATTTAATGTATTTAAAGTGATACTGAATAGCAGGCAGAGTGCAGAACAAAATGAATACTGTTCTCTCCAGTCTACATATCCCTGCAATGTGTTCAACCTAGTTTTTAAATGTTCTGTACATTAAAACACATGGCAGAGTGGCTTCGCTTCAACTTACAGGCTATAACTAATTAAATAATTCCATAAATCTTATCATGCACTTCCTTTATGTATGTCTTGCATGTGCAATTTTGAAAGAAGCCCATTTAAAAAAAAATATACCTGGTATCATACTAGATTAAAGAAAGCTCTCTTTAGGGGTCTCCAAGGGGTTCACCTGGTAAAGTCACGACCATGTGGTGTACCGTGTGAGTCATACAGTCAGGGAAACGCAGGCATAGCTGTGCAAAGTCACTGGTGTCTGTGGGGGATTCACTGGGCTACAGCTCAACCCTTTTTTTGAAGCACCACAGTGAATAACATAAAGGAATATGCCTTTTGTAATGTTGTTTTTTTTCACAGATTATTGCCTTTTTTACCCCGTTGGCGGTGATAATACTGTTTCAGTTTTTTAAAAAGGCTGAGAAAGGGGACACCAAGGAAGCGTGCTTAGGTACCATTTTAAGGCTGTACTTTTTAAGTTCTACAATGTCATTGTTGCAATAAGAATCAGTGAGCTGACACCTCTATGTTTTCTATCTCTCTCGCAGCAGCGACGCTGGCCCTGGTTCTCAATGGGGTCTTTACCAACACTGTTAAATTAATTGTAGGGAGGTGAGTTTCAAATTCTTATTAAAGGGTTGCATCTAGCAAAAATAATTCAATAAACCTTCCCCGTCATGCACATCCATGTATTTAATTAAAAAAAAAAAAAAAGGTTTTATAAAAATATCTGGAGCTTAAGGAAAGTGAGGTTTAATATGATTCCTATACCTTGCATTTGTCATCCTCTTCGGGGGCTCGTCAGTTATTCAACCATCCTCATTTGTGGAATAACTATAAACCTGTGGAAATATCCAAGCAGTAAATGAAAGCCTTCAATTGCAGACATTGTGAGAGACTTCTCGTCAAAATGTTTGTCACTGAATTTATTAAGTTGTTCATTTATTTTTTCTATATTGAGAATTGAGAACCTGAGCTGCCTAAACCTAAAAGTACAGTAAATGAAGCTTCATTAATAATTTAGCAATGATCTAAAATAGATGCCCACAGAGGTTGTGTTTTAGACCTTGTGTTCTCTTCCTAGCTGCTAAGCCTGGTGGTTGTTGCTTCCGGTTTCTGGTGCTGATTCTTAGGTTCTTCTTTCAGGCCTCGTCCAGATTTCTTCTACCGCTGCTTCCCTGATGGACAGATGAACGCTGAGATGAGATGCAGTGGAGACCCAGACACTGTGATGGAGGGGAGGAAAAGTTTCCCTAGCGGACACTCCTCCTGTAAGAACCAGATTTCCGAATTAAAGGAGTGCTCAGTTCTTACCTCTTTATAGGCCCATTCTTTTTATTCAAATAACAATTTCTCAGGCTCAAGCTACAAGCAATGCAGATGTAGAGAAAGGTGACAGTGACTCAATGTTGGAGCAACAGAACCCAGAACCACTAAAAAAACAAGCATACAAGAGAAAGTAAGAGAAAAATAACATTTAAAATCACATGTTAAGCAAATCATTTTTCTGTAGATTTGACTCCGGTGAAGCCAGTGTGTCCTGTGCCACACAAAAAGTGTTGAGATTTCTAACATTAAATATCTTTTTGGTATTCAGCGCTACAGAGCTGTTTAATTTAGGATTAGAAGTTAAAAAAAAATTCAGTGATAAATGTTTCGACTAGAAGTCTTTTTCAATGTCTTGAAAAATGTTGACTTCTAGTCGACACCTTTATCGTTGAATTTATTACGTTTATTTTAGCATTTCTAAATTCAGCCCTGTTGAGTGTTTAAACGTTTTGGTCATTTAAGTTTAAACATCCTGGGCCATTTCCACAAAGCGTTTACCACTGTGTTAATACCATAAAGAAAACAAAACACTGATGCTGAAAAGCTTGAATGTGGTGACAGAACTATTTGTGGCCTGTTTATCTACAGTTGCTTTTGCTGGCCTGGGGTTCGCAGCCTTTTACCTGGCAGGGAAGCTGCACTGCTTTAGCCCACCCGGGAGGGGGAAAGCATGGAGGCTCTGTGCCTTTCTGACACCTCTGATCTTTGCAGTCATGATTGCACTGTCAAGGACCTGCGACTACAAGCATCACTGGCAAGGTGAGGCATTTTAACTGATACTGAAACTGGTTGGGGGGAGATGCACTCAGCCTGGCTGCTTTATTATGATTCACCCCTAAGATCGGGCTGGGCCACTGTCTCCCCTGGCTCCAGCCTTGACACAACTTGGCATAGACCACAAGGTACTGGAAGGAGTCTTGAGGGATCCATTCAGTCATTCTTATTGGGATTGGTGTAGGCTCCAGTTGACGGATGTGCTGTTTAGATTCATCCCAAACATGCTCAATTGGATTCCAGGAGTGGTGGTGGCCATGGAAGATGCCTGAAGTCTCAGTAATGCTCCTCAAACCTCACAATTCTGGCATGGTGGATAGGTGTATTATCATCTTGAAAGTAACCATTGCCACCAGGGTACAGCATTGTTGGCTGGACTTGATCTCCAACAATGCTTTAGTATTCCTTTCACAGTTATCACAGGACCCAGGGTTTACCAGGAGAACAGGCCCTGCCTCAGGGAGTAGGCAGGACCTAATAGAGGCCAGGCAGTGTTATGTTCCACGCATACCTGTTCCATTCTGTGTAACCCTTTCCTTTTTATACCCCCCAGATGTGCTGGTTGGATCAGGGATAGGACTCCTCTTTTCATACCTGTGTTACAGGCAACATTATCCAGCGTTGACTGACGTCGAAAGCCACAGACCACTGCATTGTAAAAACAAGCTGCCAATGACACAAGACAGAAAGATTTCCAACTCATTCATTCCTCCAGTATAGGGATCCAACCCATCCTCTGGGACTGTCGTTTTTAAGCAATTCAAAGTACTAGTAAACAGCTAGCCACAAGGTTATTGAAGGTTGTGGAACAACATTTATAAAACAGTAATTGTACTCTGAATGAAGAAGCTGTGTTAATAATGTAAGTTCCAATAGATATAGTTAGAGAATTTTTTTTTTTTTAGCCTAATGAGTAAGTAGATTCAAATATTCATTGTGTTTTGTTTTGTTTTACTGCCCCTTGCCTTTTTATGGTGTTTGTAATCATTGAGAGAGGTTCATTTTGGCAATTGCTCAAAGACAATGCCGTTTTTATATATAGGTGTACGTATAGGTGCTTTAAACTGAGTTCAGGCGCAGCTTTCAGTTCTAGTTGCCTGCCATAGATATATGGAACACATTCTGGATCAGCTCCAGTGTATATAAGTACAGCAAGAGCCAACACCATTGAGTCAAGTTTCCTTTTGTTTTGCTGGCTGCACACTGCTCTGTGCTTTGGTTAATCAATCCTACAATACATCAAGGAGGCTGTGTGGTCCAGTGGTTAAAGAAAAGAGCTTGTAACCAGGAGGTCCCCGGTTCAAATCCCACCTCAGCCACTGACTCATTGTGTGACCCTGAGCAAGTCACTTAACCTCCTTGTGCTCCGTCTTTCGGGTGAGACGTAGTTGTAAGTGACTCTGCAGCTGATGCATAGTTCACACACCCTAGTCTCTGTAAGTCACCTTGGATAAAGGCATCTGCTAAATAAACTAATAATAATAACATATGTCTATGGCAACAACAATAATATCTGCATATTATAAACCGACCTATACATTATAAGCAAAGCAGTTAATTATCTTCAACAGAAGAAAAGGGGGACCAGTGATAATACTGTCAGTGCTAATAAGAGGAGAGAATTGATTTATTTTCTTATAGGTAATAACTTGTATTATACCTCACTTTAAAACAGAATATAATATTTCAATTCTGTTTGTTGTTGCACATCATTTTAAGTAAAAATACACAGTCTAGCCTGTCTGTAAAGATGTATTTAAATAGTGTGTTCTATCTTATTAATGTCATATAGTAAACCCAAAGTAGAACTGTCTTCGAATTTATAAAAGTAACCAACTTTTAATGATATAGATGGATTACGAAAATCTTCACACCGCAGTTTGTTTTTTAATTCCTCAGGAACTTCTCAATTATAAGTCTGCTAGATATTATTTGCTTCAGTTTTATATATTTCTTATATCTTATATATAATCAGACAATCTTCCAGACATTTTCCCCAGTGGTTTAATTGTGGTTGCAGTTTTAAGTGTGAATTAATGCACTTGCATATTTTCTCCTTTCTTTGTGTTTTGTTTTTTGTATATTTGATGATATCGTCCATAGATAACACGGCTGATATTTTGTTTAGAAGTGTCTGATAGAACAGGAGAAGCTGACAAAAACCTCATCTGTGTTTCACATCTTACTTGAGCTCAAAACATGATGTTTTTCCGACAGGACCAATGTAAAAGCCAGCCAAAAAAAAAGATCAAATTGAGGACTCCATATTCCCGGACGAGGGCTTCGACGCGTAAGATGGCTTTAGTGAATCCCTTTGGTGCTGGTAATATTGACCATTATATTCTGATTGTTTCACAACTGAGACACACACTCCTGTTCTCATTGTGGGTTATATTGAAGTTTGCCATCACAAACAGCACGTCTCTAGAGTACGTCTGTGGTTTTACAAAGAATATAACGCCTGTCTTATAACGCCTGCTCGTGGTTTCCAACAAGGCGTTTGCAGTAGCGCCAGTTGTGTATTATCAGTTTCTTGTTAATTAAAAGCACTGAAGGATACTAACAGGTAATTAACTAGCTGGTATTCCATTGTACATTCCTTTGTGGTGTTGGCTGAATAACTTGTTTTGTGAATATTCCGAACAGCATATTGTAGCACATTCAATTGATTTTTGTTTTTCTTGGAACTGTAATTATGTGTTTAAACATTGTCTTTAAGCCTGTTTGTGTAATTCTGATACCTATTATGTTTACAAAAAAAAAAGAAAATGCACTTGTCTTTTTTTTAAAAACCCTGTGGGGAGTGATAGTATTTACCTTGTCAAATCCTACACCATCACTAAGCAATACAGAAAGCATGTTTTGTGTTTCTTTCGAGTACAAAGGTCAAATATTGGATTAAAGGGTGATTTGATCAACCGTTACCCTAATACCACACAGGTTCCCTGGTTCTGTAAAATGTTCTAAGAACTCAGCTGTGTTTTATCCTGGTGGGGTGTAGGTTTATCAAATTATCCATTTAGTAAATTAGTCAAAGGTTCTTACACGTAAAATACAATACAGTTTACAAGATAACCATGAAATAACAGTAAAGCAGTGTCTTAAACTTCACTAGTGTTTCTTTTCATTTCTTGCATAGTTCAGACTGGTACAATATGCTTGCTCAGAAAACAGATCATTTTTAACTGTAGGAAACAAAAGCTTGAAACCTTATTTTAGACTGAGAGCCATATAAGTATTATTGTATTGCTTGGAGCAGAATGAGTTTATTAATGCCATTCACAAGCTGTTATATATGAGAGAGAAAGAAATCCATTAAAATGGGATTGTGTTTTATTTTATTTTTTTTAATTAAAAAAATGTTAACACCAACAGATGAAATTAACAATATGGGACATCCTTAAAGGCTGGTTTCACTGACACAATATGATATTCATGAAACCACATAGTTTAATCCAATGCTATTTGTGTTTTCCATATTATTAACTGAGGAAGCTGGTGTATTTTAAATATGATGTTAAACAATGGATTGAGACAAGTTCAAGAATACTTTAAAATGGAAATTATATACAGTACTTCTTCAATGGTGGATGCACCCACTAACATCTCCATTGTGAATTCACCGTGATCCTTCTGTTTCTCGTTGTTGCGGAATAGCTGCACACAACTGTCATACAGGTAATACACTGCAGGTATACTGGATCACTGTAGACTGCTGGCGTTGTATTTAACAACTTCCACCAGGCTACAGTCTGACACCTTGTCCTTTATTACAACAGCTAGTATAAGACAGTTTTGTATGGTTCGATTCAGTAAATCAGTGACGTAACTATGACCAACTGGACTTGGGCTATCTATTCTAAGTGACGGACCAGAGCTAACGTTTGTGGTAATGTTTGGGGAAAACCGAAGCCAGACATCTGAGTCGAAGACAAAGCCTTTGCAGCAATTCATATTAAAATAAGCTTCTTTTTTTTTTTCTTTCACCTGAAGCAGAGACCTTTGAGGTGTTGAAAGCTTGCGATTAATTATTGTTTAGTTAGTCCAATAAAGTTATCACCTGTTTCACTTTGTATATTACGAATACAAGATTTCATAATTTAACCGCCTGCTAGGCTAGAGGTTATATCCTTGCACAACTGCACGGTGACGCTATTCTTGTTATTTCGGTTTGGAAGCACCCCGCAAAGGCATAGACCCACAGGCGTATATATCCTTGTTAATCTACCATTTAAAACCCCTAAATGCAGGAAGCAATCTACATATGTCCAAAACGAATATGTTCTGAGATATGAACAGGAGTCCCTGCAGGTCATTACAGCAGAATGTCACGGCCACGATTTCGCTATGCTCGCCGACCTTTAACTCGGGGTGACGTCACCTTGTTGTCAGGCGGAGGAGACGCAGCTGAGCATTGCATTACAGCAATGGAAGGAGCCGGGTTTCAACCACTTTCTGTAACATCGTGATACAAATCTTTACTACTGATGGACATGGAGCCAGACGCACAGGTTACCGATAACACCCCGGCAGATCATGTAGGTAGTATTCGTCCAAAACATGCAACATTCCTTGAAGAAAAAACGGAGCAGGCAGAAAGAGACAGCGACTCCACAAAACAAAAATCAGCAGGTAAGATGTTCTTTTGAGATATGCAGTTGGGTTGAGGGGTATTCGGGTTTCTTTGCGGTACATGTGTATTTAAGTGTAATAAAGGTGTTTCTTGTCCCTGTTATTTTATTGTGATGTGTACGTTACAGTGAACATTTGTTATGACAATGTACTGTACGTTACCCAGCCGTCATGTTTGGTCAAACTATCACTGACTTACTATCAGAAAGCGAAACGGCCTGCACATTTTACGTCAAGGGTTTGTAATATAATAATTATTCATCATAATTTACTACACTGGTACTGCAAGCTAGGACGGGAATGAAAACTCCACAATATGCGTTTTATTTTAGAATTCATACAGTGACATCATGGAATTCGAATTTTGTACTCCATTCCACAGTACCATATTTACAGACATATAGACTACAGAGATAGGACAGTACTTTTCAAATACACATTAGCTTCTGCACAAATTGAGTAAAATAACTAGGTGATATTTGAAAACAAGTTTTTGTTTAGGATTTTTTTTATTTTTTTATTTATTTTAAATCACAGATTAATGTAGTGTGATGGTGCCTTGGTGTGAAATAGATGATTTATTCCTTTACAAATATAACACTACAGTTGTTAATGTGGCCAATTTTATTAACATGAGTGTAAAGGGACCTGTGTTCTACTGGCGTGACGTGTGACAGGATTGCATGAGTCACAAAACGTTGTTCGCTCTCTCGCAATACAGCACTTTAAACTTCAGCACTGTGACTGAAAGTGAAACTGACCAATCAGCAGCTAGAAGTCATTGGTAGACAAGTACCAGTGTATCAATTAACTAAGGGGATTCCAGACGCCTTAAAATAGAAATTAATTGATAGCTTAACTGATTTTCTTTTCTATCATTCTTATTAATTTCCTGTATTATTATTATTATTATTATTATTATTATTATTATTATTATTATTGTTATTATTATTATTATTATTATTATTACTACTTCTTGATCTTATATCATTCTTTCTGTTTTAACTGACATGTAAAGCGCTTTGAGATACTCGCCTGTGGTATGAAAGGTGCTATATAAATAAAGTACATTTAAATTGAAATTCAATCCGTTGCCCAGTTTTGCTTACAAAAAATCGAGGCTTCTTCCATGTCAAGTCATTTGTTTCAGAGGTAAAAACCTATTTTTTTTTTTGTTTTAAACAAATACTTGTTCCTAGGAATTCTGATTGACTGTTTTGATGTTATGGATGATGCACTTGGTTTCTGGGGTTACAGAATTGCTGGGGTCTCTTCAATTGATCTAAAGAGAGGCAGATCTAAATGATTTAAAGTAATCCTTTGTAGATTCAGGTTCACACATCCAACCTTTGACTTCTCCACCCACAGCTCACCACCTCCTCCCCCGTGTGACTGGTTTGTTTACTGATGGTGACCTAGTATTTATATCCATCCACACTGGGGAGAGAAGCCCCTTGCCAGCCAAGCTTGCATTGTATCTGTATTAAACTGCCTGTGACTACAGGACTAAAGTGGGCATCCTGCTCAGTCATGTGTCCTGTCCAAGTTGCCAACAGGCAGTTAAATAAGTGTAGAGCCAAGTCCTTGGCTCTGACCCCTAGTCCAAGCTGGGAGACGGTGCTTTTTCAAACTATGCAGCTAAACTAGGGCACTCAATTCTAAAAAGGAACAAGGGGTCAGTCCTTAGGAATTACTGTAACTGTTATAGTGTGTTTGTGTTTTAAACACATTTGACCTTTACAACTGTTTTTATAGTTTTGTTTTATATGCACTTCGCTTTAAGGTTTCTTGACACACCGATCACTTTTAAAAGTCTGTTTATGTTGTAATGTAAAACATGTTTTTTCTATGTCCTAGGAGGGTCATGTCCTGTTTCAGAGCCTGGCACAGAGAGCAAAGCTGCCAACTGTGCTCCAGAGCGAAGTATAGCTCCAGACATACAGTCACGAAGCCCCAAATCCCATTATACATTGTCCCGGGATCCTCATCCCCACGATGAGCTCGCCAAGCCTGCAGGAGCGGAGCCAGCTGAAGCACTCAATATCCAGACTCGAGACCACGCTAATCCACCCGGATCTCACCAGAGCAAACTGAGTAATCACACTGACTCTTCAGCTAACGCACAAAGCCAACCGCAGACAGCACCTGAGCAGGTGGGTGGGACACCTTTTATTCTAAATGTGGCATTTGTAAACTGAAGTTCTGTTTTAAATTATTATTAGTGAGATTTTTTTAAAAGCCTTATCAAAATACCAACACTTTCTAAAACCTATAAAATAAAATAAATAACACATTTTTTTTTAAAATCACTAAATAGGACTGTCACTGGTATTTCACAGAAATACAGTACAGAGACTAGCATTGTTAGATGTTTGAATACTGTAAACTAAATGGTGTTAAGAGTCATGTTTTAATAAAACTAGTGTCACTTGATTAGTGTCCAGCTATGTATAAGTTAGGAGAGAGGCAAGTTTGTTTTTTTAACTGAATTGAACTATACTATCCTGTATAAAACTAAAACTGTCGTTTAGAAAAGCATTTAGGGATGGGCAGAGATTTTTTTTATTGTCTTTCTTTTTGTTGTTTTTGTTTTGTTCAGTGCATATATCGGTCATAACCAAGAAATCCATTGTTGCAAATATGCTAAAAAAAAAAAAAAATCCCTAATTGTACGCTAGAATAATGCATCTCTTTGTGATACAGTGGGCGTTTCATTACAAAGCAACCCAGTGCTGTGCTCAATACATTTTCAAAGGCTAACTCCTTTTGAAAGAGGACTATTTTAGAGCTGAAGAGTATATCATTGTTTCATCTTCAGAATTATTTTTAATCTTTGTGGATAACCTACAATCGTTTTCCTTGACGTATGTTTAAGTGTGTGTGTGTGTGTGTATAGATAGGGTCTTGAAAGTAAACTCAGTTTTCAATGGTTTCAATAAATGTGTGCACCTGCTATCTACACCCTCAATCTGGCAAATAATACAAGGATACAGCACAGTGATGCAATACTCATATTTGTATGGTTCTAAAGTCTTTAAAACGGTACTATAAATGAAAAAAGGCTACATGTAGCAAAAATACAGATTTAAACGTCCAGGGAAACATGGGTTAACATAGTGCTTGTTTTTATGTTATTTTAAGCAAAATGCATGCATGCAGCAGCTTGCTCAGTCATTCAGCCTCCTCTGGCTTGAGACTAAAATCAGTGCTTTGTTTAAAACTAAAATGTTCCTAGTGAAAATGTCCATACTTGCTTTGAAATCTGCCTCACCTTTGTCTGGATGCACTTGTTGGTACAGTAATTTTGCCTTCATGACCAGCACTCTGCTTATAGGAGTGCCCATCTGGTTCCATTGCACGCATGTTTAAGTGATTGCATACTTCTGGCTGAAAGTGGGGTGTCCGGTTAACCAGTCAGTTAGTAGGTTTGGTGTTCGATAACTCTGAGGTTCATCTGTAGTTAGATGGTGCGACGGATGAGATGAGAGGGAGCAATTTCAAAACGAAATTGTCGATGACTTGATTTTTAATATAACGTAATACATACAAAGGAAGCAATACTAATACCGTTAGTGTGCCAGTTATCATTTTCAAAGTACCTTTTAGTAGATCAGATACTAGAAATTGCTACAAAATTCTGCTGAGCTAATTTTTCGCTTAATCATACTCTGTTAATGTCACCCTCTGCTTATTATAACCATATGGAAATGTCTGTAGCACAGCAGCATACAATACATGACACTGACATGTTTACAGCTTTCTACAGGGATGGAAGTAAGGCTCCCATTGCATAGCAGTTTGATCCAATCCTCATTTTGCTATGTCTAATAAGTAGTGTTTCGTGTTTGCGGTTTATTCCAAATTTTACCGAAAAATTACAGGATTTTTTTTATACTGGGTGTCGGTTTTTACTGATTTATACCCGATTTTTGTCTATTATTCAATATTTTCCAGGTACTGTTTTCTAGGAAATGCACAATACTTTGATTAAAATGCTATTTTATTTTGACACGGACATTGTAATAAGCAGCCCTACACTGTATCCTAGAATACAGCAGATGTTTAGACGTCAGAGGATGAAATAACGTTCAAACATGGTTCTCTGTCACTTCACAAACACATTATCACCTGATTATGATGGCCAATCAAAGTCTGATTATTGTTGCAACTGCTAGTAACTACTAGCTTGATCAAAAACTAAATTGAAATACTTACACGAAAATATAATATGTTTAGTGGATGAGGAATGGGGAGAAAACGTAAATCAGTTTATGAATATTCAAAAGAATACTAATGTTAAGAAATATACAAAAAGCAAAAATAGCAGAAGTGGGTCAGATGAGGCAGAGGATGCATAGCATTGCATATACTGCTGCATTGAGGTACATGTTCGCGCTGACAACTGAGAGACAAGCAATCCATTTATGCGGCTTTTACACGCGCTTTAATAAAAAGAAAGTGCAGAATACCTGTTAATGAGTTTGTCAGAGCGCTGTGTTTTGCTGGACAGCCACTGTTTATTGCAGAGAGGTATGTATTGGTGACTTTGTGCGACAGTATTGTCTGTCCATCAGCTAAAACACTGTCTAACATCGACAATCTTAATCGCAAATATTTGACAGAAAATGGTGATGATTTAGTTGGTAAACCTTATGGAACGCATTGGTGGAAATGTCCAGAGTGATTTTTGACGCATCTCCCAATGGCTTGCGCTGTCCAGTTCTGTCAATTTTCTTTCTTTTTTTTTATGATTTCAAGGCGACTAAACCTGGCTTGTTCTGTGCTGATGTCATGTTCATACCTTCTGTAGATCCTATTTCCGTCAGCACATCGATTGGCCAAATGTTTGCAAAGTACCAGCTAACTTGGGATGTGGCTTCGACTTGCACAGGTTCTGCTTATACATGCCAGGGACATTAAACTTAAATCAGAAACCAGAACTGCTATGCATCATATTCCACGTGTAAAGTGTCTATACTGAGATTTTTCTCCCCCCGATTTTTACCGATGTTTCAATTTAAAACTATTTATTACCGATTTTATCCCTATTTTAATGTAAAATAAACTCCTGGAAATGTATTTAATAGATTCATGGAAATGTATTTAAGATAAAAACCGAAAATGCGGAACACTACTAATAAGACACACCTGAGCTTGTTACCCATACACTGTGGCTCATCAAGCTCCTGTTAAAACCTGGGATGGGTGAAGCTGCTGTGCAATAGGAGTCTTGTTTCCATCCCTGCTTCTATTTTTTGTATTACATAATTATTACTTGTGTAGTACATGTACTATGTAATAATAGACTGTATATTGATAATAAATGTTATTAATGGACTATATTGTAATCAATGCAATTCCTAGTGTTCTATTATATTCCACAGCAAACCAGACATATTTGCTGAATCAACACGTGTGTTTCTGCTTGTTTTGCCAGGGTGTTGGTGAACTCGTGATAAAGTCAACCCTGCTTATTGGGAACATTTTTGCTCAGTCCGATTGAAGAGCTATTAAAAAAGTTTGAGCTGGTTTATTGCAGCGTTTTTGAAAGAAACTTGATCAGTTTTGCAGAATGGAAGTGAATGCATTGCTGAAGTCGTGGAATAACGTCTGCAGTGTCATGGCTTTCCTATCTTCTGGACTGCCAATAACACAAAAAGAGAAACCACAGTTACCAACATTATCAAAAGTCATAAAAAAGCTATTATATTAGATATAGATTTTCATTTAAATGTATTAACGATGAAATAAAATACACAGGAACAGCTGTATTAAACTTTGGGAAAGCACACTCCCCTCCCTGTTTGAAATGGTTCAGCCTAGCAGTCAAAACACTTCCTTCTTAATAGCTGCTGGAAAGTAGGTTAACACTGGACAGTACTTGATGCCGTAGTTGCTTTGATGTCACATGAAGGAGATAAAGTCCTGGTATGTTTGATTAACATGCTGTCATCTGTTTGTTGACTGCAGCCTGAGTTTCTGCATCTTAAGGGCATTGCTTTCAAAATTCAACTGATGATGAATTCAGTACTGGGAATTACTTCTATCGGGGTCTTCTGCAATATTTAGTATTTGGTGGCGTCCACAGTTGCAGTACATTGTTAGAAGTTTGTTAAAATTTATTTTGAAATCTTTTAAAGTCTGTTTTAATGTGATCTCTTTTTGTTTAATATCCTAATAATTATGTTCAGTATGATTCTTTATTGTTGTTTCTGCTTTGATCATCGTTTGCTAACTATTCCAGAACAAAATGCTTCTGAAAAGACTGTACAAGGCTGATTGATTCACCTATGGGCATCAGTGCACAAACGCAATGCTGTAATGCAGACAATGACCTACTGTAGCAGCAGTAGAGTCATACAGAACACTCTCTAATAGGATATTATAGGAGTAAGAATTTAAATGTAAGGGAAATTAAGATGATAAAAAGTAGACCTATCTCGTTAAAGAAAACTTTTCATGCGCATATTTTGCTACATACCAGTTTTTCCTGTTACGTACATGAAGCATGGACCCCCGCTTATGTACAGTACTTTTATATCTAGGGGGCACTGATATGACGTATGGCCATACAGAATGGTAATACATATCCTTAAGTAGAACACAGTTTCTTTTCGGTGGGGGTAATGTTATTTCATCACAATAGTAACCAATGACAAAACTGCATTTTTATTGATTATTTCAGCGTTTAATTCAATGAGATTTATTAAAAGGCTTTATTAAATATGACGTACATTATGCTGTCATTTTGTTTATTTTTAAATATAAGTATAACAATGACTTTTTTTATTTTATTTGCTCAGATGACAAAGATGTGTGCAGGGGACCAGGCTGAAGCCTCTCCGTCTTCCACCAGCTCTTTTGAAATCATTGACATGGACACCGTGCCGTCTCTGTATGAACCTGTCCAGCCCCACTGGTTCTATTGCAAGCGGGCAGACTCCAAAGACACCTGGCTGCCGTTCAGCAGGGAAGATTCTCAGAAGCTCGAGGAAGCTTATAACTCCGGTAAGCAGCTTGTGAGGTCCAGCTGAGGATCAACCAGTTAGAGGCTTACAGTTAAGAGGTTGAGCTGAACGTTTCGACAATAGAAATAGGGTTGAGAACGTTGAAAATGTTTTTCAGAGATGTGAAGTATGCAGGGTTCTTGTCAGAGCCGTTTTTAACCTTTTCGGTGCCTATTCGGTCTTCTAATTTGCCAATGACAAGACTTCTCATCTTTAATATATTGTTAAACATAAAGGTTTAGAAATAGTAAAATAAACTGTAAAATTCAGCTTTTCCACTATAGGTCGTTGTCTTGTGGCTAAGGTAAACTAAAATAAATATTATAAACAGCATAAAAAAGGAAAATGTCCTTTTTATGGGAATCTCACATTAATTCAAAAGTTTTCATCAATTATAGTACCTTGATGCATTGCACGCCACTGTAACTGAACAAAATCAGAGTAGAACTGGAAATAAATACAAAAGGGAAATATGAAGAAGACTTTTACTTCTTCATTGAAAATGTATCTTGACACTTGAAACAGTCAACACTTTACAGGGAAGGTTTAATCTCTTAGACTGTAGATTCACAGTTTTAATTATTGCCCACTGTCTGTCACTTTTTCAGTCCTCGACAGTTTTCCACTATAAGCCTCAACCCCTGTTGGATACCAGTACACCTTTATGCAATGACAGTGTTCTGTTGTTCAGGTGAAGACCCGAAGAGTATAATCGTTGCCACAGAGGGGGAGCGGTATGATGTGCGACTGGCAGAGAGGATGCAATACCCGGTCTACTGGGAACAGGCAGCTACGGAGGTCAGGAGGTGCAGCTGGTTCTATAAAGGAGACAAAGATAGCAAATTCCTCCCCTACCCTGAGGACCTCAGCGAGCAGTTAGAGGTGAGCGCTACCAATTCAAAATGAATACCATCAGACAATGACGTTCAAAACGTTCAGAGCCTGTAGTAGAGTAGCTAGAATTAAAGGAGACAGAGATTATAATCTCAGTATGAATTCTGGTTGAGCAATAATGTTTTTATTTCTGAACAGGAGGTGTACATGATCGCAGTGACACTGGATGAGTGGAAGAAGAAGCTGGAGTTTCCTACAGGAGAGACATTTATTTTGCACAACCCAAAGGTAGGCTTTATTGAGATAGCAGAGCCTGGGGTAAATGAAGGAGCCCTGTCGAGCCATTATGCACGTCTAGAGTAGCGTTTATTCAATTGGGATGAAACTTAGGTTTTGACATTCTATAGCACAAGTTATTGTGAGGGTCAGTATATGGAGGCATCTGCCGGTCAAACTTGCATTTTTACATGTGCATACTGTTAGGAATCAGGACTGCTGTGGATATAGATCATGGTGGTGTACTTTTTCATGTTACTGGTGGCTCTAATTTTATATTTGGCATACCAGGGCATGTATGTCAAAAGGCATACAAGACATTACTGACCATGCAGATCACAGCACAGTGTACTTTTCTGTATATCCTGTTAGCTGTGGTGTCTGGTGGCTGATACACACAGTTCCTCTATATTACCATTACTGTATTAACCTTGATGGTTCCTGGTTTGTTTCAGCTAATAATGCAGTACCAGTTGATTGGGCTGCAGGATGATTGGACATCTTCTCCCCCAGAGCAGACTCGTCCGAGGACCGTGAAGCGGGGGATTGAGAGCATCGCAGTCGAAATCCCTGAAGGTGAGAGCCACCTTAACAGATTCTTAACAGATTTCAACTCAGCACCACAAGTGTGCTGGGTCAGCATATCTGAAACATTTAGAGTAAGTGAGCCTGCAGGCTTACTGTCATATAAAATCTATATCCCTGGTGCAGTGAAGGCGCCCAGTAGTTATAAGCACACTCATGCAGATGTGATCAAACTTGGTATGGTCATTCTTTAGCAAACGTTCAAAATCTAGGTGATTTATAATTTATAAACAATTATACAGCATGCATTTCTTACATGGTTACGTGCATGGTTTTCTGTAAACCCTTTACAAGTAGTTTATCCCAATTGTTTTTCTTTTAAAAGGAGAACCTGAACAAGTGGACCACTTAGTCTTCATGGTTCATGGAATCGGGCCAGCCTGTGATCTTCGTTTTAGAAGCATCATTCAATGTGGTACGTATCTTCTTTCTCGTATGATTTCTATTCAAGATCCACCCGCTCAGACATCTACAAGTCCTGGTTAAACATTTAACACAAAGGCGATTATCAGATCCAACACATTTTAGATCAATTGAATAGACCCCTTTTTCTCCCTGCAGTGAATGACTTCCGGAGTGCCTCTCTCAGCCTGCTGCAAACACACTTCAGGAAAGCGCACGAGGAGGAGCGGATTGGCCGGGTGGAGTTTCTTCCGGTCAACTGGCACAGTGCCCTTCACGGGGATGCCACAGGAGTCGATAGGTACAAAACCGCCTCTCTAGCGGTTCATCTTCCTGCAAACTCCTGCCAACTCCTGCCACAGGAGAGCTTGATCTTTGCATTTCAGCAAACTAGACAAGTGGCCCCAAATACGATTCCAGTCAAAGCCGTTTAATATCAGATTGAAATGTCCTGATCAAAACATGTTTGTTGTTGTCACCCTTAATATCACTCACAACAGGTGTCCTTAATTTCATTTGGCTAATCAATGTTTAGAAACATGTAATTTCCTGTATCAAAATGTGCATGCATATAAAATAGCTCAATATAACACTGCAGTGTTGCAGTTTACAGCTGCATGTGTTTTTTGTTTTTTTTTGCATTGTGGCGTGCATGTACAGTATAGTAGACAGGACTGATCCAAAGAAATGATATATTATTTAAGTTATTGTTGTGCACTGTTGTGATAAATGCAGTACCTAGTACTATATAATCTAAGGGTGATGTGGAGGGTGATAGTCAGTCTGTACTTCTTGTACTTCTTTAGCACAAGTTAAGGGTATCAGAATCTGGGGGTAAGTTGTAATGAAACTTACTCTGGGTATACTTTAGCGCACACTATTGAAGTGTCAGAATTTGGAGGCACCTGCCCATCTTCTACAGGTGAATACAGTGGATAAGAGTCATGGGGATGTATTTTGTTGTGTTAGCGATGGCTCTGGTTTCCATGCTTGTCTCTTTAACACCGCAGTGACATTCAGAGGATAACGCTGCCTAGCATCAGCAGACTGCGGCACTTCACCAATGACACACTGCTGGACCTGTTCTTCTATAACAGCCCCACCTACGCCCAGACCATCGTGGACACGGTCTCCTCAGAGGTGAACCGCCTCCACAGCCTCTTCCTGCAGAGGAACCCGCAATTCAGAGGGGCTGTGTCTGTGGCAGGGCACAGCTTAGGTCAGTACCAGGACTTACAGCTAAGGACAAAAGTTTTGCATCACCTAGATTTTCTAGGATTGAGGCATTTCATTTAAAAAAAAATATATATATATATATATATATATATATATATATATATATATATATATATATATATATTTTTTTTTTTATTTAACAACCTGTAATTCCAAGAAACTACAAAATTATATTGCAAAAGTCTAGCGGAAATCATGATACAGTCAGCACTCACATATCCCACCATATAAAATTTTGACTTCAGTGACGGTTAAACTTGTGTGACGCATATCTGATTATTTCATTCTGGCCCGTTCCAAGGCTTGTCTGTTTTTCAGGGAACACAAAAAAATACAATATAAAAGATACATAGCTGAAAGGACTAAAATAAGTAGGCTTCCATTTAGATGTACTGTATTGGTTTTGTTAGTGCAGTACTATATTTTCAACAGAGTAAGTATTTTAATTCAGAACGATGAGATTCTGAAAATATCACTTGCCAAAACTAAAGAGACGACATGTTAACTGTAATGCAGTACATACTTTTAAATCCAGTATGTATTGTAGCAGTATGTAAAATTTCCCATTAACGACCTAACAGCAAAATGAAATCTAAATGTTATCCATGCATAGAACTGCATAAAACGTAAAAGGCAATGCAATTTAGCAAAACGAACCAAAAAAAACAGTTTCCAGAATTAAAACAGTATCCAGTCAGTATTCAAAATTGCAGAATATAGTGCTCGATAAGCCCTAATGTCACAGTTTACCTGCAAATGAAGATGCACAAAAACAACTAAAGATCACAGATAAAAAAAAAAAAAATACATCACAGTATCTAGAACTGTTTAATGATTAACTGTTACATTACCCTAGCTCGTTCGCTTTGTTTTGGCTGCATTTTCGTCAACTAGAGGAAGCGCTGTGTAACTGCACAATATAAGACAGACTGATTTGGCATTAGAGATTTTTTTTTAAAATGCGGGCTGTGACGGATATTCAGATAAATTGTAACATTGAAGAGATGGGCTTTGTATCAGAAAACTGGTGACGGAGTCAGAAATCGCGTGGGATGGATAAGTGCATTCATTTGTTACATATATATATAATGGGGATTGATTTTATTCTTAACACAAGGGCGGTAAAACGCGACTGACATGTATCTGGGTAACGGATAACCGAATGCTGGCTATAGTAGTACAGCATTTTATGTTGGATTTCAAATTGTCACATGTTTCAATTGTCAGTTTTTCGTTAAGTATATGGAAAGCTACAAAGCAGTATGTAATTCAATTTGTTAACGTAGCATTATTCAGCAGGTTTCATTCGACTTTATGAAGCAAAGTGAGTTAATTCTATCGGGTGACGCAAAACCTTTGGCCAGAGCCATACATATGCACACACTTTACATGGCTCCATATGTCTAAGAAACCTCTTATCCAATTGGGATTAAACTTCGTATTAACATTATTTATACAAGTCACGTCCCCATTGGAACCTATTGACAGCAACTACAGTCATAATTTTACTGCAAGTGTCGATCTCGCACTTAGAATGTCAATGACAAAGCATTCTAAATGTTTAAACCTTAGTATGTTCTATAAAAACAGATCACGTTTGTTAATATCATATTTTGTCTGTTTTTTTAAATTTTATTTAGATTTAATGTCTCGCAATATGTTTAAGTGTTCTGTGGCTACCTCTAAGTTGAGAGTGTACTTTGTCTTGCACTCTTTGTGACACTGAGCGAGAAATACAATCCAAACTTGGTTAGAGGCAGCCACCAAACACTTAAAATACAGCAGAAGTTATGAAGAGTTTTAGATTCAGGCTGTCTGTCTGTCTGTACATCCGTCCTTCTGTATGTCTCATTTTTTTTACATGATGTTATTTGAGCTGATCTTGTACAGGGGGACATATGAAGAAGAACCCATTCATAGATATGTCACACTGCCATGGAATCCCATTTCAGGGAGCCTTGCATTGCCATTTCATATTACATGCTGCTTTATACATTGAGTTAATGTATATCCTGGTCATCAACTTTTCTGTCGTTGTGACAGGATGGTCGAGAGGCGGCGTCCCCAGACCAGGAAGTTGACACAGACACCCCAGTACTGCGGGTTGAAGTGCTGCTGCGCATATTTATTACATTAAAAAAAAAAAAAAAAAAACAGACAAACACAGCTCGCAGAGCCAAAATCAAAAGATCAAACAAAACAACTCCCGAACACAAACGCTGACACCAACAGGAACCGTGCTGGTCCTTCCAGCACGAGTAGCAATTGTTTTTCAATTTCTTTCTCCTTCTCCCTTAACACCCACCCCGTTCAGCCAAAGCTGCAGGTTTTTATACATGTGACCATCTCCAAATTAGCAATAAATTAATCAATCTGGAGAAGGCCATATTCTGCACAAGACTTTTACAATGCTTGGCTACGACAGCCAATTTGTCAATAATTCATTCGCTGCCGACCACACATTCTCACGAGATGTAGTCTGGCACAGATGAACTGCAAACATCGCCCCTGGCAAACCACATCAAATGATAACAAACTGATACAACACATCGTGTTTTTAAACCCCAAACAATACATTCAAATCAGAACAATAAACCAAACTAACTACAGCAGGGGTCTCCAGCCCTGGTCCTGGAGAGCTACTGGGTCTTCTGGTTTTCGTTTCAACCAATCTCTGTTACTTAATTGCACCAATTATTGGTTTAATTAGTCAAGATTAACAGGTGTTCCAGAACTCCAGAAAACATGGAGCTCTCCAGGACAAGGGTTGGTGACCCCTGACTTCCAGTGTGATACAATAGTGTGCCACCCCTCCTACAATTCAGCCCCAAAATCCAACAATGTTATCTGCAATACAATATTCACTCCAGCTAGATCTAGAGTGGCAGGGTTCCGAAAAATATAATGTTACACATCCCCACGTGCTGCTACAACTGCGTAAATAACGGACCTTTTTTCTTTTCATTGTTAACATCCTGACAACTTTTTACACTTATAAATTTAAAGTCTGTTTCAAAGGTCTTATCGAGAGGTCTGCTCTAGTGCTCTGGGGTTTGAGATCAGGGGTGTGTCCTCTGAGCACTGCAGGAAGAGAAATTAGAAAAAAAAAATACAAGTGCTCTGGCTTTTGTGTTCCGTATGACATCATGGGTCGTTACTGCTGAGTTATCTGTTTGGCAATGTGGGCAATAGTCCTTACACTATCAGCTATAATAATAACAGTTGTAGCAACACATGGGGACGTATAATGCTATATTTTTCGGAACCCCTCTGCTTACCCTTTTAAGCCTTCAACTGTACTTAAAATGTATAACTTTGTTTTTCCCTTCTAGGTTCTCTGATCCTCTTTGATCTTCTAACTAACCAAAAGAGTACTCAAGACAGTAGTAACCCTCAAGAGGTAAGAAATAACACCCTTTTCATATCTGTAATTCGTTATAGAAAAACACCTACCATCCGAATGCAGGGAGCTTGTTTCAGAGTCAATGAAAATACATTTAGAAGCTCCAGTGCGCCATCTAGCTGCCTGTGAGTGGCATTACAAACTGTTGTATTTCGCCATATGTATATCACACTTACTTGTGCTTTTATATAGAACTGCTTATTAAGTTGTAATGAAGCTTTACCACAAGTAATTGAGCGTATCTCAATCTGGGGGATCTGAAGGAACTCAGACAGCTTGTCGGGCGATCTGTGTGTGTGTCACAGTAGCATTGATCCAACTGTGGAGAAATGTTTGCATTCTTTAGCAGGTTGCTGAGAGTTTCATTATGTGGGGTCTGTCTGTCTGCGTCTGCCACTGTATGTGCACACTGTGGATGTAGGTCATTGGCGTATACTTTGTTCGCTTGTTTTTTTATTTCGCAGGTGAAAGTAAGAAGTGCCTCTCTCAGAGAAGAAGCCCAAAGCCTTGATGAAGCTCTTCAGAAGATGGGGCTGTCGGAGTATATCAGTGTATTCAGAAAAGAGCAGCTGGACATGGAGTCCCTGGTAGGGGTCCTTTGTGTTACATAAACCCATGTTTGGTGGCAATGAACCATACTTTCAAAGTGTTTACAGTAGTCTTTTAATTAACTCCAAGCTAAAAATGTAATGTACAAAAGTGAGAAACAAACAGCTTGGGAGCGATTTACATTAGTTAGATTAGTTTTTCTCCTTTAAATAAGCAGGAGTTAATTAAAGACTGGAATAAACGCTTTGAAAATATGGCCCTGCATGTGTATATGTCATGATTCCATAGCGATACCCTGAGCAGATATTTTAGAACCATATCCAGTCATGTTGTCTATTACCCAACACAGGTTAATGCCAGTCTTAATATGTTAAAGGATGTGAGGTGTTAGAAATAACCTGGCAAGCAACTGTAATTTCTGCCCCCTCTGCAACTGTGAATTAGTACCAGTAAGTGGAAGATCTTTGTATAAAATACCAATTACAGAAGAAAGAGAAATTACTACTGCACACTCCTGGTGGTCATTTTTCAGACCTCACTGCCAGGTCTTTTCAGAAACAGACCCAGTGGTTAAAAAATTGACTATTTGTTCAAGAACAGTTAGTAAATAAGCAGAAACAACCAAAAGATGTAATAGAGGACACACATAATATGACATTTAACAGGTCGGGAATTACCTGCTAAATGTAAAGAATTACATGCATAGATGAACTAAAATATTACTTTTCATTGTGCTAATCTTCCTGCTGTTTAAACTGTCCTTGTATAAAATGCTGTATCTTGAGAAATGAAGGTCAACAGAGAGGCAATCTCCAAAAGAAGTATTCTAACGCAACAAGGGGGCATGCTTTGAGAAACGAGACTGACTTTGCTCTGCGCTGAAGGGTTTCATCCACCTGTGCGTTTTCTTTATTCCAGGCCTTGTGTTCAGAGAGTGATTTAAAGGAAATTGGAGTTCCTCTGGGACCCAGAAAGAAAATCCTCAGCTTTATGAAGAAAAGGGCTCTTCAGCAGGTACATTTCTATACCAGGGTTTTGTGCTTAGGCTCTTTGGGGATGGTCAGCCAGTCAAAATGTCTCCCATTTGGTTTCAAAATATTTTTTTTAGTGCATTGATCACTCAAGTAAACAAGTTTGAAAAATACTGTAACTACCCTTTAGTATGTGAAACAGTCTTTTTTTTTTTTTTCGAACCCTGATCTGTACTGTAAAATATTGTAAAACTTGTGATCTACAAGTACACAAATATCTAAACTTGAATTCCGATTCCCCCCCCACCCCGAAAAAAACCCAAATATTTAAATGGCATTCTGTGTCTCTATGGGATATTTAATGCAATTTGTGGATGATATTGTTGGTACCTAAACCTTCCCAGAAACCCACTTTGGAAAAGAGATGTGATATATACAGGGCTGGAATAAAGTCCAAATGACTCATCTGTGACCTCAAACAATCATTGTTAATTGGACACGTGATTTGCACATATGGGCATCAACAGCCCCCCCTGCAGATGCATTTTATTGCATCATTATGTTCCCCATTGTTTGTCAAAATGTCGTATCGAAGAACAATTAACACATTAATACATTGTCCTCCCCTTCCTTCCCCTGCAGGAGAGCAGTGTAAAAGGCCAGCTGCAGACAGACAGTCTTCAGGGGCCCAGAGTAGAGTATGGCTCCCTGGAGTCGGGTGCGCTCAGCACAGGGGAGAACCCCCCCATCCTGAGACCCCTCTCCAGCAGCAGCGTCAGCCCAGTGGACTACGAGTACTTTGATGTGGGAATTGGACAGGTAACCGACTCGTCCGGTTCAGGCTGGACTGTTCCAGCAGAGCTGGCTGCTAGTCTTCATTCCCGGACCATTTAATGACGTTTTTGCTAATACTGTAATGTAGAATTTAAATGTCGCCTCACCGTTTTTAGCTCATTTTTCCCAATCTTTTCATCCACCAAACCCCAAGAAACAGATTTTACCAAGCCACTAAGCCCTCGAAGTAAGGACCAGCTTGGAAAATCTCTGGCAAGCTCAAAATGACGACTGGTGAAGAATTGCCTTGTTCCATTTGGTTTTGGCTAGTTTATTCAACTTACACATTTCATCCAAAATATAGGAATTAAGGATTCAGTTCTCTTTATTTTTACAATCTACATTTTTAAAATGGCTAATTTCAATTATTAAGTTTGTTAAGTCAAAGCTTGTAAATTGTACAAGACGTATATTTTTTGGAACAGCATATTTATCAGGCAGCAGCTTAAAAATCACAGGGTATTTGAATTTGTCTGTGTTTCATCCCAGTTTGTGCTGTGAGCCTTAGTGATGTCAATATTGTTTTGTGTCCCCAGTATGTGGGTTGAAGAATCCAATGCTACCAATGGTGGTTTCCAGCTAAAATTGCTGCTAATATTTAAAAACAACATAATCAGCTGAAATTAAAACACTTTCAATTTCACCTTCATCCATTGTATTACTACCTTAACCAGTGCAGAAAATCCCAAGTCGATCTAATTTATTCTCCAGTCCTGGGGAGCTCCTGAAGAGCTTGTGGAATGGGACTCGGCAGAGCCACACTGCTAATAGCCTTCCTGTTTTTGTTCCTTGCCTACCTGGAAAGCTGAACTTGGGAACTGGCACAGGGCAGGTTGGTGCAGTGTGTGGCAATGGTTCTTATCTGCAACTTTGGACCCTCCCCACCCTCTGTCTACTTTGTCTATGAAGAGAGGCCATTCATTTCTGTGTCGCTCATGACAACCACCATTATTCTTAGAATGTGTTGTTGTTGTTTTTGTCCCAATTTTTTGAAGCAAAAACTATTATTATTAATAATGAAATAAATCATTCGATGTGCTATTTTGGAAAGAAGAGTATGTACTAGGAAACATGGATTTTCAGTTAAAAAATGGTACCACCCCAGGTGACAGAAAGCCTTTGAATGCCTTAGCCTGTTCCTGTTTCACTTCCTAGGTCAGTGGTTTTCAAACTGGGGTACGCGTACCCCTGGGAGTATGTAAGCTCTCGTCAAGGGGTATGTGAGAAAAATCCTGTAATTTTTACCACATTGTAGTACTTTGTGACTTAGAAATCAAATCAACAATGTTGAATTCTTTAAAATGAAACCACAGCCGTACTGGTGTACGTTTCCTTTCTGTTGGGCAAGGTTAACTCTATGAATACAGCTGGCTGCTGACAGTGAGTGAGCATTGAGCACACATTTGGCTAGGGTTGCCACCTGGCACCATAATTCCGGAACACTTTGGGACAGGACGGGGTTTTTAAGTTGCCCTTAAACTGAAAGAAATTGAGCACTAAACACTTCCTTAGTTTATACTGCTTCTTAATTATCCGAATCATTTTGATAATACAAATCTTACAAAATGAAAAAAGCATCTTGAATAAATGTGTGTAGGTTTGCGTCGCTTGCAGTGTGCAGTAGTTTATTTAACTTAGGTTTCTTTTTCTCACCGTACTAGTCCGGTATGCATTGGCCCCTAAAAGACATGAATTTTGCGATGATCAATTTCCTGATTTCCGCGAAATCCCGAATTAGGTAGACCCCTAATTATTACCCTAAATCAGATGGGGGTACGCGGTAGACTAGATTATTTGGAAGGGGGTACGGGGCCTAAAAAGTTTGAAAACCACTGTCCTAGGTCATTTCATCTTAGCAGTGTCTTTGTGAATACAATTACATGTGTGCATCTTTTGGTTTGTGCTTGTATAAGAATACTGCCCTTTGTTTCCTTCCATAGAAATACCAAGGCATGGGCCTTTCTTTACTGTTTGTCTTACACTGTTGCTGTTTTCCAAATACACGTCAATATACAATATACTGCGATTATATTATGTTTTAGATTACAGTGATTAGTAGGCTGCATCCTAGTACCTCAAGAACTGCTTGGGTACCATGAAGGCAACCAACGGTGGTGTTTTTTCTACCCAAGAAAAAGAAAACTTTGGTTATCACCCCTGAGGGAAAAAGGGTTGTAGCTTTGCAACAGTTCATCCAATGTATTTTCTAATAAAGGCATTAGGAAAATATGGATTAGGAGTAAAGACAGGAAAACAGCTAAAGATGAATCTTGAGTGAGTTACTGCTAACACATTGGACCAACAACTATATATTCTGCTCCATACCCCGTGAGCATACAGGCACTCTCCATTTTATTATTATTATTATTATTATTATTATTATTATTATTATTATTATTAGTATTTGTTTATTTAGCAGATGCCTTTATCCAAGGCGACTTACAGAGACTAGGGCGTGTGAACTATGCATCAGCTGCAGAGTCACTTACAACTACATCTCACCCGAAAGACGGAGCACCTGAGCTTGTTACCCATACACTGTGGCTCATCAAGCTTAAAATTCTGAAATGCTAATGTCTTACTGAGAATGGTGCTTTAACATCACATTAATTATAAGGAAGACCAAATTAGCATTGTTGACCTGAGTTCAAATCTAGCTCCAGTCACAAGATTGGTTTAAGTGGTTTGGTGGTCTCAAACAAGCCCCCAGTTAACCAACTACCACACAATTCGACACAAATCCAGCCCCCTGCTTGAGAGCGGCTCAGGTCTGAATGGTAGCTGAGAGTGGTATTTCTCGTTTCGCTAATTATAACTGATTTTTGTAATGGTTATCAAATAGTGCTTGTGCTACAGTGTTAGAGAAACCAGTGTTATTTTAAAGGCTGCAGTGAGTTTACCTGTTTGTTTGTATTTCTTTGCTTTCTGCAGGTTTCCATCAATTACCCCCAGCTGGCCTTCGAGCCGGAGACCTTCTTTGCCTTTGGCTCGCCCATCGGCATGTTCCTCACAGTGCGGGGGCTCAAGAGAATCGACCCCAAGTACAGGTTCCCTACCTGCAAGAGCTTCTACAACATTTACCATCCTGTGAGTTGGAATAGGATTACGAGTTGTTGTGTTGACCTCAACAATACAGTTGTAGCTGTCAGACCTCTTCGGTGCTAGACCCTTCTTGTTTGACTGCAGCCTCCAAGAATATCAGGGAGCTAGAAGTCTGTTCAGATTTAAAACCGGTTTTGAGCAGATGTTGGAAAATAGTTTGAAATCGATAAAATATAAACTGGTTTCAATCGTCTTGTTAGCCCCAGTTAGGATTGCCACTAGCCGACAGAAATTGGTCTCTTCAAAGGAAGTGACACAGAGAGCGTTTATATCTGAGTTGTAGAGGCTTGTCGGGCATCAAGCCTCCCAAACGCTTGTGGTAATCCTGAGATCGCCATGGATAGGAGGTTAGTGCAATCCAGGGTGATTCCCCAGTGTTGTAAAATACTTAAGCTGTAGCTTATCCCGGCAGGGTACTGGTTGATCAAATCCCCCCCCTAACAAGTAGATTTGCATCCCGTCTAGTTCCTTCATCAGTGTAATTATCTACTTTTATATATTTTACATTTGAAATCTATGACCTCAAGCAATCTGTGCTTCAGATTGTTGGGTCATTTGTTTAAAACTAGGTTTTAGGTCAAATAGATATCCATCATTACTTATTGTTCTGTTTTCCCCCCCCCATGAAGTTTGACCCAGTGGCCTACAGGATTGAGCCGATGATTGTCTCTGACATGGAGATCGAACCCATGCTGATACCACATCACAAAGGCAGGAAAAGAATGCACCTTGGTAAGAACCTTCACCAGCATAGCTATATGTGGCCTAGTAAAAATAATTACATTTAAATCTTAATCTAATTAGTGATCAAGCAACTGATTTGACAGTTTACACATCATAGCTTAGCAGTATTGTGAGGTTGCAGGGTTTATGTTTTGTTTCCTATCTTATGTCTTATGTTGTCTTTCTCATGCAAAAGGATAAAAATGAAAGGAAGGGACCCTTTTAGACTGCTGTACATGTTGCTAAATTCTCGTACACTGTGAAATCAATAGCTTTATTGATACGAAACTAATTAGATGGGAATCAAAATATGTTTGCATGATTATTGTATTATCCTTCCCTCCTGCACAGCTCTTGTACATTGTGATTCAGACTTTTATATAATTCCTCCATTAAAACAGCAACAACCAAATCTTATAAACCCATTGTGCAACACTTGAGCAGTTTAAAAAAATAATAATAATAAAATAATAATAATAATAAAAATGATCCAATATTTTACTCTGAATATTTGCAGAGCTGAAGGAAAGCCTGACTCGTATGAGCACAGACTTGAAGAACAACGTGATGGGCTCTTTGCGTACAGCCTGGCAGTCCTTCACCCGGATCCCCATCCCTGCACTGCCCCCGCAGGTGGAGGGACAAACTGCAGCCGAGATCCAACCCCTGGACAAAGAAGGTAGGAGAACTATTATTTTCATTTTTATGCCTGCTCTTCAGAGGGACCAAAAATATTCATATATGTATACAGACTTCAAGAAACTAGATAGTGAAATATATAATCTTTAACAACGACAATGAGTGCCTGAATAGTCTAATACTGTAGACAAACTAACCAGAAACGTGAAACGTCGATTTCATTTGGGACCCCAGTTAGGATTGGTGGCAGTACTTGGTCTCTCCAACTCATGCTGATGGTGGATGTAGTTAATGAATGTCTACTGCGAAGGACACAAGGCGTGTTTTTTTTTTTTTTTTTTAATCTCTGACTGCAGAAGAATACATAGACTGAACGTGAAGGTTGTAAATATACTGTCAGGAAAGTAATTTATAAATAGCAATTCTAGAAAAGCGTGATACATACAGGTGATCTTTGGCTTCTCTGTAATGTCCGGCCACAGTTTGATATTGGAACGAGACGAGATTAAGTTTTTCAGACTGGTTTCATGGTGCTGGTGGAAATGTGGCTGTTAAAGTCGTATACAACCAAGATCCACAACCCTAGGACAAGCAGTTCTCTTGCAAGTTTTTAAATGGCTCTACCTTTTAAAAGGTGATTTGTTGGGGCTATTTTTTACTTGCTAAATTTAAAAATCCTGATTTTAAATAGCACTAGAAAAAAATACATATATAAAAAAGTGAAATCACTGTTCCAATCCAGTTTGAAATTGTGAAGCGTATGTGAATATGTTTTGGTGCCAGCGTATGCATGAGATCTCTAGCTGCATGAGTAACTTCATGGGCAGCTACTGTTTCTGCTTCTAACAGAATGTTTTTTGGTGGCTTTTTTTGTCATGCAGCAGAAAGGGTTAAAGTGAAAAAGTCCAAGTCTCAGTTTTGGACAAATGTACTGGACTGGCCAAAAGTAATGCTTTTTAAATTCACCCAAGGTAAGCGAGGTAACAGACGAGGTAATATAAAGGTTAGTGACGCTGGCTTAATCGTTGAAGTGCTGCTTTTATTTTCTAGAAGCGTTTTCATTTCTGAATATTGCATTTATAATGAGTTTAATTTTAACTGGACTGGCTTTTAAAAGCGTTTACCCTATATTTTACTCCACTTTTTTTTTTTTTTTAAAAGGAGAAAAATGCCTGTTAATTTTACAGAACTGGAACCAAACAAATAAGGCCATTTTACTGATTTTAAAATACAAAAGTATCGTAGAAAAACTAATTTAACAAACATGAACAACTTCCTATTGTACCGCGCACAGCATATCCGTAATTCTTCTACATGAGTTATGCATTGATTTAAGAATCAAAATCATTGCAATATGATTACTTGTGTGTGTTAAAATGACAGTGAATAATGATATTCGCTGCAGGAGACACCTGACATTCATGCAGCAGACTGTGGCGTTATCCAAGATGCAACATGAGTTTCTAAAAACTCACTTTGTGAAAAACTATTATGTGATACATCAGACAAGGATACAAGGACATTGAAATAAATAGGTATCTGGCAAGCCATTGCTGTGGGGTTGGGTGTGAATGGTATGCATACTATAACAATACATTATAAATTAATATGAACTATACATGTATTCACTGCAGTAGAGATGAGAATAACAGGAAGTAGTAGGCTATATATTTTCTTTCGATTACAGCTGAGGTAGTAAAGGAGTAATTTCTGATTGTTAGAGTACTAGTCTGCAATGGGTTTGACACACGACATTAAGGATAGTGAATAATAATTAACAGATCAGATCCAGTGAGCAATGGGCTTAAGTAATCTAAAGGTCTGTCAAGTTGTTTGTTTGCGTAGCGTGAATTTACATTTTTGAACTTTTCCCTTACGTTTTTTCTCTTAAGTTTGCAGTTATTCTTTGCTGTTCTGAATTCTGTTTTGTCAAATTAATTGACTTTCCTGATGAAATTTAAACACCCCATGCACAGCTAGAATCCCACATCAGCACTGAATTTAACTAAAACCTTATGACGGCTATAGCTATAACCTAAAAAATTTGTAAAAGAACAAAATACTAAAAATATAATGAAAGTGTGAGGGAAAGGTAAAACAGAAATAATAAAAGTACATTTGGTGCTTCTCTTTATTGCATATAAATGTATGTAATAAACCATGTTATTACATTATACTGCACCCCTTGCAATAACAATAAGTTGTACTAACTTAAAGGGAGATTTTTTGGTTCTGACCTCCACTGTATTATTAATGTTAAACTGTGATAATGCCTAATCTCTTGTCACATACTGTATCTGATTTTTTGTTCATCATTTTTGCTTTAATTTGCAAACTAAAATAGTTTTACCATTGCAGGCATCAACATTCCATCACATGCAACATTATATATTTTGGTAGATTATTTGAGTTAGCCTTCCATTCTAAAAAAGAAAAAAATTGAAAAAAAAAAGTATTCTGGCATTTGCCTTGCTGTCATTTGCCACTGGGATACCAGTTAGTTTTGCAGGCTGGGAGAACTGGGTTTCTCCTGCTTGCTGTGATGGAATTACTTAAGGAGCATCCAGTCCAAAGAGGCAGGTGTGAAACCTGTAATTACTGAAAGAAATGAGTCGGAGATCTTTGAACTCTTTGTACATTACACATGAACCAGTGGGAGCCATAGTTGGATATCTTCACAGATTCTTAGAGACTGGTTTAATGGTGCAGATTGAAATTATTATCAAAAATGAACTCTGGGATCATCCACAGTCTTAGTCCAAGTACACATCAGGGGGGAATAGAAAAAATAAAAACAAATACCAGAGCAACTGCACTGCACTTTTTATTCATTCAACATGTACTTAGAACAAAATTATATTCTCGCAAAATTAACTTTGTTAAATACAAGTTGTTAAGGTCTGTAGTCCCATCCTTGCAATCACAGAATTGTGTGCATGTACTACATTGTAGCTACAATTTAACAACATATACAGATGAGCCTGCATATCGAAGTGTCCGATTTTTTTTTTTTTTTTTCTTTTTTTCTTTTTGGTCGGATGTCATTTTTAGACCGTAAAATATCAAGAAGAGATGCATAGCTTTTGTTTAAGTTCGACATCATCAGCATTAATCACCTGTTGTCACCTAAAGCTTTTCTCTGTGGTTGATGTTTTGTAACGGGGTCTATTCAGTTGATCTGAGCAGCTGTAGATATATGAACGATGAATATTAAAGGACCAGAGGTTATGAAGATCAAACCAACAGTGCATGGTAGTCTCTTTAGTTGATCATTAAAATATATGAAAAAAAAGGTTGTATTTAGATCTGCTGCTTTTAAGATCAGTTGAATAGACCTCGGAGCTTCAGCTTTTCATTGCTTCACTAACCTGTTTTCAAAAAGAATGCTGCCCTCTCTCACTGATCATGTATAATTCAGCTGCCTTTTATCATCGACGCAGGTGATAGAACAGAAGAGCCCTACAGCCCCTCGAAGCAGGACGAAGAAGAGCATATAAAGATCGGGATGCTGAACGGAGGCCGGCGTATTGACTATGTCCTGCAAGAGAAACCCATCGAGAGTTTTAATGAGTATCTGTTTGCACTCCAGAGTCACCTCTGCTACTGGTAAGACTGGGACTCGTCCTCTTTCATTGCTGTAGTACATGTGGGAGTCAGTGATCTACTTCTTCTCTGCTAGCTTCTGTGATTACAGCCGTGGCAAGGGAAGACATATATTGTTATTTTATTGCAACCAGCAATTTATTCCCAGACGGGGATGAAATTACATTTTTCCCATATATCTGGAGAATTGCTTATACAATAGTCCTGGAACTCAGAATACAATTATATAGCATACGTTATCAGATTTTGGGGAAATATGGGGGTGTCTGTCCATCTGTACATCCAGCTTTCTGTATGTCACATTTTAAATGTTTGCATAAACATTTCATTGCCATTTCTTATTCTATTCTGTACTGTTGATTTATGTCGTGGTCGTCAACTTCTTCAATATACCGATAGCTCTACATTTGAATGTGCAGCTGCGGTGGGAATGTATGTTATTGTCATTGTTTTATTTTGCTTTGCAGGGAATCTGAAGATACAGCTTTGCTAGTCCTCAAGGAGATCTACCAGGCCCTGGGAATCAGCTTGCAGAACCCTCAGCAATATTAATCTCAAAAATTGTGGATCGACTCACAGTATCCTCTATGGAGGAGCTGCAGCAAAGAACTGTCCTGCTGTTCTCTAACTCCTAATCAACAGTCTGTTACACTGCATGAAGGAAACCCGAGGAGTCACAATATCCATAGGTTTACATTCACATACATTACTGGGTTTCTCCATTTTTTTGGCTGCTATTGCTGTATATTACCGAAAAAGCACCTTGCCTCCATATTGGCAATCCTTTCAGTTATTTTAATCCTGTTCAAGTGTGAGGGTCTAGCCTCTCCAAATTATCACTACACGGTACCTGACAAAAACGTGTTGTCTTTTTTAAACTTGTTCTAACTGTTTCATTTTTTTTTCTGTTTTCTGTACTTCTGCATGACAACTGTACCAATCTGCCAAAAAAATCAATTAAAAAAAAAACCACATTACAAACAATTCCATCTCATCACCTATGCTGACGTCCCATGCCTGCATCAACAACTGTGTTCGGATATTTTAAAAAGAAAAAAAGTACTGCCTTGATTTCTATTAGAGCTAGGTAATTGCATTGCGATTTCTGTGTAACATCATGTGTGACCGCATACAGTCGTTTTTATACACATTTTTACAGTTAGTCTGTTCTTTCCATCAACCGAAATAGTCTGGTTCCATTCTATGGGCGTGTTACACACCCAGATTTCTCTAAACGTAGATGTAATGTAGCAATGATCCCCGCCTTTAATTCCTTTAGGGAAGGTGGGGGACAGGGTGGTTATGTGCACACTGTTCTGCAGAATTATCAATATAGTCCTCACTTTTGAGAAACGTCATTCATTTCATAGATATGCAGCTTTTATATATTGCAAAATTCTATATACGTCTTTTACCACATTGCACCTATCACAGGTCTTGTGTTCTTTCCAAACCATGTAGTACATTCATCATAGCTTTTATATTTAATTAAAAAAAAAAAATCCTTCTAAATCTTAACCAGTTTAATAATACTGTATTTTCAATAGAAGAGCAATCCAAGCAACTGCCCTCTCAATAGATGTTAGAACAAAAATGAATGGCTTCTCTTATTAAACTTAACCTTTACTGATAGCATTTACCTGCAATTGATCCAATAGCAGCAATCGTGAAAGAAGGGATTCTGTAATCTGAACAGCGTTTGATTGTAGTTTACTACAGCTATCTTTCAACTCATTTGGAGTACTGTCTACAATTGGCATTACATTCAAAGAAAATTATGTATAATACACACTGCCTGGAAACTTTATTAGGACATTCACCTAATACTGGGTAGGGCCACCGTTTACCCTGATCACAACCTTTTTGTGCAGAGAGGTAGGCTAAAAAACAAAGCTGAAGGTGACATTTAAACCTGCAGGTGCTGCAGGCTCATGGGAGGGGAATGTTATGGGCTGGTGCGTCCCAATGTCAAGTGGCAGCAGGGTTGAGACGTGATCCATGGATTTTGAGTAGTAGATATTAAAAAGTGCCCATATGTATTGGCACCTTCTATCAGTTATGAGTATGATGCATTAGATGTTTTCTATGAAATTTGCAAACGATACGCACACAAAAATATCTTTTAATTTATGATTTGTGTCCTGATCCATAACAGTTCTTGATGTCATTATTTTATAACCTCATATACTAACCAGGAGCATCCTTTTTTTTTACACTTAAAATGTGTCTGTCCACAAAGCTTGCATTCTGATTGAGTGTACAGAAAGCGAAGCTGTGGAATAACACAGTAAATGGCCACCAATAAATTATACTCACACTGTGCTACCCTAAGCCCCTTTGGTTGCATTTCAAGACTGTTTACCTGAAAATACACCACATGAAAAAGTTTTGTTGCTGAGGACAGTGACAAGAATAATGAGTGCAGTGGTGTAAATGTGCACTTTATTGTATTTTGTAATTAAATTTATTATTATTATTATTATTATTATTATTATTATTATTATTATTATTATTATTATTATTATTATTTGTCATATATTTACTTTGTTGTGTACACTATAATAAACCGCAACAAAATTGTTTGAAGTTTGGCTACTTTGTTTTTCTCTTTCCTTTTAAATAAATTGCATTCAGCACATCACAAACCTGATAAACAAACTGTTTAAAGAGGGTGTATTAGTTTTGTTTCTCATTTTTAAAATCACTCTTTAAACCAACAGAATGTTTATAAATACGCTTAAAAAATACACTCCTAAATTTTAAAAAAATCCTAAACACAGTCCTTAAATTAGTTCTGTGATATGGCCTTATGCCACAAGCCTCTCTAGACTGGAGAGAACGCCAAACTCAAAAGCAGACCGAGAACGTAGCAGGGAAATTAAGGACCATTATCTTGTCATCCTTTACGTAATTGCATCTGCAAGGATAACTTCTAATTGGTCAGGATAACTTCTAATTGGGGAAGATGATGGCTGCAGTGGTTTGTGACAGGCATAATATATTAACACCTAATTAGAACAATGTTCTAATCCAAGGATATCATTGTAGCATGGCCAGGTCCAGGTCCAGTTGCAGGTGAGTGAGTACCCAGGGTCTGGAAAGTATGGGGATGATTTCAGAGAATACTATGGAGATTAAAATGGCCAACTCAATTAAGTACATCATTTTTTTTTAAGAGTAGTGCCTGGTACATTACATTTTTCATGCATCATTTTTTCAGAGCAGTTTTTTTTTTTTTTAGTTTACACAATTTCTTTCACATCATCCTTTTTTTAGGCTATCTTGAAACAAAACTCTCTACAACAGTTACTACATAGTATAATATTTCTTAATAATACTTCAATCATTTAAGGTTTAACTTAAGTGTTATATTACAGTACATGACTGAGTGATACATGCAGAGGATACAAAGCTTTCAGGGTCTTCACTTTCTTTGCTTATGGTGAATTGGTTATATTTTCTCAGTTATTTTTTAAAGGCTTATTTTTATTCATAAATGGTACGTGTACCGATATGTATACATTATAAAAGTATTTATTCATTGGCACTCGTGTTGTCTACGTTTTTGTAATGTTTACACCCGCAGCGCATATGAGTACCTGCTCATTTTGAGAAATTCACCCCTGGTTCTGGTAAAGGGGTGGATTTTCACCTATAAATTTAAACACAAAACGAATGCAATACGAGCTGATTGTTCAGGTATTTTGCACTAATAATACTGCAGTTTAAACACGCATTTTTTATTATCTTGAAAGGAAGGTTAAACGCAATAGAAACTTGAACCGTTTTTGGATTCTTGCTCTTCAGAAAATAAACGACCGTTGTATTAGCATAAAAACGTGCCATTAATTAATTAACTGATCGCCTGTTCCAGCAGGAAGTTGTTTATGGACAGAGGAAGCAGTACCGTTTTGTGCACTTATCTTACAACACAACACATGTCTGTATGACTTTGCAAAAGCAATCGCAGAGAATTGCAGTTAGGCTGCGAGGTAATTGTGCAGCATTGACAGTAAAATAATAATTAAACGGAGCACTGTAACTTTAAATAACAATGCATTTGCGCCCAAAGGGAATCCGAGACCATTTCCTTTCTGTTATATCTGAATTAGCCAAAATATTACAAAACATCCTTTTCCTTCAGAAGGCATTATCCCAGCACATTGGCTAGCCTCCCTTCCTTCCCCAGAATTCCAGGATTGGATAAGGAGGTTTGCATTGTGCATTGCTTAGAGCAGAACGACAAAACCGACGGGTTTCATTCTATAAGGAGATGCTATTACAATAAAGTAATAATGTGTTTTTTTTTCTAACGTTACTTTTTATCAATAAGAGTTATTTATACATACGAAGTAATGTTAATCTTTGCGGGTTTTTTTTTTTCTTTTCGTTTAGAAATAGTTGTACAACAGGTGAACCGGAATGGAAGATCAGAACGAAAGTCTTTCAAAGGTATTTAATTTTTTTCCTTTATTTAACTTCAATTAAAAAGACATTTATACTGCGGATACATTTAATTGGTGTATTTGTATTTTAAAAGAAACGCTGTTTTGAAAAAGTTTCTGGGACAAAACTATAAACTGGAACGTACGTTTATCATGAGTTAGGATGGACAGGTTCCAACACACGCACTTGCAACAGCCTGACCTAGTTAATAAAATACGTGTTTTAGAAATGCAGTCATGACGTTTAACTTGCAGTTCAGCACAAGGTAGTTAAGATATTGTATGTGTGTGAATGTGGGTGGGGGTGTAACAGGAAGGGATACAACTTCTAGATAAGATATCACAATCCTCTGCAGCCCTCATCTTCCACGATCAGATAAACCCAAAACCTAATAAATATTTACTTTGCTTCAAACTAACAGCTATCTTCAAGTCTTGCAGACTGTACAATCACCTGTTTCAGTTCATTTGCATGACATAAGAGTGTCATGTGACCTTACAGGGGTGAAATGTTTCAGTTCAATTTAGCAGAGGGGGGCCATGGCATATACTCCCCTCAATCATCAGTGTACCTCCGGAATGTGGTATCCAGGGGATTTGTTACTGTCATAGGAATCTAATGAGTATAAACATAGATTCCTACCATTGGATTTTGGATATATATATATATATATATATATATATATATATATATATATATATATATATATATATATATATAAATTATTATTATTACTATTTAATTTTTATGTCTCATTAATTTTTATGTCTCAGTCCTAAAATTCTGGGTGATGCAAAACTGTTAGCCATAGGGTAAATACTACTGATATTAGTTACCCAGCAAAAGCTTCTGTGAGTGGCTGAACTTTAATTGCTATTTTCCCTTTTCATTAAAAGATTAACACCAAGTTCTGTACATATGTATAGATAATGATGAACATGTTTTAAAAATATACACAAAGTAATTGAGGAATTCAATTTTTTTTTGCTTTTCAAAACAGTAGCCGGAGTTGCTAATGGCAACAGTAATAACATCAGCTGAGTAATGCACACAGGCCCTGTGGTTTCCGACCTTGGTCTGCCAAGTTTAAATACCGGTGCACTGCTGGCAAAACAGCTCACTTCTTTGCCATTTGTCTGGCTTTTGATCCCAGTAGAGGCTGGGCAGATGTGGCCTGTGCCTTCCTTTTTTCCCTCCTTTTAAAAGCTGCATTGTCATTAAGACTAAAGGGTATTCAGCCACACCCCTGCTAGCTTGTAGAGTTTGGGAGTGTTGCTCATTTTACAGCCATTCAAAGATTTGCTTAAATAGCTTGGTATCCCTGAATAGATAATTGACTGGTCTTCAAATACATAGGCAAATGATTTTAATGAGCAATAAGCTGTCTAATTCTAGCAGTGATACACAGGAGAAGACATGTATCCCATTGAGGAGTTTCTTTTTAAAGGGTTTAGTCCAGTTAACTCCTACTTTTTTGAGAAAAAACAACGAAGAAACTACTGTTAAAATTTAAGGGCAAGAGCTGAGACCAGAGTAAATGTCTTTAAGCTGGCCTCAAGCTCAAAGACTGGCCTAAAGGAATCCAAGACTGCTGTAAATGCAATCCCTGCGCATTGGGTATTCGGACTGAAACTGAGGTACACGCTTGCTTTAGTGCACATGTGTGAGGTTAGGGGGTTTCCAGAACATGTGGAAGGCTGTACCTGAAAAATATAATTGACTAGCGAAGAAATGATATGGACTCCAAAATATGGGACCTGTATTCACAGAACATTTAAGGAAAGAGTTTTAAGGACTTTTTTTTTTTTTAAAGCCCATTTTCCACAGAAAGGTCTATATAAACATACTAGGAATTGGCTTAACTAAATATTAATGCAAAAACAACAAAACAAATACTTCAGACAGTCCTTAAGGTTTTGTAAATCAACCTATATGTTGTCTTATTTATTTTATTTTTTTATCATTGTTATTATTTCAATTTATTCTATAGCATTTAATCCCCGTAAAATACAGTCAATTATTTTATATGTTACGGGGCTGCAGTATGACCGTACTTAAACTGTTCCAGGCTAGTGTGAAGTTGTTTCTTCTTCATACAGTAACTGATAAGCTGTTGGTGTGACTGAAAGGGCCGTGTGTGCGTGTGTATGTGTGTGTGTGTGTGTGTGTGTGGGGCCATAGACAAACACTTACTGAATCATCCTACACAGAAACACAGGACTTAGTCACAACACTGTAGATCATTTGGTGGAAGCTGTGTTTACACATGCTTGCTCGGACGCATATCATTTTCCACAGAATAGTTTCTGTATAATTATAACCGTCTGAAACTGGACTAGCAGTCTTTTCCTGGGGTCGACTTGCATGTTGAAGACCTTGCGTGTTTTTGTCAAAAGGTGAAGAAGTGTGACATTTATTTTATTATAATTGTTTTTGTTTTATAAAGAACAGACTCTAAACTAGAGGAAACAGCTGCTTTGCCCGTGCTGGCGCCATAGAAACTGGGTAAGTGGGTTGTTTTATTGTTTTCCACAGTTCTTTTTCTGAGCTCTGAAGGTTTTTATAGTTTTACTTTGCCTTCATCTCCAAGCTTCCTGACTTTCAAGTTTCGATTTCAAGACAAGTGTCCTCTTTTCTGGAACCAGTAAGGTGCTGTTGGTATTGTGTATCAAATAGGAATGAAACCATTCATACTTTTCAACTTTTGGTAGTTGGAAATCGTTAGCTTTAAAACTAGAAGGATTTTATTTGCTGAAATACGGTTGTCCTATTGTTGTGTATTGCTGAAATATGAACACAGAAAAAAGGTTTGGGGTGGGGGGACTAATAATTTAAATACAGCTTAAAATCTTAGAAATCAAACACCAGTGTAATAAGAGATCAATATTTTAGTGTATTTTTTTTTATTAAAGTAATGCCACACATCTAGAGAACTAGTGATAACATTAAAGACTGTCTGGGCAGGACTGTATGGGGCCCTTGGCTGACTTACATTTTTACATATATCTATTGAACCATCCAAGTGGGATGAAACTAAGGATATAATTTCGAAGTTATTCAAAGTGTCTAAATCTGGGGATATATGGAGGCTGTCCATAGGTATGAATGTAGGTCACGGTAAACTACTTTTTCAAGACACTGATCTCTCTAACTTTGTTTTAACATCCATGGTGGAGGATATATGTTACTGATATGCTTGTTTAATTATTCAAAACAGTGTATTTATGGCCATCCTATACCTGGGCTAGCTACTAATAGCAATGCAAGTGTAGGCTATGTGTATATGAGGATTAATTTATACATTTTCTGTAGCAGCCACAATGCAGAAAATACCAGGAGAAAAATTCTTAATATTATTACCCTTGTCAGAAGTCATTAAATATAGTCACTAGATGAGCAGCTTCTTTTGAAGTGGAATGTATCGGGCCTCCAAAAGGGTTATCCTGTTACTGCTGCAGATTAGTAATATCTTTCAGCTAAATGAGCTGCCTGCCTGTGAAGAAACTTACATAAGCAATTACCAAACCTAAAACAACATGGAATAACTCGAGTTCACTGGCTGCCTTTAGTCGCGTGTGATTTGCGTCCGACTGAGTCTAGAGGTAGACTTCTTCCGCTGAAGATCAGTTGCACTTCATTGGATCATTGAAGCCAGTGAAATGTTTTTTTCAAGGTAAATACATTTCAGCGACAGATCTGTTTACTGTACTCTTAAGTTCTAGATGCAAGCCTTTTTTCAGTGGCTCCAGCTTGTTTGGTTTTGTCTGTCAGATAAATAGAAGCAGCGAGAAACTCAGTGTCCCTGCAAACAGCCCTGGGGTTTGAAACTCCTCTTGTTTAGACTATTGAAATGACCAGGAGTTGAGCAATCTGGTAAATCTGCTCCGATTGCAGGTTTCATAATTGGATAGGTTTCAGCAAGTCTGTAGGTTTCATAATTGGAGCTGCGTATGCAGTTATGAGGGAGGAACAATTTAATTAACATAACATAGTTAATTAAAGAAACCCAGGACTGGATGCAGGGCTAGTGTGAGTTTCAAGCACCGAACACAGTAAGTTACTGATCATGCACAGAGGTCTATATAAACATACTTGCATACTTTTTTTTACAGACATCAAGCCGGATTTAGCAATGTGTTTTGCGCCGTTGCTGGGGAAAGGAAATATAACACAACATGTATCAATGTGTATTTTATTAACAAAAGTATACCTAGGTTGTAACTGATAGTCCACAGGAAGGTCTATCTTAACATGGTTGAAATGTGCTAAACATAATAATAATATTAAGAATAATAATCCTTACAATAAAAGGTACAGTAAAGACTACCCCATTCAGAGATTTAAAACGATCTTATTGGGTTTTTTTTATGGTTCTCATTCAAAACATAGGAAATCTTATGCGCTGTTCACTGTCACACACTCCTGGTCTCCTACAGGCGTTTCGGATTGTGTTTGTCTATAATCTGATAAATTTATGATTTTAAAGTGATATTTTTAACCTTTCTGGTACTGTGTGATCATTACGAGATGACGAGGGTCCTCTGCATTGTATTTGCACTGGTTTACACTGCCTGGGCTGCACAGGCAGTTTCTTAGAGAGAAAGAGTTACTTGCATGCGCAGCAACTGAATACAACATAAGCAGTGCACTTCGGTCTTTCTGTTATTTATTTATTACTGATAAGAAGCTATTCTTAGGCTTCTGAGATAGAGGCACCTGCTACACTAGGATGTGCTGTCAGATATATAGGAAAAAAAGGGGAGAAAGAGCATGCGATCAAATTCAAAGAATAGTCTTGAGCCTGTTCCTTGCTGGGATGTAAAGACCCAACACAGTCATCGACCAGCTCAGTTAAATAAGCAACATCCTTTCATCTGCATTGTTTTGCTTAAGTACTCAAGAGACCAATGTATGTCGCTGTACATTTGTACAAATATTAGTCTGGAGAAGGGCTTTTCCCACTGTGAAACTCGCAAGCATGAGAGGATCAGAATGTGAGGGTGTATGGATGTGCCTGTCTAGCTCTATACATTTATACATGACTGTACAGTTGATAAAGGTCTTATAGCAATCTTCTTTTTCATTATACTGATAGCTCTACTGTGTAGATGCAATCACAATGTTTTAAAGATAAATTGAAAAAGAAAAATCCTATATTATCTGTCAATGGTGTCTTTTCCCTAACAGCTAACTGCTCTCAATCTTATACACTACCCATTCCATACATATTGCATCTATAACATTGCCTGATGATCTTTCATCTATTTCCTAATGTAGTGGCCACACCCTGTATTCATTAGCATTTACAGTACATTCTGGATATTGCGTTGCGCATAATGCCTTGTGCACAGCAGGGTTCTGGTGTAAATAAACAGTCAGGGCAACAGGAACTCAAAATGAAAAACGAGTTGTGTAAAATAGCTCAATATTATTGCTCTGAAAAAAAAAAACAGGGAGAGGTGATGTTATGCCATAAATTGGGTATTATTTCAACACCAAACCCTGAGAGGACCTTGTATTTCCCCATAACACCAAGGCAAGGTTAAAAACAAACTCACGCTTGTCTCTCCCTTAATAGTGCATTTAGTTCTGACCGAAACAATGCTCTCCCGCCACTTGATTTTGCCTGTCAAATTGGGCAAATTCTGCAATATCTCCATAGCAATTTTAAACTGGAACTCTGACATGCGTAAGGCATGGGCAGTTGCGAAAAGGGCTGTAACTGAAGTTAATATAAAAAAAAAGCCTTTTCCTAGAAATTATTATTTCCTTTCCAACAGCAGAGGTCTGGTTTTTGCCCCTGTCTGCGGGTGTTACTCAGCTGATTGAGCTGCTGCTTGTACAGGGATGGGCGCAGTGGAAACACAAAGGCACTTAACTGCATTGGCTCACCAAAACATTCCCAGACAGTGTATTGGCGCTGCTCTGTGTGAGAAAACTGGGTGTTAACATTTCCAGGTCACAAATGCCACAAGGTGGAGCTATTTTCAAAGCTAATCCGTTGTTTATTTCTAGTTTAGGAAGTTGTAACCAAGGGTTTATTAGATTAATTATGCAGACCTTTTTATTTATTTATTTTAAACTTATTTTTAACTGCCTCTACTCGGGGAACACCACTAAGTTAAATGCAACACACCTGGTTTCCTGTTTACTTCCTGTGCAGTATGTATTAGGGTCTTACCTATTGGCAGACATTGAGTAAACAGGGAAGACAGTCGAGTGTGCATCCTTCTGCCACCACCTGCCTTCTACTTCCAGAGGTCCCATCAAGGAACACAGAGAGCCCGAGAACATGTGATTCCTTGGAAAAGCAGCGATTGGTTACTGGGAGTGCGAACTAAAACATGAGGCTTCTGGGAGTTTGAGTTCTTGTAAAACTCCAGTAAGCATCGTGGCTCCTCAGTAATCAATCGCTGTTCTTCCAGGTTTCCAATGTCCCTATCAAAGCGTTATTTAATTCACTTCTATTTTTTTAAAAGGAGAAAAAAAATCATGTTAATGTTACAAAATGAAAAAACACATAGAAAATGCTTGAGGACTTGAAATGTATAACTAGGGCTTCTGGCTTAGGTTTTAATGGTAAAAAAACAATACAAAAAATAAATACAAATACTTTCCCAATGCAGTTAGGCAATGTCCCTCCTTCCTGACTTGTATCTAGCATTGATTCGTTCTGAATACTTTAAACCCACTCCAACTGCGGAATGGTAGCGCATTCCTATATTTCTGTTGGAGAATTATAACACGTGTGCAAGATTTAAAACGCGATTACAATTACTAGAAGCAGAGGATTGTTATTGCTCGCGAGATTTAAAGCTATATTAGTTGCATAGGGAGTATTTACAAACCTGTGGAATTTAAAACAGAATTGTAATTTGTGGCTAAATATAAAAAAAAAATGCTTAAGCACACAGAAACCCTAGAAGAATATGGCCGTTACCTTGAGGATTTCATTGTGGAAGACAGAAAAGGAAAGAAGGTACATGAATGGTGCAAGTACTGTCGAGTTAATACATATTGTGACAGGAAAAAAAAAAAAAAAAACGTTCAGGAATTTTGGAAAGTAACCGAAAACAATAATTTCAGTGGTATATAAAAAGCGAAAGCCCTGAAAAAAACGATTTACATAAACTAAAACTCGAAAATAGCTAAAAATAAGCACTGAAAAAATGAAATTGATGAAAACAGAAGCCCAGCATATAACTTAGTTGTTTGGTTCTAGTTTTGTAAAAGTAACATCTGTGTGTTTTTTTTTTTTTTACCTCATTCAAGAAATAGGAGTTCATTAAAGACTGGAGTAAACGCTTTGAGAATATGGCCCTGTTTTGATGTGACCTTTAGAATGCAGGGATGCCTCAGAAGAGCAGTGATGAGTACATTTAGTTCATTAGTAAAAAATAAAAACATGTAAAATCAATTTAAAACATTTAAAAACCACTACGCAGTTACATAATGTGCCTTGAGGCTCTGTGGGGAATACTGAAAGACAATGCACAGGAGATATTGAGATTTAACAAAAAGAGCTTTAAATCTCATTAGAGTCTTCAAAGCTTTGGGACAGATAAGATGGCTTCTGTTTCATTGCAACTCGCCCCCCTGGATGGGAATATGAGTGTTTCCATTGTGGTGGTCCACAGAGAGATCTCTGTGCAAGTGCAGTCATGTGATCTGGCGCCTGGCTGAATGTTTATGAGAAGGAGATTCCCAGGTGTTTGTAACCTGATGGAAAAATGAGTTTCAATGTCATGCCATGCTCCTAAAGTTTTGTTTTTTTTATGCAAATGAAATCCTTGGCATTGTAATAAAAGCTATCCCCCACTTGCAGCAGATCTGACAGACTTTGAGCCAATAGGATGTGCTCTGTTGGCAGGTGCTTCCGTATCCAAGACTGTACACACTACTGACGTTTCACGAGAAACCATTTCAAAATGAATGAGCCATACTAGAAAAGATAACTGTTGTAGAAATATCCACACATTCATTCAAACAAACGTAGGCCCTTGGCAACAGTTTTTCTCCTGGCTGCCAGGAAGTTGCGGTCTAAAAATAAAATATCTGTATTTCATAAACAAACATTTGTACAACTAAAATGACCCTTTCTAACAACAGTAATTACTATGAAATGAATACTTCACTGTTTCATCACCAAGTACAGAAAGATAATCCTACGATAACTAAGTAAATAGTTTGGGCCAAATTAATCAATGTACACATATGTGTTGTACACATGTAGTTTTGGAGGGCTTCTAGTGGTGGCTTTATTGATTTCCAATATGTCCGATTTTAAACCTTTAAACATGTTTATTCCTAAATGGTAAACATTTAGGAAATTAAAATAAATCTAACACCCCTATACTGTTTTAATGAAGGGAAAACCGCTAGTATTACTAGTAGGAGGCTGTGTGGTCCAGTGGTTGAAGAAAAGGGGCTTGTAACCAGGAGGTCCCCGGTTCAAATCCCACCTCAGCCACTAACTCATTATGTGACCCTGAGCAAGTCACTTAACCTCCTTGTGCTCCGTCTTTTGGGTGAGACGTAATTGTAAGTGACTCTGCAGCTGATGCATAGTTCACACACCCTAGTCTCTGTAAGTCGCCTTGGATAAAGGCGTCTGCTAAATAAACAAATAATAATAATAATAATAATAATAATAATAATAGTAATAACAACTCAGCCACCGTTGAGTTAATATTTAAAGTTATTTGTTCTAAAAAAAAAAAAAAATGTAATTAAAAAAAAAAAAGTGTTTTATTTTCTTTACGGCAAAATGCAATTTGCACCTTTAAGTCCATTTGTGCCTTATATTAATAATAAAAAATATTGCCATGAATATATATGGGATTCATTTACATGTCTGCAGTGTTCAAAGGGATAACAACTGGAAGAAAAGAAGTCTCCTCAGTTTTAGAACATGAGTCATTTAAAAAGACTTCAGATATCCTGCACAGTTCTCTGGTGCGGCACTTTAATGACCATGCCCCTAAAAGGAAGAGAGAGGAAATTCAATAGCAATAAAAACAAGACATGTTTATACTCTGTAGAGGACAAAGCCTCAAAGTTGAGGACGCAGCACTAATCCAATCATTAGAGAGAGGTATCAGTGTTGTGTTCTGCCCTGCGTCGGTATCACTGAGATCTGCCTTTGTGACCCACAGTCCAGGTGACACTTTCTCGTTTGCAAATCTCATTGGAACCAGGAATTTGAATTGTAAATTTAAAAAGTGCATCTGCTAGCTTCTGCTTTATGACCTCAAAGTGTGGTTGCAATAGATAATCTGTCCCTAAACAAACAAGACAGACAAGATTATGATTTGCATGTTGGTAACATGAGAAGATATTTGCATTTCAGGAACCGGTTTCTAAAAGCAGAAATGTGCAACACTGTGAAATGTACTACAGATTGTATACATGTCATACCCTCAGTGACTTCCCTATATCAGTGTCATTGTTCATTACAGCAAAGCTATGATGGACACTGTTAATGGCAGTGCATATTAATCAGTGTGCTACCATCCCAAGACCATGTATTTGTGCCAACCCCATTATGATCCTTTCTGGTAAAGCTGTGGTCTGCTAATGGTTGTGCTAGTGTTGTGTTGGGACTGGTGTTATAATGCTATCCTAATGGCATTTTCCAATTTTTTGGGAAGATCACGTTGCCCTTTTCTATTAATTATTCAGTGTTTTCAAACTGTGTTGGGTGCGATTTTATACAAACACAGCATATTATACTGCAGCGCTAGTTAGTGAATTTTGTCATAGTTTTCGAGGGCCAAAAAGGCATGTTATCTTATCATATTTTTGTGGACTGTTTTTGAACATTTCAACTTGTACAGCCTTATTTAAAAGCACGGCTTCTATTGTGCATTCATCATTACAACATGTTTGTGTGGCTGGTTAATTGAAGAGCCTTTGCAGATTGATGGCCTAGTTTTGATGTATATCAAAAATAGTTTAGGTATATTATTGAAATGACCAGATGCCAAAAGTGATAATTCTGATAGTTCTGATCTGGTCGCACTTCTCATCACAGCAACCTGTAGGTTTACTAATAGGAGCTGTTCTTGGAGTAATTTACTTAACATCAAATTCTTGGCTCGTGAACATTTAAATAATATACATAATTGAAAGGAGCTCTGAAACCCAGGACTAGGTGCAGGGCTAGTGTTATTTTTAAGTCAGTTTAGCTTTTATGAAAGGGTAAAACAGTTACAGGATCGTTTTGATGTATTTAAAAGCCCTGTGATCATACATGTATTTTTCCGTCAGTGTTTTGGGTTGTTCAGTTCACTTAAGAGCTCTTAAATAATGGACTCTCTGCCTAGTTTATGTGTAGCTCTGCACCATTAGCAGATTTTTTTTTTTTCTTTTAAAAAACTTAATTCAGGCATAAAGATTTAGGCAAGTTTTTCTTGGCCGTTCGGTCACCACGTTTTATTTTTAACCTTTGACTGTAAGAATGAGACTCGGTAGTTCTCACGCAACAGAAATGATTGTATTTTTTATGTACATACAGCTGAGTCAGAAATAAAAAATCTTGCATAGTTATTCCTTTGTTGCTCTTTGAATACCATTTTAGAAAAGAAAAAAAAAAACTGGTTATAATTTATGAATACATTGTTTAATAAGCCAGCTCTTTCACACACTGCATTCCAACTGAATACATTCTCATGCTAATGTCAGTCCTGTTACATGCTTGGGAAGGAATTTTAAAGGAATGTACCATTTAGACAGCAGGAAAATACAAAAACTGAAACAGTTAAACATTTGAAATAAACAGATAATCTGTTTCATTGAAATTATAATAATAATTCACTGTGCTTTTAAAGTGAGAAGCGTTTAATAAAGCACATCATCTCCCCCTCCCCACTGGGATATTAGACTGCTCCATGGTCTTTTAATTCCTTCCAAGTGACCACAATCTGTTACACTTGAGTGAGCAGTCATGTGTGTCTGCTAGTTGAGAGATCTGAAGGCGTGTGATTGGTTAAGAAGTTGGCAGAGGATCAGTAGCTGTGTTGCACTGTGGTCAGACAATGCAGTTTCACTGCAGCAGGGTTACGGGCTGAGGGAGTGCTGACATGAAAGTGCACCTCACCTGGGACTCGCATCAGAGAGAGAAACGGCAGCCACAGCTGTGTAGCAAAGGGAGGCAAGGAGAAGAGCAACTAACTAACCTGGAACATCATGGGAGGCTCTGTGTCCCATAATAAGAAGCAGAATGGGAGGACTAGCCCCAAACAGAAGCAAGGTAGAACGTAAGTGCAGAAACTTTCTCCACATTCAGCATGTGCATTTTGCTGCTGTTGCTATTTAGAGCAATTCCATGGATTTTTTTTATAGAAATATCTATTTCTGCAGTATGATTTTAGAAGATATTTGTTCATAAGGTTAATGTGGTGAAACACGGTTTCCTGAAAATGCTGCAGAAATAAAAGTGTAAGGGACAAATCCCTTTTTTACAGTTCTTTTGCTTCCTGAATTAGCCAGGATTGTAGATCACATTTCTAACCTTGTACTGCACTAGTAGGTTGACAAGCAGGTTTTAATGAACAGAGAAGGTAAATAAACTTGTATGTGAACAATTGCATTTGTAATCCGTGCCTTTTTGTTTGACATATTCAAAGTATACTTGCTATAAAAACAGCATGCTTAGAACATAAGTGCAAAGACATTATGGACCATTTGAATCAATTCGGCTGTGCCTTTTTGGTAAATAGAATCCTTGGGAATGCCAACCCATTCTGCATAAAAGTCCCGGTTCATTAACCCATTGTGTCCCGCGGTGCTTTTCATAGTATATTGAGTTCTTGTGTTGTCCTTTGCTCATCACAGCGGGCCTTAACCCCCATCTGTCAACTTAACAGGGGTCTGCGTGGACAGTATTCGGGTTTGTTTTGCTCTGCCATGGAACCCTGTAAGAACCTGGCTTTTGGCCTGTGCTGTGTGCATTCAGTCTTTAAATAATTTCAAATGCAGATTTAATGGTAGCCTGCTGGGGGATAGCCCTTTTAAAAGCCTTTCTATACAAACTTTATAGCAAGCTGTACTGTATTTATAGTGTGTGTGTGTGTGCGCTAGATGTATGTATGTCATGGTGTAGCCTTAAATAATTAATACTGATCTCCATGAAATAAATATGAAAATGTAGGATAACTAACACTGCAGGAAGAGGCCTAATGCAGTTTTCTTTAAAAAAAAAAAAAAGAAAAATTATACTAATGCTTTCCTTTAAAGACCCAAAGGAATGGTTTAAAAATATTTGCTGCAAAGCACTGCAGCTGGAAGCTCTCCTTTATAATCAGTTTAGATTTTATGGCACTTTACCGCAGCTGTTCAGTTACTCTGCAGCAGATCCTTCTGCAGGACAGGCTAAACTGAAGCCCTGTAAAACTAGCTGGAGTTGGAAATCAAGCAGGTTGATTGGAACAACACCATGTTCTGGAATGGCTTTCATTTGAGTACATATGATTGAGTTGCAATATAGCTTTTAGGAATTGTATCTGCATGTTGTTTCATATCCCACATAAGAAACTTTGAGCCACATTTGTGAACCTTAAACTTGTATCATTTAAAGACTGGTTTGTAAACCTGGGTTGGTTCACTCCTGTTCATTTTAGTTATGTTTTTTCGCACTGTCTGAAATTTAAGTAGTACTGGGATGGAAATAAGACACCTTTTGCATAGCAGTTTGATCCCTTCCTGGTTTTACTATTAGTTTAATAAGAGACACACCTGAGCTTGTTACTTAGACACTGTGGCTAATCAAGCTCATAGTAAAACCTGGAATGGGTGAAACTGGAGTCTTATTTCCATCCATGTAGTACTTGTAGTATCATGTTTATTTTACTGGGTTTTTTTCTGAAATTTTGAATTAATGGCCACTGGGGATTTATAATCATCTGGTGATCTGCTTCTCAAACTGTGATGAGACTTGCTTCAGATGTTGTTAAATGATAATGCTTGAGATGGTGAACACACACAGGTTTAGTTTGCCTTGAAGTCTGCTGAACAGTTTGATAGAAATATACCAGTATGTTAAAATGTACTCCGGAGACACGAAAGAAAGTTTGTATAATAGGTAGGGGTATTAATAGTTTAGAGGTCAAACATTAGCCAAGAGTTAAACATAAACTATTTACCTGCTGTCAACCAAGTCAAAAATCAGCCTTGGCCTCAGTATTTACAGAGCAGTAAGTGTGCAGGTAAGCCAGTTTATTTTCACCTTCAGTATTTGCTGTACATAAACAGCCTTGTACACCAACACAAGCGGCAGTAATTTATAAAAAGTGATGGATGGCTTCTTATGATATCTGGTTGGTTATAAAAATACTCAGTAAAGTATGTTGAAGTTTAAACATGTTTTTTTTTAATTTTTTTTTTTTTACTAAAGTTAAGCTATAACAATCTGTTGTTTACATCAACCAGTAGTCTTTCTATAGTGACACTCAGCAGCCTAAGTATATGCACAAATGTGTTGCAAACAAACAAATAGCATCTCCTCAGGAATATGGGTTTTGTTCAATATAAGGTCTAGTACTTCACTAAAAATAGGGACTTTGATTAGAACAACAGTATAAACCTGTAATTTCACATCCTGAATGGCAATTAGCCACCATGTGCCCCCATATTTACCTTGTCTTATTCTAATCTTTATGAAATGAACCCTGCTGTCAGTATATGACTTTGTCTTAACTACAAATAGTAGCTGTGAAGTTATATCATTTCTATTAGCTATTCGTTTTTAAGCTATTTACATTTTGAATGCATTTGGATAGATTTATAGTAATTAAAAACAGCACACAGGTGCCAGTTTCTTGCGTTTTGCTATAGACACTAATCATGAAATGATTAATTCCACAGGCATGCTCTGAAGCGTCCTGCAAAATAACTGTCCTTGATAATGTCCTCTATCGTGCCTCTTGTGTATGCTGTTGGGATCCTTTACCCATTTCAGGTCGACTGTTCTGCTTTATGGTACAGCAGGGATCATATGATCAACCTATTTGTTTTTCTAATTCAGGGCAATGCCAAATCCAATCCGAAATCCTTGTCAAGTGACCAATGTATCTTCTAAACTAGTGGGCAGCCTACCCCATACACAATTAATATGTGTAGTTGGGGAAAATTGCAGTTGCTCATTCATTGGGACTGAGTGTAGTGTAAGGCTTCTAAAACCTTATCACCAGGCCATAATCCATATTTAATCACATACTACAACAGTTATTATTCAGAACAATAGTAGATTCTTGTACCTTGGTGGTTTTGAACAGGATAGCAAAAGTCAGCATAGACTGAAAGAGGTACCCAAACTTGCTAAATCGATGGCATTGTGAAAATAGGCTGCTTATTTGTTTACTGGGTGTGTACCATTAAGAGTTTAAGAAAAGAAAATTAAGAGAAGTTGTAAGATATTGCAACAAAACTAAATTTGGTCCAAAGTGGTAGATCACTAGATGGTGCTGGCAGTACTTCTTTAAATACACTTTGGTTGATCTAGCCTGTGTTCCACATATATTTGGAAGGGAACTATAACTGAAATATTGTGCTCATAACCTTTGCTAGTCATATTTTACAAACGTCTGCAATAAAATAAATGATTTCGTTCATGTGTTTTTACCAGCTGTGAATTCACAAAATTATTTTCAGCATCCTCAAAATAGACTTGAGTACAATTAATTCATTTTCTGCTAGCCTCAAGCTGCTGTAGTGCTGTAAGAAAGCTCATTGTGTGTGTGTGTTAATGTGACATCGTTCAGCCCATGAGTGTAGCACACTGTAACACTAAGATTCTGTTCTGCTGCTGTTCGTGATGTACTGTCTCCTTGGAGAAAACGAGATGGTTCATCCTAATGGAATTTACCCTGTGATATACTTGCACAAATAACTTATTGGATGTATTTTTATCTTTTTATTGCAATTGCTTGAATTCATGAAAACAGACTTCAGATTTTTCATCGTACTGTGAATAGCGCATCCATAACGTCAACACTCAATCATACAATACTAAATAATATTAAAGAAACTTTTGAAAAATACACTGGGGTCTAAAGCTCAAACTGGCTCAATTGCAGATATCTTTGGCATTTAGATCTGCCAGTTTTAGATCATTAGAATACACGTGAATGCACAATTGAAGTGGAGATTAGAATACACGTGAATGCACAATTGAAGTGGAGATGGAGGGTAGGGTGCACTTCTTTACACAGAGTGGTGAGCATATGGAATGGGTTGCTTGTTGATTCTGAATCATTGCGATCCATTAAGACCCAACCAAGTTTAGAGATTCCCAGCTACTAGGAACTGGACAAGCACTGATGGAATTGAATGGTCTCCTCTTGTTCGTAGATTCTGTTTTTTAGTGGTCTACATCTGTCTGGAACAATGACTTCACCTTAATCATGTAATTTTTTCACACACAGAGAAGTGTTGGAGAGTTATTTTATTACCTTCCTGCCAACACTGTAGTTCGTGGTCAGAATTTTAAAAAGGCAATCCAGAAAACGAGATTCTTCGTCTGCGCTAGTGTAGTTCTTAATCACCTTTTTCATTACATTATCCAAATAAAGTGCGTGCGTTTTATGTTGCTGATATTTTAAGTGAATTATAAATAACGTTGACGTGAATGCTAGTTAGAAGAACAATCTATTACAGGGTTATTTAAACTCGGTGGTCTAAATCTTTTCACCTTGCTGGAATCCTAGCGATACAGTTGCTGGTAATTTTCTAATTATGTATGTAACGCATGATTTTATAGTGATCTTGTATGAGGTAAACCTGTATTAATAACCTTCAATAGACCCCATGCTGAAATCCATTTACATTTTTCTTATGGATGAAACAATTTCTAATTGGTTGAGACATTACAATAGCAATCTAATAAATGTGTGTTCTTGAACCCCCAAGAGATGAACCACACTGGTTTTACCATAGGGGTCTAGTGAAGCTTTAACTCTGTCAACTTTCAAGATTATAGATAGGTACATGACCAACATAGTCTCAAAAAATGTCCTGTTGCTTAGACCTGGAATTAGATCTATTTAATGGTACATTTTTACCCTGGACAACCTATATAAGTATATTATTGTAGAAACTGAGAACATTGATACGGCTTCTCTGTCTCTCTCGAAAAAATTCCTGGTTTATGAAAATCTAGCATTTATTTTGACATTTTTCAAAAGGTTTCCACATTTTAAAGTATCTTTCATACATTACAAACAACTGCTATTGAATACTATGTATGCAAATCAATGTCACATTTTAAATACATAGCAAAGTAAATAAAATTGACTCTACATGCTAAATCAGTACTACCTTTTTATTGAAAATGTATATGACAGTATTAAAGTTTACTCTTTTAAAACCCTTATTAATCTGTGTTGAACATTCCCCTTACTTGAAGTTTCCCAGTTTTAAGAAACAGGTGTAATTGCACAACATGTGATTTAAAGCATCATTTTTTTATTTTTTTTTTACATTATTAAATTAAATAATTCATGCCTTCTCATTACAGCAGGGGTCTCCCACCCTGGTCCTGGAGAGCCCCTATCCAGCAGGTTTTATTGGTGTATTCACATCATCAATGGCTAAAGAGCTGGAACACCTGTTAATCTTGACTAATTAAGCCAATAATTGGTTCCATTAAATAAGAGATTGGTTGAAACAAAAACCAGCAGCCCCAGTAGCTCTCCAGGACCAGGGTTGGAGACCCAGGCTGCATTACAGCATAGTGGAAAATGAGACCCAGTATTGCCAGCTTTTAAACCAACATGAGTCGTTTAAACCCAACAAAGCTTCCAGTTTTGCCCCCAGTGCTAGAATTTGTATCCGGCTCATTTGACTATTTACTTCATCAGCTAGAAAGAGTTAAAATCCCCCCTGTCTCTTTAAATCAACCACTGTCTTGCAGTGCACCAAACATGAGCTGCACCTGCATGGCTATTAAATGTTACCATTCAGTAGACTGTTGGCTTTAATACTGTGGCCTGACTTGGAGAATAAGCCCAGTATGCTGATAATACTAGAAATTAACAGCTTTGGCTAAATAAATATTGCAAGCCAGGGAACTCCCATGTCCTGTTGTTTGAAGAGCATTCACAGAAATGTCAATACTGTTATTGGCAGCTCCCTAGGGATTACTTATTGCAGTTGTGATCCATGTCCTGCAATCGTGCTTAATTGTGTACCATAATATAATTCTTTGTCATAGAACAAGTGTCGAGAGATCTAGCATCAAATAACGTTTTCTTATTCAATGCTGCCGAGTCATTTTATTGATGTATTTATTTTATTTTTTAGTAGTAGTAAACATACTTTCTTTTCCCTACATTGCACTTGTTATATAAACAGAATGCGTCACTATATTTTCCAGTTTGGCCTCATGTGGATTCTACTTCATTAATAGAAATATCTTGTTGGTTGTCCAGTTTCTCTGCATTCCCCAAAGATAGTTACAGCTATAGGGACCTAAATATTTCAAGTATATACAATTTTACCTTTAGATTAGTTGCTTATCATTACAAGTCATGTCCTCATTAGAACGTATTAACCGCAACTAGAATTTTGCTAAGAATGTTGCACTCAGAATGTCAATGACATTCTAAAATCTTTAAACCGCTACACATGATATAGAAACAGATTAAATATGTTAAGCTTCGACACAACAGAGTGGCTGAGAAACACACTCAACGTAAGATTAGAGGTAAACGTCAAACATACATATGAGTAATGTGTATTTGCAATCAGTCATACTTGATGTGAAGCAGTTATTGAAAGAATGCATTCAGTATACTTTGCATTGGATGGTGTTCTTTATATTATTGTCTTCGGGTAGTATTTCTCTTAAATGAATTAGATAGCCTTTTTGCAGCACCAGCTTGCAGGCTCTTCAAAAGGCTATTGAACCTGAGGATGCAGTACCCATCCTGTCACTCTAGAGGGCTCTTTTTCACACATTTTTCACATTGCAAGTGTGTCTCAAAATCTACATGGTCTACTGTGTTACTGATTTGAATCACATCTTTCCAGATGGGGTTGCACCCCTAAAATGACATGGGAGTATGATTTTTTTTAAAACTACTTTGTGATGCAATGGGGTTCTGTGTGATGTCACATCGTTGCTAGATACTTGTTGTGGTTACAGGTGGATGACATCAGGCCCAGTGTATTGTGATGTCATCGCTCTGTGTTGCTGGCAGACAGACGGTCAAAGCACAGCTTACATTTTGTGAGAAAGTCGGTTTTGTTTTAGGCGTGTGATAGAAATGCTGCTTTTTATGTTCTATGGACCTGCTCCTGCTGCACTGACGCTTCTGAAAGGAAGCAATCCAGTGTCCAGGTATGTGAGACTCTCAGTTGTGCGAATATCTGAAGCAACAATTAATTTAAGGTATGATTTGTGGTATATAATGGCATTATTTGCATTTTCTAATTGTTAATTTTGACTTGAGGAAACCGTGACTGCTATTGCGTTTTCAAATAATAATAATAATTTTTTAAAAAACTGTGGAAATGGACAGATTTCTTTTGTAAGCTGCTACAGACCTCAGTTAATTTCTTATTTATTATAAATGGTATCGACTTTCTTCTTTATAGTTACTTTGAAAGGTTGTGGTGTTTGTTGCATAGCAAAACACCAGGAATGTATTACACTGGTATTTTTATTTATGTATGTGTGGGGGCGTTGAAATTCCCTGGTGACCGTATTTAGTGGAGGTCTACGTACATATAAGTAACATTTATTTATAATGTCACACCATTCTAACTCCATGGATACAGTTACACACAGGTGGGATCTTGTGAGGTGCACAGACCATGTTACATGTGAATAGAAGCAGGTTCTGGGTTCTGTGGCAGGGCTGAGTCTGTGCACATATATTATTATTATTATTATTTGTTTATTTAGCAGACGCCTTTATCCAAGGCGACTTACAGAGACTAGGGTGCGTGAACTATGCATCAGCTGCAGAGTCACTTACAACTACGTCTCACCCGATAGACGGAGCACAAGGAGGTTAAGTGACTTGCTCAGAGTCACGAGGGTGACCTGGTTACAAGCCCTTTTCTTTAACCACTGGACCACACAGCCTCCTATATAAAAAGTATTTTGGTTTCTTTTTTTTTGTGTGTAAATAGTTTGTTCAAATGTATGTTTGTACTAGTTATGGCAGGGCTGGGAGTTAGAATCCCTTTGCAGTGAGACAGGTGTAGAAGCTGGCCAGGCGTTAATTGATTTATTGATTGTTAATTAGCCCTGGCCACCTGCTATACGAGGAGCTGAGAAGCCGGTCCTTTGTTCTTTTGCAAGCCTGAGAGGGATTGGCTGAAGGCTTCCGACTGTGTGTCTGAACCAAGGGGAGAGAACCAAGTGTGTTACCTTCAAGAATAGGGATTAATTTAGAGGATTCTAATCCCACCCCAGTGTGTGTTGGGGAGAAGGTGCCTGCAGCGGGACCTCCCTTTTAGTGGGAGCAGCGCTGAGCCATTGTTTCATCCCACTGTGCTTTGTTTGCCTTTTTTGTATTTACCATTTTCATTAGACTTCAGGTGCATTGAGTAACCGAGTGGCTCGGAGCGAGAATCTTTCTGCTTACATCACAGATGAAATCTGCTCTGTAGCGCTCTAGCTGCTCAGTAGGAGCGGAACTGAGCATGCTGTTAATTGGGTTCTTTCAGTGAGCTGCTCTGAGCGGCTCCTTATTAACGCACCCTGTGTTTTGTATATCTCCTCCCACAGTGGTAGGCCTGTTACAGGGTATAAAGCAGACCGGAATGTTGGTCTCACAAAATTGACTCTTATGTACTATTACAAGTGTGTGACACTAGTGATGTCACAATATTTGCTTTCGCATAATTTGTTTTCAGCGCCAAAGGCCGTGGTTATACCATGCAAGGATGTCGCTTGCTGCGAATGAAATTAACGGACATCACAATGTCATGATGTTTTGTTACACCTTGTGGCCCATGCACATGTGTGAGATGCAGTCTGTGAGATGAGACTTGAGGTATATGAATACATGTATGCATCTTAACCCTTTCAACACTCGGGGTGCATTCCTTTAGTGTTGGGTCTGCTTTGTCACTCCTTTGTCCTCTCCAACACTTCCAGAGTTTGCTTTTTTAGAGCTGTGTTTCCTAGGTACAGTCTACAGGTCTGCAGTGTTTTCTTTGAGAAGAAACAAGTTGAGAATTACAGTGGGGAGCTGTTTTCAAGTTTGGGTGGGTAATGGTAAACAGCAAGACCCAATAATAGAGGCACAAAATGTCCTGGCAACCCCATCACTCCTGGGCTGATTAGTTTGAGATGCCAGTCCTGTTTCGGGGGCCAAGGGGAAATGAGGGTGATCTCCTGTGTTTACTGTTATCCCACGTACATGGCGTGTGTTGCAGGTTGTTATATTTATTATTATTCATATTTTGGGTTTTAGGGAGTGGAGGCTGGAGGATCTATTTGTTTCATATTTATGAATATATTAATGCTTTCGAAAATAGATTCTAAGTATTTGAATGCAATGGTAATCTTTGTTTGTGGGGCAAATGGCTGTTTTTTTTTAAGCAATAAATAATGGCTTATTAACTGAAAGAAGGAATGCCAATGCACTATAAAGTTGTTTTTTCATTCTGTGGCTGTTATTCTGTTTTACTAGACATTATTTGGTAGGTACTGCAGTTACAGACCTGCAGATTTAAGCTGACAAAAGCAGAATTCTTCAGCATTAATAATGATGCCCCTGTTTCAGCTACAGTGTAAGCATGCTGTTTAAGTATGGATTAAGTTTGCATCTGAGGTAGGCAGAAAGTGTTTTGAGGTTGAACGACTTGGATTGACCAGCAGAGGGCGTCTCTCTTCTACGGGAAAGAAAGTTTGCTTCCCAGTGTGTCACAGAAATGTACTGAATTCTGTTAATACAATATGCTTCTGAGCTGTATCTCAAGGGCATGTTTTGGGTGTGTCCAATTAAGTTTTAATGTTACAATAGAACAGGACCGTGGACCATACACAATACAGTATACAAATCATTCCATGCCAGATCAGCATATCCAAACAAAGGATAAGGATTGCCTTCAAGTGACAGCTGTTTCACCTTTAATGGAACTACTATTGAGAATATTTGTAAAAATTAACTTGCCACATTATTTTTTACATGTATATTGAATCCTATGTAGGCAGTTGTGCGCATTTTAAAGTCCTACTTTGCATTCATTTTTTAACACGTGCCATCTTTAAACAACTTCAGTGTTCAGTTGTTATTATTATTATTATTTGTTTATTTAGCAAACGCCTTTATCCAAGGCGGCTTACAGAGACTAGGGTGTGTGAACTATGCATCAGCTGCAGAGTCACTTACAATTACGTCTCACCCGATAGACGGAGCACAAGGAGGTTAAGTGACTTGCTCAGGGTCACACAATGAGTCAGTGGCTGAGGTGGGATTTGAACCAGGGACCTCCTGGTTACATGCCCTTTTATTTAACCACTGGACCACACAAACTTCTGTTGTTGTTTAGTATTATGATTATATATATATATATATATATATATATATATATATATATATATATATATATATATATATATATATATATATGTGATGTCGCCCTTGTGCGTAGTTTGTGTTATATGTTGCATGTTGCATGTGTTAATGTTGGTGTATAGCGATTGGTACACGGGATATAAGCGGGTCTGTGTTTCACGTGTGTTTAAAAATGTATAATTGTAGTTAGGCACGAGGTTGCACATAATTAATTCACGTGCTGGGATTCAAGTGAATAATTAATTAGTAATTGAATCCCAGCACAACAGTATATATAGATGCACGTTTCACTCACTCGGGGTTGGGTGTTCGGTGAGTGGAGAACGGGAGAGAGAGAAGAAGGAGATAAAGTACATAAGTATAAGTGTTTTGTCACTCACCGTGTTTGTTCGTGCACTGTTTGTTTAGTGTATAGTCCGTTTTGTTTATCTCTTTTGTTTTGGCGAATGTGCCGTGTGCTGTTTTTGTGTACCAATCTTTTATTTTCTGTTTAATTATTAAATGCTGAGCACAACCAAGTGCTCAGCTTCACCAAACCTCACTGTCTGTTGTGTATTTACTTCCTGTTTCTGGTCTGGCGTCACCCACTGTCTGCCGTCTTTGTGACACGTGGTGTCATGCGTGGGATCTACCAGCCTCCAAGACTCAGACCAGAGCAGGAGTACCGCATGTTGTTTGAGAAAAAAAATAATTAAAAAAAAAGGGAAAAAAGAAACAGAGGATGAGGTGGAAGAAGGACCGGGAAGCGAGGGACAGGGAGGAGGAGGAGTACATCAGGGCCAGGCACCCGAGGAGCTGTAGGTCACCACTGTTGTGCCCCCTCTGTAACCAGCAGCATTGCTTTGCCGTCTGTCCCTTCCGCAGTTATGAGGAGGAGCCTGAGCGTCCACAGCCCAAGCGGGAGGAGCCTGAGCGTCCACAGCCCAAGCGGGAGGAGCCTGAGCGTCCACAGCCCAAGCGGGAGGAGCCTGAGCGTCCACAGCCCAAGCGGGAGGAGCCTGAGCGTCCACAGCCCAGCGGGAGGAGCCTGGCGTCCACAGCCTGAGCGGGAGGAGCCTGAGCGTCCCACGCCTGAGTGGGAGGAGCCCGAGCGTCCCACGCCTGAGTGGGAGGAGCCCGAGCGTCCCACGCCTGAGTGGGAGGAGCCCGAACGTCCCTACGCCTGAGTGGGAGGAGCCCGAACGTCCCTACGCCTGAGTGGGAGGAGCCCGAACGTCCCTACGCCTGAGTGGGAGGAGCCCGAACGTCCTACGCCTGAGTGGGAGGAGCCCGAACGTCCTACGCCTGAGTGGGAGGAGCCCGAACGTCCTACGCCTGAGTGGGGGGAGCCCGAACGTCCTAAGCCCAAGAGGGGGGAGTCGGTGCGTCCACAGCCCAAAAGGGAGGAGTCGGTGCGTCCACAGCCCAAAAGGGAGGAGTCGGTGCGTCCACAGCCCAAAAGGGAGGAGTCGGTGCGTCCACAGCCCAAAAGGGAGGAGTCGGTGCGTCCACAGCCCAAAGAGGGGGGAGTCGGTGCTTCCATAGCCCTAGGACCCAAGCTGCCAGCAGAGGAAGAATGCCTGCTGTCCCTGTGTCCACCAGCAGAGGAAGAATGCCTGCTGTCCCTGTGTCCACCAGCAGAGGAAGAATGCCTGCTGTCCCCGTGTCCACCAGCAGAGGAAGAATGCCTGCTGTCCCCGTGTCCACCAGCAGAGGAAGAATGCCTGCTGTCCCCGTGTCCACCAGCAGAGGAAGAATGCCTGCTGTCCCCGTGTCCACCAGCAGAGGGTGAATGCCTGCTGGGTTCCCATCCACCAGCAGAGTGTGAACGTCTGCTGGTATCACTTCCCCCACCGTCACCACCCGGAGGAGAGGAACAGGAGCTGCCTCTGCCTCCACCACAGTCCCCTGCAAGAGCGGGAGAGCCGCACCAGTCCCCTGCAAGAGAGGCGGAGCCGCACCAGTCCCCTGCAACAGTAGGAGACCACACGCTGCTCGCACCTCCATCGCCAGGAGACTACACGCTGCTCGCACCTCCATCGCCAGGAGACTACACGCTGCTCCCACCTCCACCACTTCCTCCACTAGGAGCAGAGGAGCAGGAGCTGCCTCTGCCTCCACCACCTCAACCGCTTCCACCAGGAGCAGAGCAGCAGGAGCTGCCTCTGCCTCCTCCACCAGCAGAGGGTGAGTACCTGCTGGTTCTGCCTTCTTTGTCGTGGGAGGACTGCTTGCCCCTCCCACCTCCACCAGCAGAGGGTGAATACCTGCTGGTTCCGACACCACTAGGAGCAGAGCAGCAGGAGCTGCCTCTGCCTCCACCACCTCAATTGCTTCTACCAGGAGCAGAGCAGCAGGAGCTGCCTCTGCCTCCTCCACCAGCAGAAGGTGAATACCTGCTGGTTCCGCCTTCATTGTCGTGGGAGGACTGCTTGCCCCTCCCACCTCCACCAGCAGAGGGTGAATACCTGCTGGTTCCGCCACTGCCCGGAGCAGAGGAGCAGGAGCTGTCTCCGCTTCCCGCACCTCCACCACAGGGATGCGGTGGCCGGAGCCCCAGAAAGGGGAGCTACCGGCTACAAAGACAGGGGAGAGGTCAGGAGACCACTTTCCCCAGCAGCAGTTTCGCTGCAGGAGTTCTTGAGGCCGGAGCCCCACAGGAGGGAGCTACCGGCTACAAAGACAGGGGAGAGGTCAGGAGACCACTTTCCCCAGCAGCAGTTTCTCTGCAGGAGTTCTTGTGGCGGAGCCCCACAGGAGGGAGCTACCGCTACTGAAGAAAGGGGAGAGGTCAGGAGACCAGCATCCCCAGCAGCAGTTTCGCTGCAGGAGTGGACCAGCATGCTGTCAGCCGTGCCACTACCGGCAGGGGTGCTGACAGCATTGCCAGCCATGGGCCCACTGAAGCCTCCCTTCCCAGCCCGAGACTTTGTCCTGGACTGCTGGGTTTTAAGGGGAGGTGGCCGTTGAGGCCATGTGTGCTGCGCACAAGGGGGTATATGTGGCGATGTGGCGCCTTGTGCGTAGTTTGTGTTATATGTTGCATGTTGCGTGTTAATGTTGGTGTATAGCGATTGGGATATAAGCGGTCTGTGTTTCACGTGTGTTTAAAAATGTATAATTGTAGTTAGGCACGAGGTTGCACATAATTAATTCACGTGCTGGGATTCAAGTGAATAATTAATTAGTAATTGAATCCCAGCACAACAGTATATATAGATGCACGTTTCACTCACTCGGGGTTGGGTGTTCGTGAGTGGAGAACGGAGTGAGAGAAGGAGAATAAAGTACGAATAAGTATAAGTGTTGTCACTCACCGTGTTTGTTCGTGCACTGTCTGTTTACTGTATAGTCCGTTTTGTTTATCTCTTTTGTTTTGGCGAATGTGCCGTGTGCTGTTTTTGTGTACCAACCTTTTATTTTCTGTTTAATTATTAAATGCTGAGCGCGATCACGCGCTCAGCTTCACCAAACCTCACTGTCTGTTGTGTATTTATTTCCTGTTTCTGGTCTGGCGTCACCCACTGCTGCCGTCTTTGTCACAATATATATATATATATATATATATATATATATATATATATATATATATATATATATATATATATATATATATATATATATATTAAAAGATGACATTGTATAATGTTGGCGCTTGTATTAAAAAAAAAAAAAACCTTCCACATTAAATATTTTTAGCTATCACTTGTAGACAAAATTCTTGTCGTAGTCAATGTGACTAAATTATGTGTGCTTGTTAATTAGTAACCATCAACGTTACTAGAAAGTGGAACCCTGTTCTACTGCTCACGAAAAGCACCGTCCACGACCACACCTACAGAAGTTCGTTACCAGCCACAGGTTTGGGACTCAGCTTTAATGGAAAGTGAAATCCCCCTGCACATTCCACTCCAAATAGAAAACATCTGGAGAACAGAAATTCCGCCCTCTGACTTTGAGGGTTGTGGGTTGTTCGTGCTGCACTGTCAGCGTTTTCTAAATGCTCCCAGCTATTAGTGGTGCCGTTGGGAGAGCGTTATGTAAGAGCTCTGTTTCCCTGCCCATTCGAACTTCACAGCTGCAGCAGCATCCTCTTCTGAAGGCCTGCAGTGCATCCGTCTGTGCTTGTCTGTTTTCAGGTCATCTAAATGGAGAGAGGGATCAGTGTAGCTGCGTTCAGTTGATCAGCCACTGTGACTAGATAATGGGTCCTGTTGTCTCTACTGGAGCCTCAATTGCCAAAATGAGTTGATTAAGAATATGTATAAATAGCCATTCGAAAAGACATGATTTTAATTAATGCAAGAACAGCGAAAGATACGACCATGCCTCGCTTCCTGGTTGCTATCGGCATGATTGAAGGCGGCCTGTCTGTGAGAGAAGTTGCCCTTCTTCAACAATCAGCGAACTAGTCCAGAGAAACCAGGAAACCAGCTCTGTGAGGGACAAGCCTCGTCCCGGAAGACACACCGGCCCAGGACTGTCACATCTGACTGATCGATCTGCGTAATCATTTTGAGACTGTAGTGGCTACAGCACAAGAAATTCCAAGAAGAAATAACCCACACTTCAGCAGAATGACTGTAGCTCGCCGTCTGCATGAAAATGATTTGCATGCTCGGAGGCCGTTTTAGGGGTAACATGTTGACAGCTGAGAGAAATTGTCGTCTTCTGTGGGCCAGAGAACATCTGAGGTGGTGGCATAGAGAGTGGTGGAGTGTTTTATTCACTGATGAATGACGTTTTGCCCTTGACAGACCTGACGGAAGACAACGTGTGTGGAGACGCTGTGGTGAGCGTTAAAAAAAAAAAAACTGTAACAGAACTCTTGCAGACTACAGCATTTCCAACAGTGGCAACACAATGGAACATATTGCACAGCTGTCCTCGTGCTAGTTTACTAGTCCTGATGTGGTACTATGGTGTAGTGCTCCAGTGGTTGTCAGCCTGTTTTGGTTCCTACCATTGCAATGCCATAGAGGGAACCATTCTTCTACCAATGACAGCATTGTCTGTCCATTGCAGTCCTTATTTGAATTTCTGGCAATTTCCATGGATTGTTTCATGCAAATGTTTTTTTTTTTTTACATGGAGTATTCGCATTTTTCTCAGTCAGGAAAGTCCTGCAAAACTACATCTGAGTTATCCACAAGATCTACAGGCAAACCTGTCTACAGTACATGAGTTTATTCCTGCATGATTCAGCTTCCATTGAATTCTGTACTGTGGATGTGTACACTGACAACACAGGTTCCGTACTTGCAGAGCAAGAGTGTTAGCTAAACTTTTATTTGTATTTATAAATAGTTTTGCCAAACCAATATTGTTCCACAAACCTCTGCATTAAAACTGTTCCAAAGTTGTTTTTTTCCATCTAACCTCCAATAACATTTCCATACATCTTTATTCACACACATTTCTGTGGTTCTGTGCACTTATGTGTGTTTTGTTCCATGGAAATAGGCATTCTCTGTAGAAGAAATGTGGAGATTTCAAGTGCAGGATGGCAATGCACTGCACTGTCTCTGCATTGCCTTTGAAGATAATTTGGTAAAGACCATTTTTATGCTGATGGCTTTTTTGTCACATCAGTTTTTAATTGTCCTGAGTTTTAGAGCACTACCGGTAGTGTTTTTCATTAAACTGAGTGAACACAAATTGGCAGTTGGAGGAGATTTTTCTTTTGTGTGTGTGTGTGTGTGTGTGTGTGTGTGTGTTTTAATAAATCCAGTTCAAAATGTATCTTTTCAAGCTGGTTAACTGATAAAAACCCAAGGTCAGAAGAGCTGCTGGAAATAAGCACTGTGTCCTGTTTCGGAAAGGTTATCACACTCTTTCTCTACCTACAAATTAGTCTCAAATTGCTCTAAGCATTCCTATAGAGACACAAAGGATTCCTAAGATTCTTAACAGTCAGACAGTTGCACAGCCTTTGCTAGACCCAAGACAAACACTTTCACCACATCAATCTCTGGTGCTTTGGAGAAAGAAAAAAAACAAACAGACAAACTGCTGTTCAGTTAAATTTTTTATTACATTAGCAGAATTATCACATTACCAAGGGGGCATTTTACACAAAAATAGAACTCCTTGGTGTCTGTTTATTCCATCTGTAGTTTGGCAGACAGATGTTGATAGTCCAGTTCTCTGAATTAAGTTTTAGCTCTTGGGTCAGGGCACACAAGCTAACCTCATTTGAAGCCTGCACCCCATGAGTTTGCACTGTGCACCCCATCGTCATGCTTCTCTTTCTGCTTGCAGCAGTAGGCGGTTGTATCAGATTTTTAAACTCTGTTCTTTTGCCAAGAAGACAGAAGAGAAGAGGTCTTCAATTCAGTGTGAAGTCTGTTGCCATGGTGCTGGCCAAAATACTTTCTTCCAGTAAGTGTTCGCTGTGTTTTTTTAACACATTTCTTTAGCGTGTTTCTGCTAGAAGTGGTAGGGCACTGCTGGTAGAGTTAAAGGAACACACTCCAAGTGAATCTAAATAAAAGATGATTTAGTTAGATAACTGATATTTGACACCCATACTAAGATGCTGTTTAAACACTTGTCAAAATAAGCTGGTAAACAAATGTCTACAACTTTGTTTTTCAATTTCTGTGCTTACAGATGCTTTTATAAAACTACCCATTTTCCTTTGTCAAAAAATTAAAGCTTGCTCCCCCTTTTTTCTAAACTTAAATATACACTGGCGGTCAAAATTATGGGGACACCTGTACATCTTACTGAAATCCTACAAAGAAAGGAAAACTATGGAGTGCTCATCCCCCTCTCAGTCACAAGACTGCAGACCGCTTTCAGAACCTGAACTAATCGAGACAAGAGAGTCGTGTGAAAATCTGGGTTCTTTTAAATGGCGAGCCAGGAAGGAGTGTACCATAAGTGAGTTACCATGGCTCCAAGGAAGGAGATAATATGGTGATCGTGTATCCATACTTACCCTTCATGAGGAAGGGTATTCCGTGAGAGAAATTGCAAGAGAAGTCAGTGTGTTTGGCATAACAGAGTGCAGACCCCAATCAACAGATACAGAAAAACTGGAAGCTATGCAAGCAAAAGTTACCGAGGCAGAAAGAAAGACTGATTGTTCAAGTCCAAGAAGAGAAGAAAAAACAGGCGAGAGATTGTCAGGATGCTGTGTGGTGCCAGCAATAAAACATGGAGGTGGTAATGTGAAGGGGTTGTTTTGAAGTAAAAATAGAAGGTACATTTGTAAACGAACAATATAACTTCATTCTTCAACATCCTTCAATATCATCAGGAAGGCAACTTGTGGGCAAAGGGTTTGTTTTTCAAGATGATAATGACCCTAAGCACGCAGCCAGACTAAACCTCAATTACTCAAATCAGAAAGTAGAACAACAGGTTTTGAAATTGGTGCACATTAACCCCATTGGAATGTTATGACCGGAGAATAAAAAAAGAGGAGTGCAACCAGCATAAATATGCTCTGGAAGGAATGATTAGGACTGAATGGACACAAATAGATGGCGATACACTGCTAATGTTGTGTGACAGAATGCTTAGAGTATGTGCAGCTGTGGTTTCTAACAAGGGGGGATATTTTGATGATAATATTTTGCAGTAAAAGGTCTGCAAAATATATCCTCTGTTTCTTATGAAAAGGTTAATACATTTTCGTATAAATCATTATGCTGATTCTTCCTTTTTTGGTTGTATTTCATAAAAATGTCCCCATAATTGTGACTGCCAGTGTGTGTGTGTCTGTGTGTGTGTGTGTGTGTGTGTGTTTATATAGTGTATTGATGTTTTAAGATTCTTTAAAATAACATGTATAGGTGACCTAAAACATTGGTATTTTTCAATTTTTTTTTAAATTTCACTTCACAAAAGTGAAGCAAGTTTTGTATTGAAACCAAAGCTTTATAAACTATCATATGTCTAAATCCTCCTGATTCCCATGAAATCCTAGTTAAGCCAATGTTTGGTCACCCTGTATTAAGTTTACAGATGATGCATATTAAGTTATACAGATTTGTTGTCACGTCCTAATGCAGGCTAAGCTTAAGAGCTGTGGGATCTCTTAAGTCATAGACTAGAATGCCAACTAACTGCAACTCCATGGCAATCTGGGGCAGAGGCTGTGTGCTTTTGTAACAAATATAAAGAGACACTTTCAGCTGTCTGTGTGTACAGCGAGTAGCTGAGTAGCTTCAAATGTACATTTTTTCACCCTTTTTATGATGTTTGTAATCACTCAATGCTTGCAAACATGAAATTTTGAACCTACTTCTTTTGGGGGAGGGGGAGGGGGAATCGGTATAAAAACACATTTTTCCTTATAAAGTTTGCAAAAAAGTTAATTTCTGTATGTTCCTTAGTTCTGGTCCCTTGGTGGAGAGTGGTAACTAAAAACTAATTGAAGGATCTGTTTGAAAGATTTTCAGTTCTGCTTTTACAAATAAGAAGCATTCTTTCAGGGGTAGCACATTTTTTTTGCTTTATTAGTCCAACGCATGTAGAATTGAAGTAATATTGTCAAATCAATCTTTATTTCTCATATAGTGTCTTTCGTGATAAATCACCTCAAAGGGCTTTACAGATAAAAAATAACAAAAATGAAAATACAAAACAGTTTGGAGAAATAGTAAAAGATAAGATGATAAATTTCCCTTTTTAAATTACATACAATAAAATGAAAAAAAAGACAGAAAATAAGTAGTATAAAATAGCATGATACATTTCCCCCGTAAATAAACATGCTAAATTATAAAAATGTGTTTTTAATCCTACTTTAAAAGCAGCTCATTCCACAACTGTGGCAGATCATTCCACAACTTATCAGGAGCTCAAGCTGAATCCCATTAAATTCAATGTGGGGGTACAAAGAGGAGGATGACTAACAGGAGTGATATTATGCAGGTTGACTGAGTTTCAGACTTACCATTGTAATAAGATTTGTGTGACAAAATGCGTAACCCACAATGATTCCATTATACCAATGGCCCTTTTAGTACATAGCAACCCCATTTGTTGCACTATATAATACCAATAAAACATGAATTTATTTATTATTTTTTAGTTACTGGGACTGACTGAGTCATACTTGGTGTGAAAGATACTCCATCAAAAAAATGTAGAAAACAAATGTGGTTGACATCGAATCAGTCCAGATGGCAGATGGAAATGAGGCACAATAAGCTTACAGTACAGACAAAGGTTGTGTAAATAACATGTTTTGAACTTGGCTAGCATTCGACTAAACAAGCCGAATAATAAGGTGCTTTTTAGTCCTCACGAGTTTCATCTAAGCTGGTTCCTCTATAGCTTTCATAAGCACAAATGCTTTTAAATGCAATTAATAAGTAGTTTGACATAATCAGTAAACTGGGAAGAAATACAGTACACTGATTTCTCCACCCAGTATATGTTACTATATGACCAAATGTTCATGTTTCTTATTAATATTCCCAGGTTTGATCCTTGTGATCACACATTCCATGTATCTGCATGCAAATGTCATGCAAATGAGCTGAGTAATTAATGGAAATCCAACTGTGGTGGATATCATGTGACAATGAGTGCTATCAGAGGAGGCAGGAGCCACCCAACCCCAACACACTCTGCACTGTGTGTTTCTGTTGTAAAACTGAAAACATTTTAAACGTGTGGCTAAAATAACTTCCCCTTTTAAGGATTAGGTTTGTGTGTGTTTTTCTTTGGCGTCTCAGTCTTGTTAACCTGCTACTGTTGGTGAATTGAAAGGTTTCTCTTAAAGGGAAAGTTGAGCGTTGAAGTATCTACAAGGAGCGATCATTAGTAGCATTAACAAAAAAACAAACAACATTAAAAATCACTGTAAATCACCGTAATGTGTCTTTTTAGATAAGCAGTGAGCCCTACAAAATGATAGTAATTCTGATTAGGTAAGACTTTATTTTGTTCGCTCAATGTACTTTAATTAATTTTGCACCTCCACAAGGGATACATTGTTCCCTTTGCTGGGGACGGAAGTCTATTCATACATTGTATATGAGCACAGCTAAATGACCTTCCCCACATGTTGTAGACAGTTCAATGAAGTTCATATTATTATTATTATTATTATTATTATTATTATTATTATTATTATTATTCCTTTATCCAAGGCGACTTAGTGTTACAGGGTTACAATGTAAGATTCATATTTAAATACAGTGTAGTTTACAGTAAGTGCAATAATACTACTAAAATACAATATGAACTAGGATGCAAAAAGTTAGGATTACAAGAGGTTATATCTACAATGACAAAATAGTAGTGCAATAGTGCAAGGTTAGTGCATTAGCTGAGGATCCAGTAACGTTAGGTTATTTACCATAACCCTGGTTCCCTGAAAGAGAAAACAACCACCAACAACATTGGGTTTGGGCTATGTCTGCCTATTGGTAGGTATTTTCTGAGCTCTCTGTACCAGAGCTGCCGATAGGCCCCTTCCTGGGATGATGCCCTTGGTCCCACCTACCGAGGGATTAAAACCGTCATACAGAGGAAGCCATTTCTCTTTTTGCATCTAACCTATAAGGGCGACCGATGCGACCTTGCGGTTGGTGGCCGTCTTCTCTTTTCAGGGAACCAGGGTTACAGTAAGTAACCTAATGTTCCCTTTCAATTCGAAGACGACCAACAACAACATTAGGTATGGGATAATGTATACCAGAGACGTCGAGAAGGAGAAGGAATGGCAGCATATGAGGGATGCATCAAAACCGTATAACCAAAGGTTAATGGTGCGAGCATGCAACATCAAGGACCCTCGTGTCTATTGAAGGCAAGGAGGGATCTACCACATTTAAGTCGTAGAACCTGGAGAATGTATGCGGCGTAGCCCAGCTAGCCGCCGTACACATATCGGACAGTGAGGCCCCTCTGAAGAGGGCCCAAGATGTAGCCAACCCTCTAGTAGAGTGCGTAGCTACTCTCCCAGATGGGGGTAAGCCAGCACTGTCATACGCCGCAGAGACTCTGTCTGCCATCCAATGCGACAGTCGCTGCTTTGAGAGGGGCTGTCCTAGGGTCCATATACCGTGACAGACAAAGAGCTGGTCGGTATGACGCAGAACTCTTGTCCTATCCAGATAACACCTCAATGCCTGCACCGGGCAGAGGAAATTTAATCTCCTATCCTCCTCCAAAGCAAACGGAGGTGGATGGAAAGACTCAAATTCCACAGATGGAAGGCTGTAATCCTCCTTGGGGAGGAAAGCAGGGTTTGTACGCAGTTACACCCTGCTGCCATCATTTCAAATGCGCATACAGAAGCTGTGCACCAACAGCGCCTGCAACTCACTGACCCACTTAGCGGAGGTGATAGCCAAAAGGAAGGCTGTCTTCATAGACAGAAGCTTCAACTCTATGGAGTGTATAGGCTCAAATGGGGCCTTCGTGAGAGCCTGCAGTACAATATCAAGGCTCCACTTGGGGAGAACGGTCCTCCTGGGAAGGCGTAACCGCCGAACACCCTTGAGAAACCGGGACGCCAAAAAATGCTCACCTGGAGATACCGAATCTAAGGGGGCAAGGCACTGCAAGATAACCGGCATGAGGCAAGAAACTGGGTCATGACTTCTAATCAGACACCAATTCTGGAAATACTTCTGCTTATAGGCATACAGCGACCTAGTGGAGTCTGCCCTAGCGCTCTGCAGAGTACCCACAACCGTGTCTGATAGCTCTAAGGCTGTCCAGCGGTCCTGTTCAGGGGCCAGACCCATAATTGGAACCTGCCAGGTTCCGGATGCCAGAGAGTGCCTCTCGTCTGACTGAGGAGATCCAGGCGAAGCAGGATCTTCCAGGGCTGACCTTGTATGAGTTGGCATAGGGTCGAGAACCAGATTCTCCTGGGCCATCAGGGGGTCACGAGGAGAATTGTTGCTTTCTCTAACCGGACCTTCTTCAAGAAGGCCGGGAGCAACGGTACTGGCGGGAACGCTTAAGGGAGCGTCCTGGGCCTCTCGTGGGCTAGGGCGTTGACGCCAAGTAAACTACCAAAGTGGTGGAAGAAATACCACAGGGGGGGCAATGCATCGTCTCCACCAAGGCGAAGAGATCGACCTGCACCTTCCCAAACCGTTCCCAAATGCGCTCCACCACCTGCGGATGGAGACGCCTCTGACGGATGCGCACCCTCCCTCGACAGGAGGTCCGTTGCCAAGTTCCCCACTCCGGGAACATGCGTCGCCCGTAGGGACAGCAGTTTTCATTGTGCCCAAATCAGGAGCCGGAGGCGATGCAATGCAACCCTGGAGACCGGAGGCCGCCCTGGTGGATGACATACGCCACCACTGATGTGTTGTCAGTTCGGACCAGCACATGTTTCCTGTGCAACACTGGAAGAAAGTGCTGGAGAGCCAGGAAAACAGCCTGCAGCTCCAGCATATTTATGTGCAGGCCTGTCCAATGGCCCGACCAGGTGCTGTGGACTTCTCTGCCTTCCCAGACCTCCCCTGTTGGAGGCGTCTGTCGTCACTACTTGGCAAGTTAACACTAATCCCATCCACACGCCCCCGCGCAGGTGAGAGGGCACCTCCACCATCGTAAGGCCACGGAGTACGTACGAGTCACTGTCAGCCGACACAGGGAGAGGCAACCCTGAATAGCTGCTACTTTGTCGTCCGACAGGTATGCGCGCATCGTACTGGAGTCCAGCCGGAGCCCCAAGTACTTTGTGCACTGCACCGGTATAAGTCGACTCTTCACATCGTTGATAGTGAGGCCCAGCCTCACCAGATGCTGCGTCACAATCGCTGTGTGGGCCATTGTTTCCTCTCGCGACTGAGCACAAATCAGCCAGTCGTTGGGACAGTATAGTACTCTGATCCCCCGCAACCGGAAGGGGGTCAGGATAGGGTCCACGCACATTGAAAACGTACGAGGAACCAGGGAGAGGCCGAATGGCAGCACAGAGAACTCGTAAACGCTTCCCTGAAAGGCGAAGTGGAGGTACTGCCTGTGCTCTGGACGAATGGGAACATGAAAGTACGCGTCCCGTAAGTCCATGGTGGTGAACCAGTCACCCGGTTGGACTGACTGGAGAATGTGTGACGGTCAGTCAGCATTAAAACATCCTTTCCTTCAAGAACTTGTTGAGAAATCTTAGGTCTAAGATGGGGCGAAAGCTGTCGTCCTTCTTGGGTACCAGAAAATATCTCGAGTAGAACCCCTCTGTGTAGGCGGTGGGTTCTACGAGATGAATGGCTCGCTTGCACACCACTTCCTCTTTGAGTACCGGGATCAGAAGAGGGTCCGACACAGATGTGTTTGTGACTCCTCGGAAGGGGGGAGATCCCAAACGGAACTGCAGCGCGTAACCACTTTGCACGGTAGTGAGCACCCAGGTGTCCAAGATACAAGCACACCAATATTGCAGCTGCTGTGTGATGAAGGGATGGGTCTGAGGCCGCAAGCCTTCAAGGCCTCTGCTGGGTCTGCTGAGGTTGGGGCGGAGCACTCCGAGGCGACGGCCCTGGAATTGTCTCCTGGAACGCTGTTGCACAGACGCACCGCGGCCTGCGTTCCTTGTGCTCTGTGGAGGGGCTCCGCGTTGGGTACCCTTGCTTGCGACAGCCATAGCTGTCTGCAAGCTACCAGCATACTTGCCAGGCTCCGGCCTAGGGCTTGCCCTTGAAGACCGGAAATCTGGAGCAGCGTATTGGAGAGGAGGCAGAGCTCCGTTGCCACAGGCTCTGGGAGCGGGGCCCCCGTGAGCACGCCATCTAAATACGTGGTGAGTATACCCACCATGTTAGCCAGGAGGGTCACCTGTGCTTCCGCTGGGTAAGCCCTACTCAAATGTGTCTCTGTAACCCTACATTGAGGGTTCGGGCACATAGGGTCCCTTGACAATCCACCCACCGGTGGGGTCTTAACCAAGGCCACGATGGTGGAGTCAACCGGGGGGGGGAATCCTGCCAAGCCCAGCTTCTCTGCACCTTCCAATGAAGCAAGTCAGATGGCTTGCTTCAAAATACTCTGTGTTGACGCTGGTCAATCCCAAGAGGAGCGTACCTCTATAAAATCAGGGAACGGTGAAAATGGCTGTGTTGTGGGAGCAACTGCTTGCGTCGGAAACACGGACCCGCGGGGCTCTGCCGGTGTTGTCCAAGGGATATGTAAAAAAATTGCAGCGGGTCCCATTAATGTCGGCATGGAGCTGGGCAATGGCGGTAAGCTGGTCTCCAAGGCAATCTCGGAGCTAAGTTCTGCCACAGTCGACGGCGCCGGTTCCTCTTCTTCCTCCACTTCCGTGGGGAAGGAGTCCTCATCCCAGGAGGCTGATAAAGATAGCGTTTCCTCCTCCGCCATCAAGGGCTGTGGCTCTGGCTCAACCTGAGCTTCCATGGGAGACCCAGGAGCCGAATCTGGTGTGGGCAGTAGCGGGGCCTTTGTTTTACTTACTCAATGTGAAATCTGTTGCTGGTGCTGAGCAACAATTCTGTCAAGATGTGGAGGTATCTTCACCAAACACACATTTATGTCAGCTGATGTAAAAGCGATCCGTCGTTTGACAGTGTCATTTGACAGTGTCATTTGACATTGGTATTTTTGCCAGTTCCTTGGCCTTCTGCTCTCCAAACATTTCCTTTACAATTTCAATTGCACACGGCATTATCAACTCCTCAGCAACCGTATGCTTTAGCAATTTTCTGCGCCGCTATGTAAGATGACACTCCAAGCTTTTTATCTGCGGTAGTTGTGGATTTCATTACGGCTCTACCATGCAGTTCCTTAGCCTTTCGCACAAAAAATGAATGTTGCTTGTTTTTGTTTATAAAATGGGTTTGGAGTTATCTGCGTCCTGATTGGCTGATTGGCATTCCAAGCCATTTAATTATTACAGTACAACCAATGGGTTAAAACAAGTCCCAGCAACTAAGACTTTTTACAAACAGATATTATTGTGACGAGCATTTAGAACGTTTAAAAAATAATTTCAAATTGAGAGCCATTTTTTCCCCAATAAAAACCAAATAATAATACAATGTCAGACTTCCTCCATGTAAATTTTAACTTGTTTGGTGACTCTAATGTCCACATATTCCTGGAGGATTTAGACCGCGACAGTTTAGTAACGGAACCGACAGTAATAATTTCAAAAAAGGTCCATGAAACCGTGAGTACTACAACACACCTCTCTCTCAGTTCTGCTGAAATTAATGCCATTGAAGCCAATAAAGAAGAGCGGAATACTAAAAAAGTAACCGCTTGGGCTGTGTCATTTTTTAATGATTGGTCAGCACAAACAAAAAATAATATGGACTGGAACACTGCAAGACTGAATCAAACACAGTTTTAAGAAGTTTCTTTGCTGAAGTGAGAACATCAGATGGCAAACAGTATTCGGTTATCAGGTACACAAGCTTGCGAGCTGGCCTGAATCATTTTTTTTTTTTAATTCTCCCACAGTGGGACGATGTATAAACCTAATTTCAGATACCCACTTTAAAACGGCAAACAGCGCCTTAATTTCTGTCCTGAAAACTTACACGCGACAACAAAAAGACAAGTCACAACATCACCCTGATGTATCCCAAACAGACTTAAACAAACTTAAGTCATCGGTACTCTGGACACAGATATCTCCCAACCCATTTTATAAGGTAGTTTAAGAAGCTATTGGACACCAGCTGAGAGACAGGAAGTCCTGGAGTTACATCCTCTCTGGAGTACCGTCGTAGGCTTGTAAGCAAAAGGCAGAAACAAACTCCCCAACTCACCAAACAGTGCCACCTACTGCACAATCTGTCCAACTGTGTGTAACCAGCCATTTCATTTAGAAAACTGTACAGTCAACTTCATGAGACAAATACTGAAAATGTTCTGATAATTTATTTAATTTATTTGAATTTATTTAATTATTTAAAATAATTTGTTTATCTTTTAAATTTATTGGAACTATTACATTTATTGGAACTATTTTTCCTAGCATAGTAATATATTTAGGAAATATAAACCTATATTTATTTTTAAATAACAGAACTGGCAGAAGGCACAGGTGTCGTTGTCCATCAAAGGATGTGTTGCAGTAAGAATACCTCTGTTAAGAAAGGGAAACAAGACTAAAAGGCTAAAATATGTGCAAGAACACAGAAATTGGACTATGCTACAATGGTCAAAGGTGCTTTGGACAGTTGATGGATGGACAACGACACCTGTGCTTTCTGCCAGTTCTGTTGTCAATTCAACACTTGTCTTCTTTCTATTCGTTAAGGATATTATCTTCAAGTATTGCTCATCCTTGTTAGACAGCTTTTTGGGTCTTCCAGCCCTCGGTTTGTCAATTACAGATGATGTTTCTCTGTACTTGCTGATTATGCTTTGGCTACCACACCTTGAAAATCACGTGATGCAAGCTATTTCACTCAGTGTTTTTTCTTCTTTATGCAAATCAAGGTTGTTGTAATAATAGAAAACACTAGTGGAGGCTTTGAGTAAATTGTTGATGCTCATAATGCATCAGAGTAGAAAAATCAACATGTCTAAGATGTTTGCACAGCAGTGTGTGTGTGTGTGTGTGTGTGTGTGTGTGTGTGTGTAGATCGATCAGTCGTAGTGTTCTAGGTTGATTTCTTTAAAGACACAGTAGTTCTTGATGCCTTGCATGCTCTTGCAGTTTGAGATACAGATTCAGTCGCTGTCGTGCCCCTTTTCAAACTCTGATGAATCTTTATTTCAGTTGTAAAAGCTAACTGCACTGCTTCTTTTAATGCACAGTGGGATCTATAGTACTTGGTAACCAATTCATTGGATCTGTATTCTGAAATATAGCAGTGGACGGTACTGGACTGAAAGATTTGACTGGTTATTTTAGGCATAATGAGCAAAAGAGTGACAATAAAAAAATACTTTCACATTTAATATTTTTCACTTGTAGGTGGAGAATCTGTAAGAAAGGTGGGATTTTTGCCAGTAAGTGACAGTGAAAAAATAAATATTGATTATGGAGGTAATTTCACCTTTATCAAACGATTATAGGGAACTGTATATTTGTAGAAATTAACTTGGCTATTGCCACATTCTTATTTGTCCATGTGTATCCTATGTAGGCCCAAAGTTGCAGTTTTGTTCATTTAAGGACTTTTTTTCCCCTACATCCATCTTTTGAACGACTTCAGTCCTCATTATGTTTAGCACAGATATTTTCCACTTGCATTGAAGCGTCTGTAGGTGGATACAGCAGTGCAGTGTTGTTGGTTGCAGTGGAAAGCCATAATGAAAACAGCATGACTAAACCCCAGCCTATGATTCACCAGTCAGGCAGCTTCCCTTCACAAGCATGTCAGCTTTACTGCATTCCTGTCAGCCAGCCTCCTGTTCTGAGATCTTAAGGTTTGGAATCTGTTTTTTTTTCCCCCATCTTTTAGATTAGTGTACAAGCAGAAACTCTCTCTCTTCTCTTCTCTTCCCTCCTCTCTCCTCCTCCTCAGAGGTTGGGTTCAACCACTCAACAAAAGGGGGATGTCTAGCTTGTGCACCAATACTCAGGCCTGCCTTTTGAAATTGGAAACCTACCCTCCTGTTTTGTGACAATAGCATAGCCCTAGAAGAGGGGGGAGGCAGTGTTTCAAGCTCTCTGGGTTAGAGAATGTGTTTGCTATCTGCCAGCTGATTTCTGCTTTGGCATTCTAAGCTGTAGGTAGAGAGAAGCAGACAAAAAGCTCAGTTTTAAGGTTTTTTGAGCGGAATTTCAATTTAAGAGAACAAGAAAAAAAATAAGGAAATTGGAGTTTGAGGAAGTAAGGGAGTGCCTTACAAAAATGTTGAGAGACAGTGAAGCTAGAGGAAGCGAAGACAGAGGCAACCGTTAAGGGACTTATGATGTTTTAACCACATCCTTGCCTCAGCCAAAAAAAAAAAAAAAAATTAAGCTGTGAGAGTTTCCCTCCATCTTGTTGAACTCAAGGAGACTCATCAGCAGAAGCAAAAGCAACAGAACCGGGGGGGGATGGCCTTCAGTCCCTGGCAGATGCTGTCGCCCGTCCAGTGGGCCAAATGGACCTGGTCAGCGGTCCGAGGAGGGGGGGAGGGGGGCGAGGAAGAGGCTGCGGAGGAGGAAGATCTTTCGGCAGAGGAAGAGAAGTCTCTGAGCTGCAGGCGAGTTTTGGTTTCTAGTTTTCTGCGTGTGTGCTTTCCTTCCAGTGAGTGGAAGTGCCTATTGAGGGGTTTATTGGGTTCCACCTGTCAGATTTGGCACAAGGCTTATTCTCATGAGGTAGATGGATGGTAGGCATGGTAACTGTGCCACATTGGGTCAGGTAGATTAATACCAGAAAGGTCTTTTTTTTTTTTTTTTTTTTTTTTCTTGAATCTGTTGTTGCTTTTTATGTATGTGTTTATATTCATGTCAATGTATGGATATGCACAGATGGGGTAACAGAGTGTGTGTGGGCGTTGAAATGCTGCATATACACAATAATGCAGACCACAGATAAATGTTTGAGTGCTTTTATATATATATATATATATATATATATATATATATATATATATATATATATATATATATATATCAAGCAGGCATTTGACTGGAAGACAGATAGCTGCATAAACAGACACACAAACACATGCATCCATTTGTACTTAACCCTTTGCTACCTAGGGTCAGTGAGAAGGATTCGGATGGAGTAGAATACAACCACAGTGGTGACATATTCATAATTCAACATACCAATAGTATCACAATGATATATAAACCAATACACGCTGGTAATCCATAGCAGTCACATACACAAGTTCTAGCCAGTGTGTTACTGTATCAGAACAACTCAGCCATATTTGATCCAAAACCATTGTGCAATTGCTGGTCACTCTATGCTTTGCTAATGGTTTTTGCACCAGTTCATTATACTGGTCGTAATTTATCGGGGTGTCTGCATGTTTGATTCCCACAAAACAGATGTGTACATATTTGGAACAAAGACGAGAAAGGTAATTTTATATAATCGTCAAAGCCGGGAGAACTAAACATAAAAGGAAGTCCTCTGAACTCATTTGCATTCTGTGTTCCTAAAGGATTATGGGCGGGATGAAAGCTGATAAATGTAACAGTATGCAAATAGCACCTGTCGCTGGCAGGGTAATTTAAGTTATCGGATGATTGTCTTGCCTTATCAAGGTGTTTTAACTGATAGCGATGGTAAACTGAGTAGGACAAAAGTGTAAAACTTATTATTTTTTTTTGCGTCTTTGACACACTGTTTGGAAATGTGGTAGGAAAAACCAGCAACACTGAACTTGGCATCCAAAACACCACATGGGAATTGGATGCACTTTACGCTAGCAGACATCTGACTGACAGAATCCACTGTGGTAAAGTTATTTAACGCTTAGCTTACCCAAAGGTACACAAAGACAGTTATGATTTATTTAGACGAAGCAGTGGTCTTTTCAATGGATGTAAATGCTGCTGTTTGAATCGTTGATTATACACTGAAACGACATCCATGCACTGTTGGGCATAAAGAATTGTGAATACTCATACTGATGCACTAAACCACGCAAACCAGCTCTATCCTAGCCTACTGTATTTGTGTCCTTTGGTGAAGTTAAGAAGGGGGTCAACAATAATGTAAAATAGCTGCATGATTTAATATAAACAGTGGCAGTATTTATATAGACTGTACTTATAATCTTGTTATACAAAGGAGGGTACTATTTCAGTGGTCTTCGCCAATATTGTGATCTCAGTCTGTTTAGATCAGTTGAACTGGGGATGTAGTGTTTAAGCAGTAGGGTGTGTGTGAGGTTATTTATTGGATATTTCCATATACACATATTATTATTATTATTATTATTATTATTATTATTATTATTATTATTATTTATTTCTTAGCAGATGCCCTTATCCAGGGCGACTTACAATTGTTACATGCAATTACCCACTTATACAGTTGGGTACATGCAGTCTTGTCCACATCAATGTTGCATGGCATCATAAGAAAGTTACAGCACTCGAATGGTGGCTTTTTTGATTGTTTACAAAAATTAGAAATTAACGTGTTAAATCCTCAAGTTAAACATTTTCCGAAATGAAACAAAGCTAACATCCCTAAATTTTAAATATATCCCACCATGGCGACATTCAATCAAATGTTCCAGAGGCGCTGTATACTGTATGTGTTTTAAATTAAGGGCTTCGAGAATGTTAACACACTTTCTTGACAAGTTTGGTAATGCAGTGTCCTGGGGGTAGCCACTTATGTAAGTAAGTTTGATTAAATAGCGGTATAAGTAGCTGACGCTGTATTTGTTTTATTAAATCCATGCCATGCTTTTTTTTGCAGTTTCTAGGAAATCGCATGAAAAGCTAGAGACTTTCTCTGCTGTACAGTGCTGGGATGAGCAGCTGTCTGTAAAAGTTCATCTTTGTTCTGGGTTTGATTCCTGGGATGTTGAATAAAGTTCTTGTGGAAGTTGAGACCTGACAGGAGTGGGGAGTAACATCTTCAAATGTTTCTTTACCACTGTCTGGAAGGACTTCATACCCCAGGGGAAGAGAATGTAAATTACTTTGTGTGCTCGGTTAACGGGTTTGGTGCCACAGAATTGCCGCTCCCTCTGGAGGTGGCTCATCCGGCCCTACCATCGAGGAGGTTGATTAAAGAAACTTCGTCTCAAGAATATAGATTATAAACACAGGAAAGGGAGGAGGCATTTGAATCCCAGTTTGTCTAGTATTGAAGGCCCTATTGTTAATAGTTACTTTGTTTTTGTTTTTTTGTTTTTTTGGACCGTGTTCAAATTTAATGATTCAAGGGATGAGATGAATTGAGCAATGTGACTAATTGGGAAATATGGCAGCAACAGTGAGATGGTCAAAGTAACAGTGTCTAACTTTGCTGTTGTATATCACTTATTATAGCATATTGTTTACCCTGTTTGTAGAAATAGCTCAATCCCTAACTCTATTTGAAATGTTTGGTAATATAAATGACTACAGATACCATTCTTTGTGATGCTGTTTGTCCCTTAACTCTTATTAAGATAGTATTGGGTATTTTCTATTGATCCTGTCAGGCAGGCGGGGGTGGGGGTGGGGGTGGGGGTGGGGGCGGTCTAAATACAGTTCTCATTCAAATCAATAATGCTCCCTATTAATTTGAAACAGTAAGATATAAACTAAATGAGCTGCACTGTTTGAATTACTAGTTGTCATAAAGGAATGAATGATTTCAATGGTGGCGTTACCAAGATCTGACTAGATTAACTGTATATCTCTGACTGTCTATGAATGAAAGTCAGGTGAGCATTTAGACCAGTCAACTTTGTATTTAACTGAAACAAAATGGGCTGACCGTCCCCACCTCCCTCCCCCCCTCCCTCTTAACCTAAACAAACTGACACTGAGTAAAATCGTCTGTTGCCCTACTGGGTTTATTTATGTTCCAGCTCAGTTTTGTTGTTAATAAATGGTTTTTAAAGCCTAGCTGGTTATTTTCCGGCGCCAAAAGTCAAAACTAAACAGCAGGTGGCTATAGCAACAGTTGGAGAGCGAGTTCTTATAGGGCTAGCATTCACAATCACGTGATTGCCTAAATCTAGTAGGTAAGCCGGGCAGCTGTAACTGTAAACATATAGAAAACTGTGTTTTAAAAACTAATAGTATTCCCCAATAGTGGAGGCATACATTCCTACTCTGGGTTAGATTCTCAAAGCTATTTACCTAAATTGTTGCGATTTTATCAGAAAAGGAAAATCGCACCCAATAAATTTTACCAAACCAGTAAAATACAACTGAAGAATTTTTTTTTATGGGGCTTGATAGATGAAATGGTAGCCATATCAGTCTAGAGATGATAGGCTAAAGAGAAGGAGATGTGATACCTTTTATTGGCCTAACTAAACTATAATTAATCACAAGCTTTGATCAATCAATCTCTATTTCCTTCTTTCACCTGAAGAAGAGACCTTTGAGGTCTTGAAAGCTTGTGATTAATTATTGTTTAGTTAGTCCAATAAAAGGCATCACATCTCCTTCTCTTAGTTTATGGGGTGTGTAAGTTATAGTAGTCTCCAGTTAATAGTAGTTAATAGTTAGTACTTGTCATTATTATTATTTGTGTATTTAGCAGACTCCTTTATCCAAGGCGACTTACAGAGACTAGGGTGTGTGAACTATGCATCAGCTGCAGAGTCACTTACAACTACGTCTCACCTGAAAGACGGAGCACAAGGAGGTTAAGTGACTTGCTCAGGATCACACAATGAGTCAGTGGCTGAGGTGGGATTTGAACCGGTTACAAGCCCTTTTCTTTAACCACTGGACCACACAGCCTCCTATGACACACATGCATCAGTGTATGAAATGAACAGAATAAGTAAGAGAAAAGCAATAGGCAAGTGTATGTAAATAAACTATAATAACAAAGTAACCGACAAACTAAAGTTAATAAACTTAACTGTCAAACTAAATGTACACATCATCCCTACACACGTTTAAAAAATGCAGCAGCAGCTCTAGATTAATTATGAATACCCGTACAGGAGCAATATTCAAGACATGCACAAAATGATTTAACAGAATGGTGAAGCAACTCACCAGAACAGAAAACACCAAATTGCTCGGCGACTTGTGTCTTATTTCAGGTTTTTCAGGCGTACAATTTCCAACTTTTTGTAGCAAGAGAAACAGTGGCACATTTCATAGTTTGTTCACATGCCATTTTGTAGTGATGAGGTGCACGCGTGGAAATCAGAATACAAAACGAGGCAATGATATGACGGTGGTTCTGGAAAGATTGAATAAACCAATCAGTGTGCCTCAAGACACTTGCGATGACAAGTCACATTTGATAAGCCATTTGAATTTAAGTTTGACTGATGATGAGTTATCAGGTTACGAAACAGTACTGTATTAGTTGTGAACGAGTCGCTGGTGGTGCCAAAAAGGTGTTCTTTTTGAGAAAAGTTCCTGTTCCTTTAGGCAAAGTGTTCTCTTAGGAGGTGTTCCTATACGCGGAGACTACTGTGTCTCATATTTATTTTACAATTGTAATTGGTGTTTCAGAAAATCAACTGGGAATTTGGAGCAAATATCTTTGAGAGGCTGTCACTATATTTGAGCTATTTCTTGAGAACCACTTATTGAATGTATTGGTATTTGTTGAGGACACCATGTCTAGCCTTGGATTGATAATGAAGGCTTTCTACATTATCTTCAGGTTCCAAATTGATAAACCTTTGCATGGATAAATGTTACATTCATTCACATAATGTGAATTCATATAGCACCTTTTCATTGTACCGGTACAGATATCTGACTGGCTGAGCTACTGAAGGTTATTACTTGGCATCCCCGTGCACGGATATGTTGAAAATTTGATGTGTTAGAAAATGCATTGCAATAAGCACGGTAACAGGCTCCTCCACAAAATGACAGTCCAGTGAACCAGCATATTCAGAGGAATGATGTAAGATTCATAGCATGTGGTTATGTTACAAGTAGGTTATGTGTCTGTTCTGGAATGCAGCCCAGACAGGTACCCATAGATAACATCGTTGACGTTCCTCATTCTCTCCCATCACAGCTCGGACTCAGAGGGTAACTTTGAGACGCCAGAGGCAGAGACTCCTGTACACGCCCCCCTGAAAGACCTCTCGGAGGAGCTCCTTGATAATTCACCATCCAAGAGAGCAGGTAATGACATTTATCAACGATACCCCCTTATTAATATTAAAATGAAGATGAACTAGTTAATCCTAGCCAAATGGCTTGCATGCAAATTCATACTACCTAGAAGGGGGCTTCACCTGTGGGGTCAATACCCATCCAATGTCCTCTCCGTTATTAAGTCGTATACATATTTTCAAATCATTCAAGGGTCTCACACATTTATAGAACCAAGCATGCATCCATCCGTACTAGAAAGCATATTAAACTCCATGAGCACAGTTTGTACATGTAATTACTTAATTTGTTGGTAATGGCTAGTGGTTTATTACACCTATTTCTAAAGTATAATTAAAATGTTATTGGCAGTCCCTGGCCCTGCTAGCCGTGCACCTGTCCTGTGTTTTATTATGTAATTCTTAATGGTGGCCCATGGTGAAATCTAAATTGTGTATCACTGCACTGGAGAATCCATTTGGTCTTTACTGTAGACAGAAGCTGTTTTTGCACTAATGCAAAGTGACAAGATTCCAGCAGTATTCCAATCTGCATTTTTCTGGGTTATATCATAAATAATGGATGCATTTTTATGAAGCATGGTTCATTCTGAACTAAATATAGTATAAGGTTCGGGACCTTTGGGAGAAATCTTTTAGCAGTCAGTCTTGTTAGCGACTCGATGTGTCTAATCTATTTATGTCACTGTGCTTAGTACACCAAAACAAACACAGAACTTATATAATTGTATATTTCATTGTATATTGCATATAAAACAAGCATTTGTAATCAGCTGGACATGAAAACTCTATTTCCTTCCAAATTTCTATGATGTATTCATCCGTAAAGTAAAAAACATGAAATAAACTAAGGACACATTCTGTAAATATATTGGATTTATGGAAAAGGCAGTATCTTTAAATATCTAAATTTGTATAATTACTTACCGGTAGTTTAGATCAAGGACAGCATCTGCTTAGCAATGCAGTGCTACTTGGAACAAATTTGCACAGTCGTGATCAATGCAGAATGACGTTACACCCCTACTTATCAGACTTAATCACATGGTCTGGCCCTCACTCTGGTTCACCATAAGTAAAACATTTACTTGATCATTAATGTGTACCCTTTCTTCGCGTCTTTCGGGTTTGGGTGTATCGCTGAAACATTAAAAAAAAAAAAAATCTCAGGACTATAAAGGCATGAATGTAAAAGCCCCTCATTAGTAACGTGACCTTCTTTTTAGCTAGGTAAAAACAATGAAGTTTACCTAGGAGGGTGGTCTGGCGAAAAGCCACATTGTAGATAATAACAGTAACAGGATCTCATACAATTGCGGTGAGCATTGCAAGGTCCTACTGCATACGCCTCTGCACTTCAGTTACAGAGAATGCCTATTTGTTTTCCTAACATTATTTGATTGCTTGATATAACAGTGCTGTGTGTTGTTGAAGTTGGAAAGTTTGGTGTCTTTTCCTGGCAGTGTTCAATGCCATGAAATAGGCCCAATTTATGCTCTGAAGTGCCAAGGCCCATTAAACCAACCAAGATTTGTTTTCTAATTTAATTTGGGCCAAATGAGTTCAAATTATAACCAAGAGTGATGCATTGGCAGCTTTGAGAAGGTGGCACACTAGCTAGCACATAACTGCCTTGATTTTCCTCAGAACTTTTATAATACTCCTAGACTGCATTTTAAAGATGAGAAAGCTTGCAGGATTGCTGTAGCATGTGAAACAGTGTTTCAGAGAAGACATCCTGGGGTGTTTTGCTTTGCTTTAGAAGCAGTTGCAAATACATTTGTGCATACTTCAAACAGATTTCCAGCCTCTTAAGTTAATCACCAACCTTGATAATAATCTCCTTCATAAAAATAAAAAAAGATAAGATTACTGACTGTTGGATGCTTATAAAATACAGTGTTATATTCAGTTTTGCGTTTAATTATTGAAGGTTTTTATAGACCTCATAAATCCGTTGCTCAAGTCTTGCTAGATATGAATACCGGTAACACAACTTTTAAAAATAATATTTACATTACGCCCTGTATTTTCTCGCATAGTGGATTTGCAGTGGAGGCGCTGAGGCATACTTTACTGTGTTGCATTTACATTTTAGTATGCAAAGAACCAGCCATAAAGATCATTCCACTTCAATACAGTCAATAACTTTGTATAATATGCAATAATTAACTTATTATCAATTTTATTGTACTATACTATCAAAGTTATATCAAAGTACAAACTACATCAGTGCATGCTGCTTCTCCCTGCTGTAACACTTTGCTATGTTGACATGCAGTTTTTCCCTGTTTGCAGCTTACTGTCTTGTTTCCTTGGTTACAGAGGCTCCTATCTCTTGTTTATAATGGGGGTGGGGGTGATATGGATTTGCCTAAGCAGGCTCACTGGGGTCCAAACACCCCCCTCCCCTCACCTCCTGTTCTGCAAGTGCTGTGGGTCATTTCACATCTCCACATCAGTCAGGACACCTCTGAACAGTGCTGCTCACCCCTCTCCCCACATGCTGATAGAGAGAAAAAGACCCGTCATTGTACTTTCTTAATTGATGTGCACAGCCTAATCCAAATCCTGTTGATTTTAAGAGGTTCTCAAAATGTATTGACATATGACAATCACACTTTGTTTCACGGTTTCTTAAAACGAGTTCTGAATTCTATTCCCTGAAGGAATGTATTACGTTTTGGTTTTTATTTTATTTTATTGGTTTGACTTCCTGTAGGCCTGAAATAGAAACCCACAGAAATGTGAAGCCAAATTTAGAAAAAAAAAAAGTTTCTTGGCTCGGTCTGAGACAATTGGATAAAAAGGAAAAGATGCTACTAAGAGTTTAGTTTTGTACTGATCAATTCTAGTTAGTAGAGTTTTGTATTAACCTGTACATGTATTATTGGAAGTTAACTGAAGAATTTTACTGTTAAACCATTTTAAACATAACTTGAGCCAAAAGAGGCGCAGAAATTTAGGTGAGGTTAGTCTTGAACCAGTGCACGCACATACAGAGAGCCCTTATAATTGAGCATTAATCACACAGTACCTGAAAGGGTAAAAATATATTGTAGCTAAATGCAATCTGAGGCTGAGTGTATGAAAAAGTGAAGACGATGAGCGCATAAGTCTTTAAATTCAGTACTGCCCTTATCAAATGATCTAAAATGATAAACTACAATAGAAAGCATTGGTACTGTACTATGGAGCAATAGTAGCACAACTGTGTTTTGTAGAACAGTGGTACCATTTACATATTTTGATATACAAACAGTATTACAACGGTATATGAATCAGATCACACTGGTAATACATTACAGTAGCGTGGTACTGTAATTATTATTATTATTATTATTATTATTATTATTATTATTATTTCTTAGCAGAAGCCCTTATCCAGGGCGATTGTTACAAGATATCACATTATTTTTTACATACAATTACATTATTTATTTATTTATTTATTTATTTTTTACATACAATTACCCATTTATACAGTTGGGTTTTTACTGGAGCAATCTAGGTAAAGTACCTTGCTCAAGGGTACAGCAGCAGTGTATCCGCAGACCTGTCAACTCTTCCGTATTCACCGGGAGTCTCCCGTATTTTGGACTCTCTTTCTGGACATCTCCTGGGACAGATTTTCTCCCGTATTTTACTCAAAGCTCTACTGTTAAACCACCTTATGTCAGCAAACCTTTAATGTCTGCAAAACTCATGGCCTGTGTGGTTACTGCAGTTCCTGTCTGTACCTAGCAGGGTTTAGGACCCAGGGGAGCCCTGTGGCAGGCATGTTCACATAGTTAGCCACCCACCTGCAAACTAAAGCAAAGGTAAGCATTGGAAAAGCATATAAAAAAAATAAAAAAATAAAAACTTGGCAAACTATGGTAAATACATAATATAACCATGGGAAAAGTATGGGGAACCTGCAAATTTACTGTGGTCTAATTTGCGTAAGGATACTAATTCCTTAATGGTTCTGGTTGGAGGAGGGGGTGGAGCAGACCCACAGGGGGTCCACTTTATAAAAGGTTTGAGAACCGCTGTGCTGAGGCAATGTCAGAACACTGGTAGAAACAGAATTGATAGGTCCTGATTCATTAAGTACAAGCTGTGATGGCTTGGAATCCCATCCGTGCCCCTGATGCAAGCCTCTGCTTTTGTACTGTGTGTCAGACCAGCAGACTCATTTCCTGCCAAAAAGGCCTTTATTAGCCTCTTCCTATCTTTATTTTAAAGTGGGCTGTGTACAAGGGGCTGCGCCGATTCTTTGTGTACAGTGTGGAACAGTGCATTGCACTTTCTCATTGTTCTCTCCTCTGGCTGAATCCCAGCATTGTTCGAAGGCACAGACAGCTTCATGTTTACAGGGCTGTTCAAGCTGGTATGGAACTGTGGAAACAATCAATTGTTTAATGCCTCTGTGTTTTTAAAAACAAAAATGTTCATTAGTTTTACAATCTCAAAGAAAAATATCAAACAATTTACAATGGGCTATGTCTGTCAGATTACTGAAATAAATAACAATTAGGGAAATAATACTGTCCACTGGTCTTGTTAGGGTTTGTTGTGTAGAAGAAAAAGTAGAAGAAAAAAAGAAACAGCCAGATAATTCATCTTGGGTATGAAATTGATTCACATGATTTGCAGCAGGTTTCCATGGCAACACAAAGATTGCAGTTTTTTTACAGTGTTACCCTGTGAAATAACAGCCTGTTGCTTTACACCAGAAACCATCTGTGCTAGTTGTTTTATAAAAGCGCCAAGTATAGGCCATTGTCTATTCTGTTTTGCTGTAGCAGCTCACAGAACCAGAGCCACATTTAAATTATCAGTGATAGTATTCTTAGTCCTGTCAATCATTTCAGCTGACCTATAACACATCCCCCACCAAAGCCAGGCTTCTCTTCACATTCTCTAACAAAGAAGAGATCCATTCTCTGCCAGACAAAGATGGAATGCTAATGTCTTCAGCGCAAATGGATTATGTGAAAATAATGACAAACGTTGCTTGGGCATGAAGACTGAACTCCTCCCTCTTCCACTAAAGCCCTTTTTCCATCTTCTACTGGCACTAAATTGAAATTGATTTAAGGTCAGTTCTACCAGAAGCATACTGAGATCAAACTGGTTGGAACTGGGAGTGCTTTGGCTCCACTTTAGTCACATTTCCATCTGCACCATAAAACCAGTCTGTAAAACTGATCTGGTCTTCAATCTACAATCCAGTCTGCAACCAGACATTTACACAAAAGTCAAAGATAATATAACTGCTATTTATACATTAATTCACCAACATCCTTCAAATTGGACATTTATTAGTATCAGTGCAAGTTGGAGAGAATTCCCTAATCCTAACTGGGGCTGACAGAGTCCCAATTGAAATCGATTTGATCCCAATCTGCCGCAGATGGAAATGAGTGAGCCTAATTTCAAATCAGTCCCAGTGGCAGATGGAACCGTAGCTTTTTGTGAGTTTGTGTAGCACATGGTTTGCAATAGGAGCCACTAAGAATTACTGCAAACATCATGAAAAGCTATGGAAAAAAAATAAATAAGAAAATATAATTTTAAATCTACTTCGTCTTTTAACATGGGCAGGATCACAGATAACAGGAACAAGATAAAATTGCTTCACGGCACCCCTTTGCTTCTCAAAGATAGATTGTCCTCTATCTGTGTGTTTGTACTCACACATCTCTCCTGTAGTGGAAGATCGATTGTCCTCAGTCCTTCTATCTGTTTGTACTCGCACATCTCTCCTGTAGCGGGAGCCTCTCATCAGTAGATGTCCTTGGCGGGTGTTCTTGTTACCGGTGGCCTCCAGGTCAAATAAACTACAGCCTTTGAAGCTACTCGTGGAGCCACTGAAACCACATGGAGATAGTATTTCAGGAATGTAGACTAGCAGCACAAAGCCATGCTGTTTCTGTGCAGCTAATGCATGGCTTTTAAGCCTAATGATAGCATAAGCAGCTTGTAGAAACGTACATAGAAAAACTTGTGTTTCTGTTTTTAATGATCATGAAAGGTGCAAGCAAAGGACAGTGGCTACAGCTAAGCATGCTGCTGGTGGGAACTTTACTATTGGAGCCTCTTTATCTCAATAACAGCAACTTGAACAATTGCCCTAACATTTCAATATTGGGCTTTTCGGGATTAGAGACTGGTAGTTGTGCTGAATTGTAAGTGGACTGCTATATGCCTGTTTCCATTTCTCGTACTATAGCTGGGATGAACATGGGTTCTTCGTGTTTGCATCTCTCTAGAGTAATATAAACCCAATGCCCTATCAAACTAAAGAAAGGAGAGAAACACTCTTCTGGACAGTAGAACACGTCCCGATCTGTTATTTATAAATTGATTTCTTTTGCATATCTTTTTTTTTCATACAGTCATTTATAAATTCTTGTATATGAACAAGTGCAAACATGATCCTATTTTTCACCGAATACATTTCTTGATGTGTTTGTTTAAATATTAAAAAACGTGTCTTGGCACTACTTGAGTTGAACCTAGAGGTGAAAAGCAGCGCATAAAGCCAATGCACCACCAAGGTGCATTTAGTTTTTGTTTTCTGTATCGGTTTGCTCCCTACGTATTCACATTGTGCTGTTGTGCTGTAAAGTGATTGCAGAGCCTTCAGAAGCAATGTTGAGCTGCTGCAGTGATAGGAATAGGACAGGTTAGAAAGACAGGAAATCCCGATACGTTAGAATAGCAGCCTATGGCTACACATTGTTAATTCTGTGCGTGTATGTATGTGTGTGCGAGTGTGTGTCTAATATATATATATATATATATACAGTACTGTGCAAAAGTTTTAGGCACGTGTGAAAAAATGCTGTAAAGTAAGAATGCTTTCAAAAATAGACATGTTAATAGATTATATTTCTCAATTAACTAAATGCAAAGTGAGTGAACAGAAGAAAAATCTAAATCAAATCCATATTTGGTGTGACCACCCTTTTGCCTTCAAAACAGCATCAAGCATCAATTCTTCTAGGTACACTTGCACACAGTTTTTGAAGGAACTCGGCAGGTAGGTTGGCCCAAACATCTTGGTGAACTAACCACAGTTCTTCTGTGGATTTAGGCAGCCTCAGTTGCTTCTCTCTCTTCATGTAATCCCAGACAGACTCGATGATGTTGAGATCAGGGCTCTGTGGGGGCCATACCTTCACTTCCAGGACTCCTTGTTCTTCTTTACGCTGAAGATAGTTCTTAATGACTTTGCTTTGGTGGGGTCGTTGTCATGCTGCAGAATAAATTTGGGGCCAATCAGATGCCTCCCTGATGGTATTGCATGATGGATAAGTATTTGCCTGTACTTCTCAGCATTGAGGAGACCATTAATTCTGACCAAATCCCCAACTCCATTTGCAGAAATGCAGCCCCAAACTTGCAAGGAACCTCCACCATGCTTCACTGTTGCCTGCAGACACTCATTCGTACCGCTTCTCCAGCCCTTCGGCGAACAAACTGCCTTCTGCTACAGCCAAATATTTCAAATTTTGACTCATCAGTCCAGAGCACCTGCTGCCATTTTTCTGCACCCCAGTTCCTGTGTTTTCGTGCATAGTTGAGTCGCTGGCCTTGTTTCCACGTCGGAGGTATGGCTTTTTGGCCGCAAGTCTTCCATGAAGGCCACTTCTGACCAGACTTCTCCGGACAGTAGATGAGTGTACCAGGGTCCCACTGTTTTCTGCCAATTCTGAGCTGATGGCACTGCTGGACATCTTCCGACATGCGAGGGAAGTAAGCATGATGTGTCTTTCATCTGCTGCAGTAAGTTTCCTTGGCCGACCACTGCGTCTACGGTCCTCAACGTTGCCCGTTTCTTTGTGCTTCTTCAAAAGAGCTTGGACAGCACATCTGGAAACCCCTGTCTGCCTTGAAATTTGGGCCTGGGAGAGACCTTGCTGATGCAGTATAACTACCTTGTGTCTTGTTGCTGTGCTTAGTCTTGCCATGGTGTATGACTTTTGACAGTAAACTGTCTTCAGCAACCTCACCTTGTTAGCTGAGTTTGGCTGTTCCTCACCCAGTTTTATTCCTCCTACACAGCTGTTTCTGTTTCAGTTAATGATTGTGTTTCAACCTACATATTGAATTGATGATCATTAGCACCTGTTTGGTATAATTGTTTAATCATACACCTGACTATATGCCTACAAAATCCCTGACTTTGTGCAAGTGTACCTAGAAGAATTGATGCTGTTTTGAAGGCAAAGGGTTGTCACACCAAATATGGATTTGATTTAGATTTTTCTTCTGTTCACTCACTTTGCATTTAGTTAATTGATAAATATAATCTACTAACATGTCTATTTTTGAAAGCATTCTTACTTTACAGCATTTTTTCACACCTGCCTAAAACTTTTGCACAGTACTGTATATATATATATATATATATATATATATATATATAAAATATATATATATATATATATATATATATATATATATAATATATATACATACAGTGCCTTGCAAAAGTATTCAGACCCCTGACCAATTCTCTCATATTACTGAATTACAAATGGTACATTGAAATTTCGTTCTACAAATCGGTATGGAATTTAATTTGTTAATGTAACATTATTGAACAGGTTTCATTCTACTTTATGAAGCAAAATTAGGTCATTATATAGAGGGTGATGCAAAACTTTTGGCCATAGCTGTATGTTTATGATCTCACGATCCAGCTCAGCAGCTCATTCTTGAATAATGTCATAAGCTTAATACTGCTGGCAGCTATTTAATGGTCCAGCCCTTTGAAAGGTTAAACCCAGGCCCTGTAATGCTGACTGGAGTTTCTTATAAAGAGCCTCATATTTTGTTTCATTCTATTTTGTCCTTTTGGCATCATTTTATATAACCAATTCAGTTTTAAATACCAATTTAAATAATTTATTAAAAAACAAATCTGTATCAAAGGCAAACATTATCCATTTGTTCCAAAGTAATAAGTACCTTGGCACTACTGGTTATCTCTCTACTTTTTTGATTCATCAGTTATTACACATTAAAAGATAATTTGGCTTGGTTTCTACATTATGAAATGTAGAAGTATACATATTTAAATGTATAGGAGTTGTGTGTGATTGTCTGTTGGCACAAGCATTGGAGTTTGTACATTTGCAATGTGTTCCTGTGGTGCTTGTGCACATTTGAATTTCCATTTGCATGTGTGTGTGTGTATGCACTTGGTTTTACTATTTTGTTTGTAGTACAGTGTAGCGTATAAATCTTTGCTACTACAGTACTATTAAACATAGTGCTATTTCTTAGTTTTCTGCACAGGATAAGATGTACTAATGGTTGATTTCCCATAATTTTGAATTATGTAGAAGATAAAACAGCAAAAATAATGTTTATTAGATCCATTTCACATGTCAACCCCCCCCCCCCCCAATTTCCATAGCTCCTGTAAACTGGGGTATTTAACTTTAACTTAAATATTTTCCACACAATTTAAGAGGAGAAAGTGGAAAATCCATGACATTTGCACAGAGCTATTTAATTGTCGCTGAAGATAATTTAGTTGCAACTGCAACTAAAATTGCAACTCATATGTTTCCTTTTGTGACATCAGTGAAATGGGGTGATGGAGCAAGTATTATTTTAATCTTAAGCCCTTTGAACATTGCTAGCTTCTAGCATTAGCTTGATAGCATTAGCTTAAAGTGAAATAGTTCCATCACTGAACAGCTGTGAGATATCTGCCTCAGTGTATCCTGTGTTCCGTGTTCTCACCTGGGAACTGGGTCAGCCTTGTGCTCAGCAGGGCCTCCACAATAAAAGCTACTGGCTTCCTGCTGAACCTCGGGCCTGCGTGATATTCACATAGCGGACTGCTCTTTTAAAAGCAAAAACAGATGGCTGGGATACACGTTTCTTCTAACGAAAGGATGCAGTTAAGTAGAAAACAAAACAAAACTACAAAACGTGCAATTGATCTTTCCACGTAAGTGCTGTAGATTAAGGATTTAAGTAATGAAGTCCAGCTTGTCTCAGTTCTTTCTGTAACACAACTACCTAATCTATGACAGGCCATTGATCCCTGTTCTAGAACGTGGATTTAAATGTTCGCTGTTAACAACTTTTTACTGAATGTTGTATAGATTACTGATCATTTACAGCCAACTAACCAACATCTAACAGCACTATGCCTTATATACTGCACACATCATCGTCTGCGGCTTGTTACAGCACCTTCCAATGGAGTGGCCACACTTGAAAGATAATGATTATCAGTGATGGATTTAAATAAAAGAAAGTGTTTTCACCCACTGAATCAGCCCTCATTATGGATTTTCATTCTGTTATTAAATGGGGAACTTGTAGGAATTTGAAAATCCGCCAGCGTTGCCACTACAACCACTGATATCTTAGAAACATGGTTAGAAACTATTTAATTTTGAACTGATTGCACTTAGAATAGCCCTTGATTGCACTGATCACACTTGTATTGGCTCCCTACTGCAGACACAACTGTATTCTGAGATTCTCTCGGTCAGGTTAGTAGATGGATATAGGATAATTAATCCTTTTGTGCCAGTTATTTTACAAAGCTGTCGCCACCACAGCATGAAAGCCTCTCAGAAACCATTTGAGGTAGTGAACTCTTATTGGCAGAGGTGCTTTGTTTTGGTTCACAAACTCCTATTTCTAGTTTATTTCTGTATTTGTTAATTGTTATGGCTCAGCGGAACTCCTGCAGAGTTGTCAAGTGTGCAGGAACACCATGACGGACGGGCGGCAGGAAGCAGAGTCCCAGAAGGCTCAGTGCTTCAGTTCCTTCCACGCCGGTTGAATTTCAGTTGACAGAGAAACAAGCTGTGTTTACTAAATCTGGCTCTTCCGGATCTGGCCAGTGATTCCGTGTTGGAACATGTATGTTTGTAGCACTGGATTGTGTCTGATTTTGATGTGTCTTTATGCTTAGTGACTAAAACAAGCACCTGGAGGATGTTGTGGCCAGAGACCAGGGACGAGTAGCAAATCCAGCCAAAAATACTGTTCTTGTAATAGGCTGCTGCCTGTGGCTGTTGCTATGAGGAAAAGTGTTCATTTTAGAAACTTCATTTGACTCTACTAAAAAGGGGAAGACAAAAATGTAGCTTTTTCTTTTCTTTTGAATGCTATGATCAGCAAGGTCTCACAGTATTTGGGTTTTAGGAAACTAACCATAAATTCTATATTTTATAGTTCTACCTCATTACACTGTAGCATTTTTTTTATTATCATACAATATTGAGAAGGCGAGTAACTATATTTGTGTATATTTAACACACTGTGTGTAGAGTGTATTATTGTTTAAAGAGGTTATCTCATGCAGTTTGTCTGGTCTCTTTTGTAGACACCCTACGTACTATGTATTCAATTACAAATCATAAAAACTGGTATTACAACCACTAGCTACTACTAAAAAAAAGTGTAGTTGTTTAACTTTCGAATTAGCAAAAACACCATAGTATAGAATGGCATACCCAAGTATTCTGCCCACCTTGTGAATAACACACTAAAATCTGTAAAAGGATGTGTCTTATACTCTGAAAACTGCTGCACTTAAAGCTTGGTGAGTGGTATTAGGATTAAAATACTTCTTTATAAATTGAAAGAGTAGACCAATTTAACTAAACATAGTTTGAAGCCACATTTTACAAAGAAAAAGTTCATTTAAAATGTCTGAACGACTTGATAATGCTTGTACTTGCAAGGTTTAATTTTGTGTAGTTTCTAGAGAGATTGTACTGTAGGGAAAAAAAACCCAACAACATTAGAAACACTTCATTTACCCAATGAAAATTAAGCAGCCAATATCAATGTATAGCTTGTGTATGATTCCATTGTTTCTATGTATAATTTAACAGTTTTAGCAATTTACAGTACTTATTAAATGACACCGTCTTGGTTCATTTATATATTGTATATAATTCCTGCATGCTTGACGCAACACTCTAGCACATGTACATGCACCATATCTTGAAAATTCAATAACGAATTATAAAGAAAGCCAGACAAGTTGGACACCTTCAATATTAAATCAGCCTTGGTCTAGCATTTATATACCTGTTTTGAAACGGTTTTATTAATAAGAAGTTCACATATCTCACAGACGGTATTGATCTTTTTTTCTCTCCTCAGAGTTGCTGGAAAATGATGAACAGCTGATCTCCAAAACGATCGAATATCAGAATCATTACCTGGATAAAAACTCGAACCAGCATGAGATCACCAGCACGGAAAAATGCTCCCTGGAAGAAAAGAACAATCTAGACAAACTAAATATTGAGGTGATGAAGCAATTAGCCAATCTTCAAATATCAGAGGAGGCAACACAGAAGGCACCAACAGGACAAGCTACAGATTCCTTAGACACAAGCCAGGAGGCTATGTCTGAAGAAAAGATGGTGGTCACCACAGAAGAAGTAATTGAGCTCCAGTCTGCCAGTGAGTCTGCATCCGTGAAGGGCAAACCCAAAAAGATCAGACCTTCGTCCCTCAAAATGATGGTGGACCATCAGGAACCAGAAGAAGATGAGATCCCTGTTCCAAAAGTGGCCTACAACTTCAACCCAGACGAATACAATGATAACGTCAACCCTTTTGCCTTGGGTGGATCCAAGTTGCAGAACTCTCCGCCTGCTGCCAGCACTATCAAGACTGACTCTGAAATTCCTGATGCTGAGTCTAACCTGGAGGAGACGACAGGTCCTGCCATGAAGATGGAGTTCGATTTCACAGACAATAAAGAGAACGGGGATGTCAAGAAGCCCATGCCTAGAAAACTGAGCAAAAAGCTGGGCAGTAAGCTCACACCTAAAAAACAGAAACCTGTTGCCAAACCTATTGAGCACCCAGAGAACTCAGCCACCCAAAACTTAGACGATGTCCCCATCCCGAAATCATCCTATAATTCAGACCCCAGCAAGTGGGACGATCCCAACTTCAACCCATTCAACTCCAGTACAGGCTGCTCTCCCAGCCTTCCAAAGGGATCCTATAGCTTTAACACTGAAAGTTTTGATGACTCCATTGATCCTTTTAAGCCTTCGAAGACCTTGCCCCTTGCCCTGTCTGAGGACACTCCTTTACCTGACAAGCTCACAGAGGATCTGGAATCCCAGGAACTTGAGCTGCCCATCGAGGCTGAGGGGAAAGCGAGAATGTCACCAAAGAAGACCAAGTCGAGGTTAATAACGTGAGTTAACAAAGGGTGGTGTGGTTTCTGTTGGATGTTTTGCACAGGGCTGTAAAAGTTTATGTAGAATTGAACACACAAAGGCATTGCTGATAAAAAACAATGTAGTCAAATTAGAACACACGCATTGTATTATACGAAATATATACAGGTCATACGCTTAGCTGTTGAAAGATATAATTATGTTGCTTATCTATTTACAGTTCATACATACCAGCACAGTATGTGTATTGTTTTCGTGGAAAACCTAATTAGGTGATTATGAAAAGACTCCTTACTGCTGATTTGTGGGAAAGGGAGCTGGGGAAGCATATCACTGACGTGCATCAGTGCAACGCTCATATGCTTCCCCACATCACCCTTGAGGAGACTTTTCAGAAGCAGTTTTTGATATGATGGCAAACAGTCATCTAAACAGAAACACCTTTACAGAATAATAGCGAACACACATGACAGCATATTAAACAGGTAAGGAATGAGATATCAAGATTTTAAGCATCTCAGTTACCAGACAGTCCTGGGAAATATTTAGTACAAAGGACATAATCCATTTCTGTGAACACTTACACAGTACCTACATGCTGTAAAACTGGACGCGGGTCTGTGATTATCAAAGCTCTGAACTCCAGTGTGCAATTCCCACCATCTTTGCAATCTAATTGCCAGTATTTGTACTTTTGTAGCATGCACAGTTTTTTTTTGGTTTTTTTAAAAAGAAAGCAGGGGACATAGTGAGAAAATTCCTTATTTACAAGCAGAATGTTACATCTAAGTGGAATTATTAATAATGAGAGAAGGTTAAAAAATATTAAATATTACTAGGCACAACATAGCTAAGTACTGTAACTGCACTGTATATATATCACAAGAATTTCACTCAATTTCACCATTATCCAACTCTCCCCCCCCCCCATTCTCTCACTGCACCACATTTTGACTCACAGGCTAATGCTCACCTGTTCTCTATCTTTTCTCATCTTTTAATTGCCTGTCTGTCCTTGTGTCTCGTGTCTGTCTATGCCCCCTCCCTGTCTGTCTGTGTGTGTGTACATATGCGCGCATCAGGACTTCTGAGCAAGTGAGGTTTCTCTGTTTTCTGCTGTAAGTACATCAGCTCTTCTGGATTTAGCCCAGCTTGCTCTCTTCGTTCTTTCTATGATTTAAGTGCATTCTCCTTGTGTTCTTGTTGCATGTCCATTCTAACCCCCCATTGAAATGGCTTTCAGTGTGCTTGCTCACTGTTATTAACTGCCCTGCAGCGCTCGCTGGCTTTCGTTGCTATGCCTTGGTTGTCCTGCAATCTGCAAGGCTAATGTGTTTTGTGGCTTGCTGTAGTCTGACGTTATTGAGGTTGCATCTAGCTTGCTTTTTGTGTTGTTGTTTTTTTGTTACAGTACAATTATTTTTGTTTTGTATATCTATGAAGGTATTTGTAGAATGTTTAGTAGGGTGAATTTGGGGGTTTGGTGGCAAGTTTCCTTAACAAATGTAGCAAAACGGAATTAGGCAGCATTTCCCATTACAAAATGGCTTGAGACACTTTCTCACTATGGGGAGGGGTTAGGAATCTTAAACCACTAGTGGAGGAAATACCTCCCCAGAATTTGGTCTAAGTTGATTGGATTGACCCATTTTGCTTATTGACCAAACTTTAGTTTTAGTAAGGGAGAGCTGAAACCAGAGTAGGTACATTTGTTAAAAAGAGATATGGTATTCTACCCGTAATATTTTTCATTTACCCTACCCTATAAAACACACATACACCGTTCTTATAAAACACTACTTCATTCCAGTTCAACTGGTTACACTATCTCTTACAAAAGAATCTATAGAAAATTATACAGCACACAGATGATCACATTTTCTGTGGTACAAAGGTTACCCAAGGTGGGGCTCTGGAGTGAACAGAACAGTCTAGTGATGCATGTGTACTACAGGCAGACCCTGCTAGTTCATGTTGTACCTTATCTCCATAGGAAGAATCCTGTCTGTGCTTCATTCTATGTAATATTTAGCTTTTTTGGTAACAAAAAAACATAGTGCACAGAGTAAACTGTAAACAGCTTTAATTGTATGCTTTCCAAACTTTAGATACAGAGACCACTGGCTGTGCACAGTTTTGAATTACAGAAACATTCTTCTTTCCTTTTTTTTTTGTCATGGCCAGGCTAAATTTGTTGGGCCGTGCGATGATGACACAACAACTTTGTGCATGCCTTAGTTACAGGCCTATCAGAACAAAGGCCTACTGGCCTTAGTTGCAGGCCTATCAGAACAAAGGCCTACTGGTGTTTGTCTGCAATTTTATGGCTGCTATAAATATAAACAAATCAGTTTTGCAACACAATACTGGCGCTCAGTACTGTGGCATGTCACTTTGCTCAGCTTTTAACCAGCACGTGCTGGGAGTTGGAAGTTGGAACAAATGGTACATAAGGTAAATAAAACAACAGGTAATATGAAACCCCAGCACATGATGACAGCAGTAGATTAATTCAGGAATGCTGACTTTTGCTGAAAGGGATTTTAAAGTGACTGACTTTTTCTTGAACCAGCATATATAACTGCCTTAAACAAGACCAGTTGAAACTCCCATCTCTGACCACAATAGACAACTGAATAGAATAGAAACATGACCTGGGAATGTAGTGAACTTGGCTCCATAAAATTTACAACAAAGGGCTCACTCAAAATACTAGACCCGTTCAAAGATGACTCTCTTTGGGTCTCAGGCTTTGGTTCATTGTGCTCAGCAAAGTCTTGCTAAATATTTCAGGGTGAATATTGCATTTCCATTAAACTCTACTTCCTTTTTTCCAATTTCCCACAGGGGTGCCTGCAAAGTAAAGAAGTATGAAAACCAGTCCCTGATATTGGATATCTGTGGTCAGGTAAGTAAAATGAAAACTAAAACAGAAATGAGCCTCTTCCCCATTGAAGAAGTAATAAGTCAAAATACAATGGGAAACACATATTGTGGTGTAACAGTATAATATCTACAGCTGACCCTGCTTCACTCCCATTTTAAAGCAGGGTTAGGCAAATAGCCTCTGTTTACAAGACCGAAATAAACAGAGTGAATTGTGAAAGTAAATGGCAATTATAGTCTTGGAGCATGTTGGCAGTGTGAATATGGTACAGGTCAGCACTTAGTCTATAATTATTACATTGAACAAACTGAAACCCCTAATAGATCTAAAAGCACCTAATTATTTAATTCTGCCTATTAAACCTGTGATGGAATAGAGGTGCCTAGCCCTGACTTGAAAGGGTAAGGGCTTAAATAAAACCTAAGATATACTGCACCTAGTAATGATTGTGTCAGTCCTCGATTTTTGACCTAGTGCATATAGATTTATAGAAATACAAGTATATTGGTTCCATTTTCCATAAATAAACACTTACACGTGCCCTCACAATCACAACCCCTCCCCCCACACACCCACAGTCCTACACATAAGGCCACATACTGTACGGCTACCTTAACACAACACATGCGATTGAAGCTTTACTAAGATTCTTCACGGGGCGTCGATACCTGCAGGCTCGCTGTTGGGCTATGGTTCCAATTCTACAGCAGCACATTAGTAATGGAACCTCTCGGGTGAGCTGGCGTTTTGACAAAAGCATGAGTCACAGTCATGTCTGTGTTAGGGAACTGAAATAGAGCAGTCGTGCTGACAAAACTCAGCAGGGAACAAAAACACAGACTCGGAGATGAAGCTTTTTGCTTCCCGAAGCATCATGTGATGTCTCCATAAGGAAGGAGTGCTGGTTGGCCCACGATTGGCTTATAAAACGCAATTTCTAGAAAGCTGTTTATCAACTGATGCTTGTCCACAGCTATTTTCTGTAGCACTGTACTTGGAACTGGTTATAACATTTGTTCAGTGTGAAAAACTGTGAAAAATTACTTTTATTTGAAAGATAACAGATTTGTCATCGTGTCCGGGTTCTACCAGACACTTTTTACACACACACACTAAAAAAATTTTTGACATGAATATTTAAAATCTCAGCCCATGTTGTTTTTTTTCCCCCCATAGAACTAATATTATACAGTACAGGGCTCTCGCCTTGCTTTATTTGGGTGTCACAGCATCTGGCTGAACCTTTTTTATAGTGTAAAAAACCACCTGCAATGAACACTTATATAAAACCTGTTATTTGTATTGGCACATGCCATTGTAGCTACCCTTCTGCCACCATTAACCCAAAGGATTAGAACCAATACATTGCCCATAGTGCCGTTGCTTGGCCACTGGAGATCATTTGGTAACCGTTGTTATGAAACAAGCAACCAGCGAAGGCAGCGGGCCAGTGAGAACACATGGCTCTTTCTTAAAGTTAATGAGCTAATTACAGAGCTGTTTCAATCTGTGGAAACTGCTTGTAACCCTCAATAATTCTGGACAGACCCTTGCTAGAATCGCTCATCATCCAATGGGTGACATCATATTGCCCATTTTCCTTGCCAGACAAGTTGAGTGTCTGGCATTATGTGTTTTTACACAGTATTTGTAAAGATGTGTAATACATACTGTAACAGGTACAGCCAATATTTTTTCATTGTTACCACATGTGGCCACACACTGTAAGCAGTTATGCATCCTCCACTGTTCTTGGCAGGAGGATGAGAAGGTGACGGCAGAGGCACACAGAGAGGGTCATGCCACCGACGAAGAAAAACTGGCATCAACCACATCCAATCAGAAGCAGCCACTGACCGAGGTCAAAGGGGACAACGACGATGAGTTTTTCGAGTGCTCCAACGTGCCTGAGTCTACCTGTGCAAAGAAACACCTGGCTGAGGGTAGGTTACACCGTCCCTCTGAACTGACTGTCACCGTCCAATTCCAACACTGTGGCAACGGACTGCTGCAAACATTGCCATGATTTTAATTTCATTGCCACGGAAACCATCTGTACATTGAGAGCACTTTATTATTTAAAAGAAACAAACCAACCAAACCTATTCACAAAAGCCTTGAAATACAACTGAAATTATGCATGTGCATGTTGTTATTAGGTTGTAATAGCAATGTTTGATTTGATTTCCTAGGGAAAAAAAAATATTTAACATATAAAAAAAACATGTAACATATAAAAAAAACCTCTCATGAGAATCCCTCCATTACTTTTGGATGTACCACAGTGTACAGCATTTATGTGTACATGACATAGATCCATTACCATTTAATGTACACATACTACTGTATAATAAGCCTGACACTAAGATTTGACAAGCATAAACTTGAATTCTGTTATTACATACATTAAGATATAAGCTTGTTTGAGCAGTAATGCCATTTAGATATGATCGCTCTGTCAGACTAAGAAGAATTCAGTCAACAAATACAATGCCTTGAGGACTTCTATAGGTTAACAAGTTACAGTGTATGACCAGAACATCATATCATGCAAGCCACATTTATACTCTTGATTTGTAAGGACTGAGTCAGCTCACCACACTACGACATTGATAAATACTGATGAACAGCATGACCCTAGTATATATCTCCATGGTAACCAGTCCTATACAGAACACACAGTGTAAATAAGACAGTACCAGTGGCCAAAGCGCAGGAAAAAAATAACTTGGCATGCAGCACTGCAAATCCCGACATAGCCTGATCAATAAGCTGAAGACTGTTTGAAAATTAAACAGGCTTCATCTTGTATTAGTATTTGTAACGCTATTAATCCACCATTAATATCAAATGCTCTTATTGCGCCCCAGTAAAACTCTCTATCTCTGTGGTTTCCTAGTAATGTAAAATGTTTTATAAACCTGTGAGAGGGCTTTAGAAATGACTTGGGGTGAGTAACTGATTTTGTACAGTACAGTGTATATATAGTTTCCATTTTCATAATAGGATATCAACCACTAGCCCCTGGATGTAATACTCTTGAATACGCTTGTAATTTTGATAAAAGTAGCACACGGTCCTGCTGTTACCTTTAGCAATTATCCCCATGATGTACCAATGTACTCTGCGGTGATTATTTTTAAAAGGCTGGATTTAATAACATTAAAGACTATGGCGAGGAGCCAGCAAGCTTCAGCTACAGATCTGGATTATAACTTCCTCTATTAAAAACAAGAATGATCTGCTGCTTTTGAAGTTGGCCCTGGGCTGGGAATGTGGTTATGATCTCCTGATACAGTAAATAAAGTACAATGCAAGTGCTGGATAGCAAACACAGGAACTGGGCAGCCTGTATACACTGTCCGCTGAGAGTAGAACCAGCTGGGGTTTAGTATTGTAATAGAATAATATAAAATACATATAATTGATCTAACCCAGTCTAATTTAATTCTGTTTGGTCTCGCTAGACACTTTAACTGCACTACCCAGGCAACTAACGGTACTTCATCCAGAAACTAAGGGGCTGATTTGATCAACCTATACCTTGCCGAGATAAGCCACAGTTGAATTTGTTTTAGAGCATTTTACAATACCAAGATGTCTACCGTACCTGCATTTCATCAACAGCCTGTTTTATGAGTACTCCCAGGATAAGCACAGTAAGGTGGTTCCTGCAAACCTAGTAGTGCTGCACGAACCGATTATTCGCATCAAGGTCACCTGATTGTCAGCACCTGATTTCTCAGGAGGTAAATCCGAATAATCAAATAGATTTGAGCAGCACTAAAGCACATTGTGCTGTAAAATGCGCTAAAATAATCCAGCTTTATCCTGGCAAGGTATAGCATAATAAAATCAACCCCTAAAGTCAAGCAGACAAATGTTTCTGCTCGTACCTTTATCAGTGTAATGCCGAAAACGTTTGGTGTCTGTTCCCTACATCTTGCTTATCCTTCTGTGCTCTCTCCTTTATCAAAAGTAGATCTCGTGCAATCACTTTCTTTACATTCTCCAGAGGTAGAAGAGGAATTACTAGCTTACCAGTGCTTAAAATAATGTGTAAGAAAATTGATTTCCAGGCTGTAGTGATCATTCCTTTTAACTTTCTATTCATAAGCTGAACTTGGCAGCTCTTGGAAACTTATACAGTGTATCAACACTTTTTCATTCACATTAAATGGGCCAATTTAGAGCACTGTAAAGTTTAGTCTTGTTTATGTAATCATTTTTTAAACCTGACTGGAGTCCTAGTAAAAGTGTATCTTTGCTGACCCCTTCTGGAGACGTATTGATAGTGCAGGATTCATATACAGTACAGCAGAATTCTGTCAGTTGAGCGAAACTTAATATTCAGCTATCCAGAGTAAATAAGACTATTCTGCATCTAAATGGGATTGGTGCAAAATGAAAATGAATCAAGTAAACAGGTTAGTCAGCTAAGAGACTTCTGTAGATGTGGGGGACAAATGAAGGAAAAGATCAAATTAAAAATATTAATTCCTCGACTAGGTAGCATGAATCGGTTTGGATTGTACATATAATACAAGGTACAGAAAACTGACTCTTTATTTATGTCGGTGTCTGAACAGTAAAAACTAAAACTTTAAATGTGACGGAAGGTTGGCTTTTCGAGATTAGCTATAGCAGCTGCAGTTTCTAAAAAAAGCACATACTGCAAAAAATCGACAGCATGTGTGTTGTGTAGTTCAGGAAACCAGAATTAACTAGCAAATTTGAATACTGGATTATTGTTGCATATAATTCTTAACCAAGGCATGTTATTCCACTTGTGTTCATAGAGAATGGGATATGTGTCTTGCTTTTACTTGGTAACGTGTGATTTGTTTTTACATCCCTTCAGGTCTTGAAAAAGCAGTAGCCAGTTCCTTGGCAGAGACAGAATCCTGCTCACCTGTAAGTAATGTTTTGTTAAAAAGATGAAATTCGCAACTAAGGATAATAGTAGAATAAATAAGACTTAAATGAAATTCAAAGGCTCTGGATCGATTACAAAAATAGTGTGCTGTGATGGTTTACCACTAGGTGGCGGTAGTAATAGAACAGGACTATTTGCAACCATAGGGGTCAATTAATGTCCAGCTTTGAGCATTTCATGGTCAGTATTGCAGTTCATACAACCAAGGTCCAGTAGTATGAAGTATAATCGATTTGAAGAGTCAATACTATTTATTAGACTTTGATATACAACTCTAAATCTATTATCATGATTACTTTGAACCCCAATAAAGTGTAAAACAGCAAGATATACATAGCAGAATCATTTCAATTAACAGAATAAAAATAGTTTGTGGACCCATGATGTTTTTATGCTGCTATATTTCCACATTGTGTGAAATTTTTAGGTTTCGTAATTGAATAAAAAAAAATGCATCCACAAAATTTGCTGCCTCCTTGTGAGAATCTTGCGATATACAACCCAGCTTTCAATGAACTCCAGTTTTGCCAGAATGCAGTGTTTTAAGATAAGCAAGATATAGCAGCAGACAGACCAATAGCGTGAAACACTCTGAAGTTAACCTAACTCGTTGCCTGCGTTTTTTCTTTTTTCAATTGGTTTGTAACATTACTGCGTAGCACTACATTGACAAGAACAACAGGTGACAGTAAGATTAGCACCGTCTTTAAAGGAGTTTATCCAGGTGTGTGCTAATATTAGTACATTAATCCGCAAGGTTGTCTGTAGAACAGACCAGCTTCAGCTCTAGCAGTTTACTGAGGTGGGTTTGGTATCGCTTTAGTGCCATTGACTGATAGTTGAAATAGTTTCATTCATTGAGGTCTAGGCTTTCAACCCAAGGGAATCGAATCCTGAAAAATGTTTAAATGTAGGGTACCATATCTATCACTACATCTGTTGCATGTCAGATTCTCATTGCTAATTGTTCTTGGGACATTCTGGGAAAGAAAAGCACCAAATAGGAGGCTGTGTGGTCCAGTGGTTAAAGAAAAGGGCTTGTAACCAGGAGGTCCCCGGTTCAAATCCCACCTCAGCCACTGACTCATTGTGTGACCCTGAGCAAGTTACTTAACCTCCTTGTGCTCCATCTTTCGGGTGAGACATAATTGTAAGTGACTGTGCAGCTGATGCATCGTTCACACACCCTAATCTCTGTAAGTCGCCTTGGATAAAGGCGTCTGCTAAATAAACAAATAATAATAATAATAATAATAGGACTACTTACAAGCCACTACATTAAACATTCATTTTTTCCAGGTTTGATAAATTAAAAAGAAAAAAAAAGACTAAATAAATCAATTCTAGTAGAATTGATTAGGGTGGGACCCTGATCAGTTTAGTGATTTAAGTACTATTCGTAAATTGCACTGTACCAAAAAAAAAAAAAAAAGGTCATGTATTTGTGTTTTATTTCATGACAAATTTGCCATTTTAAAGAAAAAAATGCAGAGACAGATGTAAATGTTTTACATATCTATTCCACAATTCTGAAATTGAAGTTAGCATGCAGGTCATTATGATAGCATGGTTCTGATTATTCATCCTATTGGAATTCCAGGGTTTTGGGTTAGCGCAAGTCTGCTAAACTGTCTGTTTGCAAATACTGTGCAATGCAATTCAGCCCAAAAGAATAGCTGAATGCAAATACAAAGGGTGTACAGTATTTGTGTGAGCACTGTGCCTAACCTATTGCCATCCTTCATCTTCATGAGCACTAACACTGCTAAAAAATCAATCTATCTGTCTATCTCACCATCATCTTTTTATGTTTCCACAGTACAACGACCCGGCTGGAACAAAAAGCAAGCTGACGGCAAACGAAGGCCAAGGAAAAGGAAGCCCCGTCTTGGACACAATCTGCATCAGTGAGGCAGACAAAGAGGCTGTGCTGAACCTGATCAGAGAAGAGGTACCCAATGATGCCATTATTTTACAAGCGGCTTGTCACTGTTTATCTACTCTGCTTTTACATTATGCTGTGAACAAATCCCAAGCAGACATGAATAGGGAATGGTCACCAGCTTCAGTCACAATTTGTATTGATTTTTTTACAGCTTACCATTATATGAACTCTGGGGTACGAGAAGTCTGCCAAGACAAATATATATATGCACTATTATAAAGTATTGCAATTATACATGCAGTGACAGAAGAGGATATTCTGTTGCATGTTAAACATTAAACTGTTGCATTGGTCTGCACCCTTTTAAGCAAAGTGTATTTTCATTTCACTAAATAAGATGATGGTATGGTGTGTTTTAATGCTACCTGTTTTTGTCTTGTGCAGATCATCACTAAAGAAATTGAAACCAATGAATGGAAGAGGAAATATGAAGAAAGCCGACAAGAAGTGTTTGAAATGAGGTACCTGAAGATATTGATCTGTGGTATTTATGAACTGGTGACACTTTTTTTTTTAAATATATATATATATATATTAAAAAAATATATAGAGGTTGTGATAAGTTGCTCATTGGGATTTGATTTATTTTCTCAGGAAAATTGTAGCAGAGTACGAGAAAACAATTGCACAGATGATAGGTAAGTGTATTTGCATGTACAGTTATGGACAAATGTTTAGCATAACCTAGAATTTTAGAATTTAAAAAAATCAAATAAAAACTATACAAATGTAATTTAGATCTTCTATTTAACATCATGTAATCAAAGAAGCTACACAATGATATTGTAAAAGTCTACCAGAAGCCATAATGATTGTACAGTCACATTTTTCAATTTGTGTCAGTTCTTCATTAAGTATATGGAAAACTACAGAGCGGTGTGTAATTTCAATATGTTAACGTATCATTATTCAGCAGGTTTCATTCGACCTTTATGAAGCAAAGTTAGTTAATTCTGTAGGGTGATGCAAAACTTTTGGCCATAGCTGCATATCATACTTATTGCAAGTGATTTATTTGTATATGTTTATATATTTATCCTTCTATGTACATATCCATCTATCTAGTAATCTCAATTTCTCACATGCTGTATAGGAGTTGGACAAAAATTGGGAACACCTGCCATAACACTGTCATAAGGGTGTAGGGCAATCAAGGGCAAGCACCGATCCGATGTGAGGAGTGTCTGTCATTGTGAACGAAGCTGACTGGCATCAAGGAGATGCAGCTTTTATATATTACAGAACTCATGTCAGGGAGGCATTTGCATAGCATGTTAGTCGTGTGAAGGGCAGCCCACGTGTGTGTTAGTTGTTCGTGCCCAGACCCTTGTATTGTTGGTAAACACATTACAGTACCAGTGTTCCTCATGCATTTCAAGCAGCGCTCTGCCTCCTCTAACCCGTTTCCCTGCCTTGCTTGACTCTGCCTGTATCACACCTCATAGAAGACGAGCAGCGCACCGCAATGAGCTCTCAGCAGGGCCTGCAGCAGCTCACCCTGGAGAAGGAACAAGCTATCGCTGACCTCAACTCAGTGGAGCGCTCCCTGTCAGAACTGTTCCGCAGATACGAGAACATGAAGGGAGTCCTGGAGGGGTATAAGAAGGTGCCTGTTCTCTTATTCTGTGACTGATTTGATGGAGGTGACCTGAAACCCACATCCTGAATGATATTAATTCCAACGTTTTTATTTTAAAGACAAGCTGAAACTCCTGTACTACTTCACATTTTATTTCAAAATGGACATTTAATTAGGTGGTCCAGAAAGCATGTCATTATAAAACTTCAATTAGGTTATCTTTTAATACATTAACATTTTCTGTTTTAGTCCAGTATTACTGTACGTAACACAGTACATGAACATGAACATGAGATTTAGAAAACTGTGGTTGTTTGCTTGAACCCTGCCCATAACAGCAGTTGACATAATTGACAATACTGCAATAATGATGTAAAGGAGAAACTCGTACTTGTACTACAATCATCTCTGTTTTTCTTCCTTTTTATAAATCTGAAGTACTGTGTTTAAATTTCCGACCTTATTATATAAATACAAATGTGCTCCTGGCTAAAAGGCTTTGAGGCCCGTGACTGTATTTGAGACTGCTGCTCCATTTTAAAGCTTGTACTGTCACGTGCTTGGGTGCTTGTGCTGATCTTGTTCCCCTGGTGTTCCGTTCCTCCAGAATGAAGAGGTTCTAAAGAGGTGTGCCCAGGAGTACCTGGCCAGGGTGAAGCAGGAAGAGCAGCGCTACCAGACCCTCAAGATTCACGCCGAGGAGAAACTAGACAAGTGTGTGCATTTCAGCTGTACCTAAAGGGCTTGTGTCACACATGCAGGTTTAAAATAGCTTTTACATATGTACAACTTGTTAAAAGGCACACTTGATATCATCAGCATTTTTTCTAATATCCCCTTCAGTCACTGTGTGCATACAGTAATTGTACTACATTACAATTCCTATCTATGCATCTCTGGTTTTATAATGCATGGTTTTGGCAGGGCAACTTCCCAAACGCCATAGAGTTCACACAAACTGCTTGAACTTTAAAAAAAAAAAAATTAGCAATTGTGACCAACTGGGATATTTTAAATCCTATTACATGTCTTTGTATTATATGGATTCAGCTTTGATAATTATTTGCCATACAGTGCTCTGTCCCAGCAAAAATTGCTCAAGAATATGATTGTGGGGAAGTGAAGTGGGGAGGCATATTAGTGTTGCACATGCTTCAGCTATGGGCTTCAGTATACAGTGTAACCCTAATATGCTTCCCCACCTTACAATCAGCCTTGAGGAGGCTTGTGAAGCAATTTGCTAGCAGCAAGGCAAATAATGATGCAAGCAGAAACAGCAATAGAAAATCATATAAAAACACACATAATACGATATCAAATAGGTAAGAATTTAAATGAGGACAATATTATATAGAGTCCCTTTAAATTGAAAATGCTGTACCAGTGTTTCCAAAAGATGAATCCCCTTTCATTAACATCTGTTTGAAAATGTAATTTGTAACATTCTACTGCTGCAAGTAATGTAACAGCAAGTAGATTCCAAAGGGGCATTATTTTGGAGTATACAAACAAACCAGCCTGTTGAGAAGGCTTGCTTTTTAGTACTGTTGCATTATTGAGTTTTGACCATCAGTCCTATGAACTATAGTTCTAGTTTAGTATTAAATATGCATTGCTCTTTTGCATAGGGCAAATGAAGACATTGCTCAGGTCCGCCTCAAATCCAATTCGGAAGCTGCAGCCTTTCACGCCAGTCTAAGGAAAGAGCAAATGAAGGTGGATTCCTTGGAGAGAGCACTTCAACAGAAGGTACAGTAACACTGCCAGAGCGACAGCGAGTCTACAACGGAAACCACTGCAGTTTAATTACAGTGAAAAGAGGGCCAGTAGTTAACTGCTGCTACTCTCATTAAGACTGTTAGTTACAATAATTATAATTGTAATTACAGAAAAAAAAAAATCAAAGTTTTTTTTCAACCGAATTAGGCTCAAAATACATAAAAGGTGAGTGTTGTAGTACCGAATTTTGTAATCTAATATAAACACCAAAAACGAACCCTAGATATGCGTTATTTATCAATCAAAGCCTAACAAGATGGAGGTTTGGTTTCACAGCTGGAAGCCCAAGCAAACTCAGTGACTCACTGGTGCACAAGGCGAGACAGTTTGTGACTGAGCTTGGGATTAGCAGTGGAAAGCCACCATACAGAGAGGCCAGACACGGATACTAAAGCTAAGTGCCTTCAGTGCACAATGACTTCTCTGGGCTAACCAAGGTTTTTAAAGTTCTCATCTTAGTTGCACTAGCCACCCCACTGGTCACCCTTTTTCTTCTGTTGAAGATCTTTTTATACTTCCATTTGGAATACGCAGATATTCCAAAGATAATGCAATAGATAAGGTTGCAGCTACCTCCTGGAACTTCATACTTCATTGCAGAGTTTTAGTTCTGTTGCAGCAAGCAGACAGATGGGACCTACAGCAAAAGTTCCAGGATGCAACAGTTTATTTGTAATGTTATATTTCAATATATGTCCTGAATTAACATCAAAAAGAGCCAAAAGATTGCGAGCACCATAACTTATAATGTTAATAAATCCAAGAAGAGGTGAAAGAATTTATTGTAAAGCATTGACTAGTTCTCCTTTAACTAAATGAACTATAACTATATGCTACAGACGGTTTGATTCTGATGCTATATGTCATTCTTTTTCTACAGAATCAAGAAATTGAAGAGCTCACCAAGATCTGTGATGAGCTCATAGCCAAACTTGGAAGAAGTGACTGAATCTTTTCAGTACAGTAACTCCCACCCCACCCCACCCTACCCCACACTACCCCACCTCCCCTCGCCTGTATTGAACACTGTGCAAGCAACAGCTATTAGTACCCGCCTTCCTTAGCAGAGACCACGCCCTGTATGCATTCAGACCCTGTTAGCTGGTTAACATCCACTTGGACTTAAAGCCAAAAACGAAGAGCTTCCACACAGTTTCTGTCCTATTTGAACATAAATTGAGCAGCAGAATTTCCTGGGAGGACAACAACTTGAAACAACAGCGGAAACAAGCTGTTTCCCCAATGTGATTTCCAGGCTGGATAGAAGCTGCACTTCCCTATATAGATGCCTGCTGCACACCAGATCAACCAGAAAGACTAGCAAACATGTTAAGTGGTTCACTGAAGTGTATGCCAGTGTTCATATGCAAAAACAACTGGGGCTTCCTCAGGTGTTTTATTGTATCTGCAATTTCCCTTATTGCCTAAGAGGGACAAAAATGCACACTTTTTCTTTGCCTCAAACACATGAAAGGACAGTATTGAAATAAAAGAAGAAATTTAAAAGATGGTATACCATGTATACTGTACCACAAACCTTATATTTTGTGCAATTTTAATTGGGTTATTTTTTTTTGGTTTTGTTGCTGTAGATACTTAACATACATCACAAATTTAAAGAAAGAAATACTTAAAAAATAATAATAATAATAAAGGATGCATGATAACTATGCACATCAACAACTATGGCAAACCACCTTACAAAACTAACTACAAAAGTATTTCTCCAAGTGGAAATGTACTGGCTCTCACCCCAGTGGAGGAACTTGAATCTCCAAGATGACTCAGGATACAGATCAAGCACAGAAGCAGGGCTCTGGAAATCGATTTGCAAGAATACTGCAGGGAAAAGTCAAGCTGCATACCTTCAGGGAGCCCTGAGCTGTGCAAGAGTGCAAGCTGGAACCTGTATCCCACTGAAATCCAGTACATGGTCCCCCTCTTAAGTGAAGGCTTGATCTCAATTGTTTACAGAAAACCTCTTTGCTGCTACGGTCTAGCTGAAAAGCAATAGGTGTGACTTTATGATTTTTTTATTTTTTATTTCCTCTGTTGCCAATGTTTAAATCTATATAATGTAAATAGAAGGTCGATAATGTCTGTGAAATACTGTTACAGAATTGATTCCCTGTGCAGTACATGGAATATAGCAGTGGTACTTGATCAGTCTTTTCCAATGTGGAGTGCCTGTTTGGTGTTGGTTTTTTGCTAGTTCCTCTTTGGACGGGGAAGCGATCAGTGATTTGCTTCTATTCTAAAGTACAATTGTAAAAGCTGCAAATGTTTTAAACAAAATTTGACAACATTTTTAAAAAGATATATAGTTTCCATTCTATACAATATAGTAGTATGTAATATATTTATGTTACACATATACACAACTGTTAACTAAAGTACATAAGAACCAGTCAAGTGGGCATTTTGGCAGGTGCCTTCATCTGTGCACTTAAGTGAGCTCAAGCCAGTTTTCTTAAGTTACAATACTTCATGTTCATAAAAAGGTTTGTGGTTCCAGTGTCTCTACCACTCTTTGGCAGATAGTTGCAAAGTGGGTTAAGACACTGCAGTGTCTGGTGTAGCCAGTGCCAAAGTGAATAAACTGGGTTTCAATATTTATATTGAATTTCAACAAAGTTTAATAGTTTTAAATAGTATGTGTGCAGTTTCTTAAGCTTGCATACATACTAAACATAACAAACTCTTGGTTAAAACTTTTAAAAGGAGCCATGCAAATAATCCTGGACCAGTGAACTAAATTCAATTCATCGAGTTCCAACCAAATAAACAAAAACTCTGAGTGCATGGCAAAGCTGAACCTTCCTTAAGTAAGAGTCAGGAGGTGCATTCATTTGCTTGTAAAATGTGTTGCCTGCTCCACTGTTAAAGGCACGCTTATTACTTTATTCACAGAGGAGGATTCTCTCTTTGGTGCTCATGCAGTGAAGAGCGCTTAACGTTAACCATTTAAACTGCAACACAGACAAAACCGTCCACAAGGTACAAAAGCAGTTTGTTCATACACCTAAGGTTTTGTGGTTATTTATATAGAACATTTACAACGGGAAGAAAATGATCTGTCCTTTCTGGCTTTTTACTTATACAATATCAGGTCTGAATAGCGCTATGTAGATTTTTTCCCTTTGCAAGGCCGTAGTTAAGTACCATACAGGTTTAAGCCCATCAGAATAGGGCACAGCATACTCTTTATATACATCTACAGCATATTATGTAAAAAAAAAAAAAAAAGTGCAGATCTATTTAAGACGCATCTCTTCATATGTATATAAGAAAACACCTTTTAAGACCAAACCATTCTGAGAAAAAGTATGAATAAATGTATTTGTATCTAACTATAGTAATTAAATGCAAATGAACACATATACAACATTTTATTTCACCACTAATAAGCAACATACAGTTATATGTATATAAAATGTAGAACTTTTTCAAAACATTTAATCAAAAAATTACTGTAGGAAGTAACAGCAACACCAAGATAATACGGTTTCTCCTAAGACTTTACGCGAGTATTCGAGAATAAAAAAATGCAATTTTAATAAGTTGCTTATTGATGAAGTTCCCATACAATGATGAAATATCGTAGGTGGGTTTTTTTTTTGTAAAATGTTAACTGTATAATAAAAACACCCTTTTAAAATGAAGGGGCAGGACGAATTTATTTTGCGAACAATCCAAGCTGGACTTTGTCGTGGATTTCAGCAACTTCTTAAGGTCGATAGGGGTTCTGTTGATAAACTGGGATTTTATTTGAAATGTTAAACTGTGGGAGAATGTGTCGGAGACACAGAAGAGTTCTATTTCATTGTGAATTTGAACAGGATTGTGGGATTCTGCAGCTTAAAGCTCCATCCTTCACGTGGCCATGCTGTGTATATTTGTCAAGTGGTTGGGTTTGGTTTGTGCCGGGGAGGGACAAGAAACGCAGTTCAGCTACAGGAGATGTATGGTAACTCCAGCAGCATATCAGATAAATGATCTTGTTATAAACTCCATTCTCCTGAGTGTACCATAGCTATTGCTATCAAGTGCCAACAGACATTGCTGTATATTTGTGCCAAATGTAAATGGTATGGTTCATAAGTCTTATTTAACAAAGAGAAGTGACTAATCAGTCTTTTACAGGATATATTATTTTTTATCCACTGTCGCCATATCTCTGCATATGTTTTATGTGCAAACAGCTCCCCCTTTTTTAACACCATAAATATTTGTAAAGTTAAACTTACACAGCTGTAATGAAATTATAATGTTTACTAATATATATGTATATATATTTTTTTTCCCTTCATATCTCATTGCCTGAATAAAATGATCGCGATTATCACTGTCTTAAAGTGTTGGTCAGTTTTTTTGTTTGATGCGTCTTTTTTTCTGCCAGATACTATTTGTCTGTTCAATTTTATTATCACAGTCCTATATTCATTTGCTAAGGTAAAGTAATTGTGCACTTCTATGTGTTATTTACTTAACACCTGTTTTTTTTTTTTTTTAAAGGAGAAAAACACCTACTGACTTTACAGATCTAGTTTAAAACATCTAATGTAATTGGGAATCTCAAAGAATAAGTAGCGGGATTCTGAAAATGTTGCTACAACTGTTTAAATAACGTACCTATAGTTTTTCTTTTCATTATTAACATCCTGACAACTTTTTACACTTTAAACTCTGTTTCATTCTCTTTTCATAATGGCCGCTCTAGCGCACTGGGGTTTGAGATCTGTTCTCTAAATCATATAATAAGTGCTCTGGCTTTTCTGTTCCGCTCCACATCATGGATCGTTATTGCTGTGTTACCTGTTTGACAGTGTGGGCAATAATCCTTAAAGTGCACTAGAGCGGACATTTTGAAACAGAGTTTAAAGTTAAGATGTTTTTTTTTTAATGTAATGCTTTTTAATGAATGTAACTATGCAGCAAAAATAAGTTTCAAAAAAAGCAGTCAAATTACAGTAAATATTTTAAACCTAAGAAATCACAAAATGAATAAAAGAATGAGAGATCCTTTATTTTGGAGGTTACATTTAACTTTTTTTTATTTTTTATTTAGTTGCCATTTAAAATTTCAGTTAATTTCTTATGTATTATAATTTCTATAAGATTTACCAAATAAGTCACACACCAACAAGGTACTACAGAGAAAGAATGTCTGTGAATTGGAGAGTATTAGTCTGGTCCTGGGTCACACTCACACACACACTTGGATCCTCTTAGACTCCGGGGTAATTGATTATGACAGCATTCTAAAGCAAGGTAAGTGATTAGTGTGAGCAAAGAGGATTATTCGTGCAGCACAGAGCAACGCAAGCAACTTATGTAAAAAAAAAAAAATACAAATAATAATACTTATGTAGCAAGCGCAAAGGCAATGTTTCAACTGTTTAAAACTAGCAAGAAACTAGTCAGGACAACAACTGCTGCTCTGAAGTACTTTTAATTCCTCTCCTTCGTTTCACATGATATGTCGTAGGGGGTCAGCCCTGGGGTCAGATACAATTGTAATTGTGCAATGCATAATTAACTGCAATTAAACCCTGATACACCTGCGTAATTAGAATTGTAACGCTACCATATAATTGATAGATTACAGTTCAATTATGCATTTATTTGTCATTTTATCATTATTCTTGCATTTTCAACCACTTTTAGCTTGAAAAAAGTTATAGAGATGTAAGGATACGTGCAAAGGGATTTGCGGCTGCAAAACACCCATATTGTGACCAAAATCGATGCGTTTAGCGGCCGTAAAGTGGGACTTTAGTGGCCACTAAAAATGCGCTGCATGTAAAGCATGGTTTTCACCTGCCGTTCTGCACCCGCTATCAAGTTAGCACTTTGCCATCATTAATCCATTTAAATGAAGAAAAGAGCATGGAATTGGGTAGAGGTCTGGCATACTAATTGGGCGCAAAGATTATAATGAGATGTAACGATTTTGTTACACTTCGCCAATTGCTGTCACTCCAAAAACTTACAGAGTGCAAACCATTGTAGAAGCGAGTAAATAAGAGCTGTATAAAAGCCCACACCTTCAGAGACCTGTCATTGGCCTCAGGATGGCTGCTGTGGTGCACTTCCTGATGCGGCGACGCCACTTGGCTGCTGTTGAGGAGAGGCAGGAAACCCTTCACAGGAGAAGGCCAAGACAGAGAAGACCCTGCATATTCAAACCCAGGGTCACTTTGTTTGGGATGCCGGAGGACGCGGTGTAAGGCGTTATCGTCTCACTGCACAGGTCATCTTAGACCTAATAGCTGAATTTCACCTTTTCATTACCTGGTTGACTGTTCTCCTGGTGTCATGACAGCATTGACTTTCTCCACTATAGAGGACCATATAGCTTCTGATAACATAACCTCAGCTGTAAGGACTCTCAGCTCCTCTTCGGAAAACTTTTCCAATGCACCAAGAAGACTTTGCTGCCCTTCCTATGCCATTTTGTTTTTTTGTTCGGTTTTATAATTATTGCCCACATTGTCAAACAGGTAACACAGCAATAATCACCCATGATGTGGTAAGGAACAGAAAAGCTAGAACACTTGTTATGTTTTTTTTTTTTTTTTTTAATTGCTCTTCCTGCAGTGATTTAGAGGACAGATCCCCAGTGCACTAGAGCGGACTTTTTGAAAAGAGCTTTGAAATCGACTTTGAAGTTAAGTATTAAGTTATCAGGGTGTTTACAATGAAACGAAATTACAGGTATGTTATTTAAACAGTTGTAGCGACACCTGGGGACGTGTACCGCTATATTTTTGTGGAACCCTGCTACTTACTCCAAGTCTTGTGAATAGGGCGCTTACAGGTATGTGGGTCAGAGGGAACCAAGTTCTGATCTGAACTGTGAAAGGTGGGTCATTTGAGGAGTCTTCAATTTGACAGAAATGACAAGATGTATGAGATGGGCTCTTTAAACAATATAATATTTTATTACTTCTCACCTCTCATGCTAAAGCTAAACGTACTGAAGTCATTTAAAGATGGATGCAAGTAAAGTATGACCTTTAAATTATCATGCAAAAAATAAGAACACAGCAACAGACCATTTCGTTTCTGCAAATATACTTTATTGTAGTTCCACTAAAGGTAAAACAAATTCCATGTTTGGCACATGTAGGCAAAATCCCCATCTTATAGACTCTTTGTGTAGTTACGCTACAGGCGAACTACCTTCCAACACAGTTTCAACACAGTTTAAAAACACTTATGAAACATTGCAGTCATCCTCAATGTCATACCACTGTTCCACGTCCTGGTCATTAAATACAGTCTCCTAAGTACATTATCTACAGACGTTTGATCCGCACCATGGAAGTAGATTAGTAATAAGACCTTAATACAACAAGACAACTGCTTCTTTTCCACAGTGCTAGCAGCGCTACACTACCAGATATACCAGCACCATGCGGACCCTCCTGGCTTTGCTTGTCCTGGCCTCCTTGGCTATTCAGAGTGAGTACTGACTGTATATGAATCAGGGGGGAAAGGGTGCTCTGAACAGGAAAAGGGTTTATATGTTAATAAAAACAACAGGCCTATTTTTGATATTGTCTTGCATGGTTGTATTTCATTCATACCAACACCAGGGCTCGAGTCTCGCACTAGTCCTGTTCCCAGTACAGAGTTTCATAACCACATTTTTATAGCTACATTGTTGAATTGACTACTGTAGGCGTCAGGAGTTTTAAATACATCGGATTCCTAGGAAATCTACTCTAAACTGATTGCACTTACCACAGCATGAATAAATCCCACCCGAGTCTGTAGGAATTACTAGGAGTCTTTCCTGCAGCTTTAAGGGAGGAACACTTTATTTCAAATCAAACTCCTGGCTCCCGAACATTTAAATAATATAGTTATTTGAAGGTAGTTCTGAAACCCAGGACTGGGTGCAGAGTTAGTGCGAGTTTCAAGACATGCAAGACCAAAATAATAATAATAATAATAATAATAATAATAATAATAATAATAATAATAATTAGTATTTAATACTAAAATAATAATACAAATCCAATTACCAACTTTTTTAAACATTTGTCATTGAATTTGAAGTATTTTATTATTTCTAAATGTAACGCTTGTGTTTTGTAGTTAAGGATGAAGCAGTCATGTATTACAATACTAAAAATGAGGGGTATCCTGAAAAAAATGAAAAAACCCACATTTCATTTTCTTTAGGTACCAACCGAACACAATTTTAATATTAAGCAAAAATAGTTCAATCTGAATTTGTTTGATTTCAGGACACACTGCAAATGTATAAGAGGGTGTAACCAAGCTGTAACTAACCTCAGAGGCAATATATAATGTACTGTAATTAGTTAGGCTCTTTTATTCAAGACCGATACAAACTGATGTTATCAGAACTCCCTCCTGGAAACCTGCCCTTTTTGTGTGTAGGAATTCTCTTAATTGAAATGCATTCTCACCCCTATCTTGGGTATTGCAGTACAGTGCACTGTTTCATATTTGAAGGTAAAGGAGTTGCATTATAACTTTTATTTAGAGGTTTCTTAGTTATTGTAATAATGTGGTTTTATAAAAAACATCTGAACTCAATTCGTTTGGATACTGGAGGTTTTACTGTATAGTTATATTAGTGGTCAGTTGTAAGATTGATTTTTAGACTCTATTGCTAGAAAGGTATGATCTCTCAACAAACAGATATCGGTCGTATATACTAGATACAACATAAATTGCATTAGGCATCAGTAACGGTATTCAGCCTTTGTTTACGCACAGGTTCACAGTTTTAGCCTGGCTTCAAATGAAGATAAAGCACTTGGTACTTCTAAGTTACGTCACTATACTACTGTTATACCTTGTTTGTTTTATAGTGTGGTACTTCTGTATCAATGAGGTTGTCCTACTGAATGATTAAGCAACAATTATTATCTGTGCTTTTTGTTTGCGAGCATTCAAACATTATTGCCACAGTACCGCAAAACTTGTTGCACAGCATTTCATGGATTTAAGGGAATGTCCACAAGGGGGCGGTGTTGAATAGGAATCACTTTCGCTACTGTATAACTCAAAAGAACAACACTGACTGCAATGAAACAAACATGCCAACTCCACCATGCCACTTGAATGCCGATTTACACCCACGTTGCATTACTCACATTTTTTTTTTGGTTTTGTCTTTCTGATAACAGGAAATACTGCATCCAAACTGACGACTAAACTATGTGCACATGAGCACAAGCTAACTCAAATTCTCCAGTACCATACTGGATCAACAACAATCCATTTCAATTGCAACATAACTACGGGTATTATATACCAACACTGTAAAACATGTATCTCTGCTGTAGTATCAATCCACTATCTAAGTGTTTTGAGCACTGTGTGCTCACTCAACCCACCCAGGTAAATGCTTTACTACACATTCCCCACACTTAGACCTGAATGCATGCAGAGGGAGAGCAGGGTAATCATTGGAACAGCACAGTGCTCATGGAAGATGAAGTCTAGAGCTGGGTTTGGGACAGTGGAAACACGGCTTTAGCCTCAGTAATGGTACACATACTCTGCTGAAAATTGTTTCCAAAAATGACCTTACAACCAACATGTAGCATTACAAAGCAAAGTCATTACAATCAACTAAACCAAGCAAGGTCACCTGTAAAAAAAAAAAAAAAAAAAAAACAACCCCAGAAGATGAAAGAGGCACCGTGGATTAGCATTCACCTGTCTTAAGCTGCCCTAAATGCCCAATCACTATGGTAATGGGTTAAATTAGACTCTGTTGTAGTTTATTTCCTTCCCTAGTTTTCCCATCAGGAAGACCCGAGGACAAAAGAAACGCGACAGACTGAATTAAGAACCTTCTTTCTCATGCGTGAAAACTTCCTGTTACCAGTACTGCTTAGTGTCAAATTAGCTGTCTTTTCTTGTTCCGTGTGCAAAGGCGAGAGCTTGAAATGCCACACCTGCGTGTCAGCCAACGAGGACGAATGCAATCGACAAGGATCGCAGAGCTGCCCCCAGTACGCAGACGCCTGCTCCACCATCACTGGAACAAGTAAGTGCCAGGGTCTGGGGGAATCAGACATGTGATGGGGTGAAGCTGCCGCACCTTCTCGATTGCACCAAGCCCTGTAATACAGTAGAGACACAAGCCAACTGAACGCTATGCACTTTCAGTAATAAGTATTTCAGAGCTGTCCAACCCAGAGTGTTTTTAACCATATGGAGAAAAAAAAGTTAGTTTACTGCAAAGCTGCCATGATACAGTAGTACACTAAGACACGGCATCAGTAGCCATATTGTGGAGCTCAGTGAGCCATATATGACTCAAGAGCCATTGGACAGCCCTGAGGTAAGGATCAAATTGAAAAGTGTGCAGATTTATAAGAAAGAACATAAGAACATAAGAACATAAGAAAGTTTACAAACGAGAGGAGGCCATTCAGCCCATCTTGCTCGTTTGGTTGTTAGTAGCTTATTGATCCCAGAATCTCATCAAGCAGCTTCTTGAAGGATCCCAGGGTGTCAGCTTCAACAACATTACTGGGGAGTTGGTTCCAGACCCTCACAATTCTCTGTGTAAAAAAGTGCTTCCTATTTTCTGTTCTGAATGCCCCTTTATCTAATCTCCATTTGTGACCCCTGGTCCTTGTTTCTTTTTTCAGGTCAAAGAAGTCCCCTGGGTTGACATTGTCTATACCTTTTAGGATTTTGAATGTTTGAATCAGATCACCGCGTAGTCTTCTTTGTTCAAGACTGAATAGATTCAATTCTTTTAGCCTGTCTGCATACGACATGCCTTTTAAACCCGGGATAATTCTGGTTGCTCTTCTTTGCACTCTTTCTAGAGCAGCAATATCCTTTTTGTAACGAGGTGACCAGAACTGAACACAATATTCTAGGTGAGGTCTTACTAATGCATTGTAAAGTTTTAACATTACTTCCCTTGATTTAAATTCAACACTTCTCACAATATATCCGAGCATCTTGTTGGCCTTTTTTATAGCTTCCCCACATTGTCTAGATGAAGACATTTCTGAGTCAACATAAACTCCTAGGTCTTTTTCATAGTTCCCTTCTTCAATTTCAGCATCTCCCATATGATATTTATAATGCACATTTTTATTGCCCGCATGCAATACTTTACACTTTTCTCTATTAAATTTCATTTGCCATGTGTCTGCCCAATTCTGAATGCTGTCTAGATCATTTTGAATGACCTTTGCTGCTTCAACAGTGTTTACCACTCCTCCTATTTTTGTGTCGTCTGCAAATTTGACGAGTTTGCTTACTATACCAGAATCTAAATCATTTATGTAGATTAGGAACAGCAGAGGACCCAATACTGATCCCTGTGGTACACCGCTGGTTACCTCACTCCATTTTGAGGTTTCTCCTCTAATCAGTACTTTCTGTTTTCTACCTGTTGCATACCACAGAACAAGCAATATTTCAAGGCAGAATCAAAACTGATTATTCTAAAATCAGGGAAAACCATGGATCTAAATACTGCTGACTATCAGCTCCTTCTTCACATTGCATGTGCCCTCGTCCAGTAAGACTTCCCAGCACTCCACTGCATAACCTTCAGCAATCTGGATTTGAATGTGATAGCTGTGAGCAGCTTTGAACAGAACAACCAAGGTTAACTGCAATGTTCTCAAGCCTGCTCCTTTTACAACAACCCGCTTCTCCTTCTGCCCAGTTCCACAGAGTCAGTCTCATCCTAAAGTCCTTACAGTAGCACCCAATGGGTTAAGACCCCGACCCCTGGTGGTCATTTATGAAATTGCATTTCATGTTGCAAGCTCTTTGGAGCCTGAAAAGTTAAGGAAACTCGGGGTTTGTAAGTACTTGGATGCAGAACCTCTGTGCAAAACGAAGGGCTGCAGTGGCACTTGTGGCCCAGTAGAGGGCTCTGCATTAGGCAAAATAACAAGATTTCTCATTGTAATTGTTTTAGTGCAAGATATACGTTTTATATATATATATATATTAGTGTTGCAACATATACAAAATGAAAAACTTCCAGAGAAGAAGTTGTAAGGCTTTATTATTATTTGGGACAAGAGACAAGGCCTATCTGGTAAGACTGTAGATTAGTCCAAGTTTTGATGCCACCACAGCAGCTCTTTTAATAACATACACCACATTTCATTCCCACTAAAAAGATGTAATAGGAAACAGTGATTCAGCATAACAAGGGTAGGAACTGAAACAGCCCTTGAATCATCAGGCCATCCTCCGAGCAAACCACCAGAATCCGCTGACACAGCACAGAGTGAAGCCGCAAAGCTGTGGCAGAGTGCAGGGACTGGGAGAAGAAACTGCTCGAGCCATGAGCATGGAGATTACCCCCGCTAGGAGCTTTGAACTTTCAACTTGACAAAACAACAAAAGGGCTCTTCAACTGCTCTCTAAGTGCGGCCAGTAGTTTAGTGCTTTGTCTCTCCTCTCATTTCAGACACAGTCATGAAGTCCTGTACTTACAAGGCCTTCTGTGACAAAGCCCACCACAGCAACTCTGGCATGAAGATGGACTGCTGCTTCACAGAAGACTGCAATGGACCCCACAAAGGAAAGAGTGCCAGTCACAACGCTGGGGCTGCCCTTCTCTACAACCCCACTTTAATATTCGGAGCTTTGCTCACCAAGCTGGCATTCAGCAGACTCTAAAAAGCAAAACCAACCCAACCCTAAAGCTAGTCCCTCCCACCTTCCCCATGCACGGGTGTATTGATTTGCTGTAGGCACAAAATGCACCGTCTTGAAAAGCAGTGACAGGACCATTTCCTGTTGTCAGATGCAGTAACCGTAATTCTATGTGCAGCGGTTAAGAAGCCACGACTTTAGAGCACACTGGCTTCTTTTTATTAAAGCTATCAAACTATTTTTCATAAAATTTAAAATGCATCCTCCTGTCAGTTATATATTACCATGTTTTTTTTTTTTCATAACCCAGCATGGGAGCATAGAAAAGGTTAATTTCAGACTTACTACATTGTTTTATTAGCTTTTAGTAACTATCGCTTTAACCAAACCCCGTTGTCTCTCCTATGTTGTATGCTTATACATTTGCTCAGTGACAACTTCTTTTAAACGCTGTAACATTAAAGAAATCTGTCGTGATGTCGTGTAGAAAGAATTAGTGTGGAAGTAGCACTTAAGTCAGAAATGGCTTAGCCCTTCTAACCCTGAGGAACTCCTGTAAACAATGACATACTTCATAGTATCCAAAACGCCATCACTCCACCCTCCATACACGGAGTCATTTATATATAATGCAGTCACATGTATTTAATAAGGCTGTATGATGTCAGTTCTGACCAAACGTATTATGGGCTCCAATATTTTGCTATAGGGTTTTATGTACCTTACAAACCCATTCCAAAAAACACTCCTAGTGTTTAAAACCAATGGCTCAAGAAATCTCACACTCTCTACAGTGTCTGAAAATCTGATTGGGGAGGTTAAGAAAACGTGTCATGTTGTTACGACACAAATATTGCTCATGCAAAATAAACACAGGGTGAGAAGAACTATACAGACACATTGCACAGCAAGTACTGTATTCTGCAGATATTGCAAAAATGGTTTTGCAATTAGACTGACGAAATAGTGTGTAAACATTGCAGAAAGTTAGTGTTACGCAGAAGTGAAAGGAAAAGCTGCCACCAAAAAAAAAAAAAGATACCACACCATTATAGGTAGAAAAAAAAGAATTAAATTAATACAATTCTATAAAACAGAACATTATTGTGGGACAGTTTCAAACCTAATACAGCAATACCACTATGTAGCATGAAAATCTGCAGTAACAATCTGAAGCTATTTTATATGCAAGTGGGATGAAGACTTCAAGAAGGGAGGAGTGCCTGTGGCTAAAACCACCTTTATTGAATGTAAACAAACTGTCAAGTCCCGCTTTTTAATAAAGTAAAGCCCAGGAGGCAATGAAAGGAGGTCGTATCTACAGAGCACACTTCTGAGCGAGTGAATTCTGTTCTGAGAATAAGCAGAAGGCTCGAGTGCGGTCATGCTCGTTTTTTATGCAATATGACCCACATGAAAAATACTGTACGAGTTCAACCACAGTGAAAAAGCATTACCAAGCAACATGTTACATTACTGCACTGATTACTGCAACCCACAACGACACTGCCATATATTAATCCTACAGTAGCGTCCTATAGGATAATACAGCACAGACTGATGTAGTAGACTACATTCTTTATCATTGGGCGAGGGCATTCTGAGCTAAGGAATGACAGCCATTTGTTGCCTCAAATTAATGGCACTGTTGCCGAGTCCTAGTGAACTACATCATTTATGATACAGTACATTCACAGACAGGTGGAATCACTGAAAGTATGCTACAGGACTTCCCAATAGCGAATCCTGAAGTCACCCTAGCAGTATTTATAGCTGTTTTTGTCTTTCTTAGCATATCAGTGCTTTCACCCGTGTTCAGGAGATGCTCTTCATTTCAAGCTGCTTACCAGAGACAAACTGTATAACACAGGCTAGATTCACCAACGCGTCTTTATAGGATGTAAGAGACAGCACCATAGAAAAGTGGTTTTCAACATTTCCATCTCAAATACCAGTGTTTCCAGCAGGGACCACCAGGTGTACCAGTAACTATGTGAGATCTTAAACGGCTGTTATATACAGAGACCTACCCCATTACAACTGTGTTTCTTTGTGTGTGTGTGTGTGTGTGTGTGTCTGCAAGTTAGGACCGAAAATGTGACAGCATCATCTAATTATTTGACAAGAGTTCAGCACAATCAACAACACAGTGTGGCTGCTTTGGTTTCCCCATCAACTCTCATTGTAATTTCTCATTTCTCTGTGATTCACAAGTATAAAAAGATTGATACGATAGTGCGACTAATGGAGTATTGTCATAAAGAACAACTGCTGGTGTGTACCAGTTGCAAGCCTGTCAGATACCAGTCCTGGTACGCATACCACAGGGTGAAAACCACTGACCTGGAGTGTCCCGGTGCTTACTCATATAAAAGGCACTTTGGCTGACTTAGTCTACAGTAAATGTGTCTGCAACGGTCAACTAGAACGGAAGAGCAGCTCAAAAGCACCTTACAAAGACTTAAAACACACACACACACACACACAAAGAAAGAAAAAAAAGCTCAAAATTGCACTTGCATGTGCTAAAAACAGAACAGCCCAACATGCTTTCATTAGTTTGCTTGTTATGGGTTATGGAAGCTGGCACTCAGTTTTTAAAACCCTTATCTTCCACGATGTGTGCTCTGTTGAAGATTAGGGTGGGAAAAAAAGCAACAAAAAAAAAAGCTTTAACGTGCCATCACAGACTCAGCACCGTGCTGTATCTCAGATCTGCAGGTGGCGGAAAAGTCGTGAAACTCTCCTTATCTTTACGACAGATCTGTGAAATGCTACAGCAGACCCGGTACATTCAGATCTTAATCTCAGGGGCAGCTTAATGACACGATGTTTTTTTAATTCAGATTTCCAATTGTTAACCACAGTAGGAAACGTGATTTACAATCTCCTGAAAAAAAAAACAGCTTAAAAAGAATTCCAAAAATAACTCCTCATGAAGAAATAAAGGGTGGCTCGTCCTTCAGGTTTGCTACCAACTAGAGTTGAGACAAATTCAACTTGCAGTCACGTGGTTAGAGAGGCTAGAAATACCGCGTCGGTGACAGTCGCTTGATTGAAGTACTATCTGAAACCCTATAGACAATGCCATTTGTGATACCTTTATGCTATCTCGGTTTAATCCCTCGCAGAACCACAGCATTTGCAAGACTGTAGCCATCTATGAGGCACGAGCCTCGGTTAAAACATACTAATAATGATTTATTCACATAAATGCCAACAGTCCCTATATGATAATGAGTGTTTTTTGCCTATGACTCCTCCCATGTCCCCCCGCCCCTTATGCATGTTTACCACTGGTAATGGATTCATTTTGCAATCACTTCGTTCTGGACCCTTGTTATTTTAAGGGTAGTGTGGCGGCTATCACTGTCGATGAGCAACGTCATTGTAGCACAATGCCACAAGTATGCGAGCGATCCGACAAATGCGTTTTTATTATGCAAGTTAGTGTTGTTGGAGAATCGAGTGGGTGGAACTGGCGGACGGAATCGACAGAATGGAAACTTAATAAGCGAGCATCTTTTTATAACAAGTTGAAAAAAGAGAAAACCACAGGAAACGGCACCTGCAATAGGTGAAATTTCGAGTCTTTAGGATTACGTATTATTTCCTGTGCCTGTATTTTCAATCAGCCTGATATCCTAATCCTGAACAAGTGCTTAAAATAACAACGCAGAATTTTGTGTCATGTAAATATTTATTTTGAATACATTTAGTTAGGGTGCTGGTGGAGAATTGAGTGGGTGGTATCAGTGCTAGTACTGTCTAGACTTAATCTTTAGATCAGAAGAACATTACAGCGAGTGAAATCATAAGAACATAAGAACGTTTACAAACGAGAGGAGGCCATTCAGCCCATCTTGCTCGTTTGGTTGTTAGTAGCTTATTGATCCCAGAATCTCATCAAGCAGCTTCTTGAAGGATCCCAGGGTGTCAGCTTCAACAACATTACTGGGGAGTTGGTTCCAGACCCTCACAATTCTCTGTGTAAAAAAAGTGCCTCCTATTTTCTGTTCTGAATGCCCCTTTATCTAATCTCCATTTGTGACCCCTGGTCCTTGTTTCTTTTTTCAGGTCTAAAAAGTCAATTAAATCATTGTGCCCTTTACTTCTGTTCCCCCACCCCCCACCCACCCAATATTTCCTGGACAATCCGTATAACAAAAACCTAATTTGGAAAAATGGCCATACTTTGTTTTAAAATACCTCTGCAGCATGTAGTAGCATGGACATAGCTGGGGGGGGGGGGTATATTTGTCAGTACTGCTACCTTTAGAGAATATAACCAAACTTGACAGTCAACCAGGTCTCTCTTATGGTGTAGTGCACAGAAAGAATGCACGAGACGTACACCAATCGTGAATTTCAATCCCTGTCCCAGTGATGTTTGCCATCATTTTAAGTGGTTCATATTGCACTAAAAAAAAAACTCTGTTTATGGTGTTTGTTTTAAGGTGCTTTTAGCCGACTTCAGGAACAGCTCATCGGTTGCCTGCCATTGATATAGAACTAAGAGCCAGTGCCACCTAGTGCTCTGTCACTTTGGATCAAGTTTCCTTTGTTTTGCTGGCAATACACTGCTGTGCACTAGGTGGTGCTGGTGCTTACCAATAAAGACACTGGCTGATCTAGCCTGTGTAACACATGTCTATGGCAGGGAACCAGAACTGAAGAGAAGCTCCTGATCTTGGGCTAGAGCACCTTAATAAGAACAATTCAGAATGATTTAAATCATCATCAAAAAAGCTAAGGGACTAAGAAGATATATCTGGAAGCGACTAACTCAAGGTTGGTATGCCATGAAAAGTCCCATAGATGGCACTCAGCAAACATTTGTCTCAGGCATGGAAATGTCAGGTCCTAGTGTGATCTGCTTTTCCCGATGCATGGCTGAAAATCCAGTCTTGTGATGGACCAATCAGCTGAAAGGAGTTTAAAGAGAAATGTGTCACAATTAATTGCACACAGGAAAAGCAAAAAAAAAAAAAAAAAAAATCACATGATTTAGCTTTGACCCAGTTCTCATGAAAACACGACCAGAACGAATCAAGGGAGGACATGACTTTACTTGTTTTTTTTTAAAATACAAGTCAATAACACCTGAAATGGGAATAAGAAGAGATGTAGTAAAAAGATAGTTAGGGTTTAGCTGCTGATATTGGCTGAATAACAATACCTGTATACTGTATAGTCATATTGTATCTATTTAAATAGCATGGTGTTATACCAGTCAGTATTCAAATTCATAATGCTGCAACAAATTATAATCATGAAGCACCTGCCAACTAAGCACCTAATGTCAGCCCATTGTGACTTACAACAAGGACAGGGACATGTATTTTGTATGTATTAAAGAATAGAGTCATTTATAGGATGCTATTATTGTACCATTTGCTATTATAGCAGATCTTGGGCTACCGTTACATTGCCTTTTGCAGTGCCACTCATATCATAAAGGAGTACTGTATTTTATTTTATTTTTGCAGTGTGTTGCAACTGCCAATCAAGCTCTTGCTGTCTTGTGATTGAAAATTGATCTTCTGTAGGCAGATGCATATTTTACAGGATACTAATGGATCGGTCATTTGAGGGACAGTCCATTTACACAGTGTGTGATACATATATCTACTGTTTCCACTTGTTTGCCATAAACAACTTATAATAGCTTAGTACAAAAGTGTAATATCTGTGTGGTATTATTATCACGTGGGTGTACCGGTATATTATGTATACTACTACGCAACTGTACTACGACGTTTCAGTTAAATAGCTAGCGCTGACAGAAAAGGACTATATTGCACACTGCAAATATTTAAACAGCTTAGTTTTCAGTGTTATGCTATGAAAACACGCCCACCGAATAATAATACAGGTGGAACGTAATAGGTTTGTGTAATTTTTTTTTTTTTTTAAATGTTTGCGTATAAAACAGGTGGCCCTTGTACATTTTAAATGTTTGTTTTCTATCAACACAATTAAAATGAGTTTATGGGACCGCAGAATGTAGTTTTATTGCTACTGTATAATTATCCCACTGACAGTTTTAAGGTGTAATTTCTCACCAGTTCCTAGAACATTACTGCAATTCACAGTCTTGACTTGAACTAGTATTACATCACCCAACAGACACCATTCTGTTCTGTGCAACAGTACACAGCAGATCAATGATTCAGTTCTCTCTTTTTTTTTTTTTTTTAAAGAAGTCGAGATCACATCCGGGGTTGGTTTATTCTAATCTGTAACGCAATTACCCGGAAAAAAGGAGACACACATACACACACAAAAAAATGTGTAACGAAACAGCCAAGCTGTCTTGCTGTACACGTTCTGTAGAGTAAACAAAAAATGGCACGTTAATTTACTGTAATCTAGTTTCAAATTGTTATTCTACGCTGCCTTTATCAGCACTTCGGAACATTCTCACACACCCCCCGAACGTTTTTGGGTAAGTGCGCTACAGTTTTGTATAGCTTGGGAATGTTTGATTACGATAGGTGTGGCAATCCAGCGAGTGTTACTTTGCAAGGTACAGTTCATGAATTGGAAGTGACACTCGTTGACTGCCATTTAAACCATTAAAAGTTGCTAATTTATTCAGTTGTGCGGTGTTACTTTGTTCAAACGCAGCGTAGAATTATCTTTGTACAAATTCAGGATGTACGTGCATAAGGTCGGTACGTTTTGGATAAAGTGGTCTAGCAGAATCCGAGGGGCGTGTGAAGCACAGGACTGCAAGGTGTGAGTGAAAAAATCGATTATCCGTTGCGTAAAATTCCAATTAATTAGGCTAGCAAGTGCATCTGTTTCGTGCTCCGTATTTCGTTGTTTTTAGAATCGGTGTCTTTATTTTCAAGTAGCTTGTGCACTTTTTCTGCATGTAGTGCGTAACAATCGCGCTTTCTTTTTCTCATTAAAGTAAAGAACAAGCGGTGATTAGTTTAAAGCCAATTACAATATATTAAATTGACTTCTAAAATCCGAGTTTATTTATTACATCGGCTCCTGTCATGGCACATTTTAAAAGGTCCATTCATTCTAATGCAAAAGGGCTGTCAAACAAATTATAAATGTTTCTTAAAAAAACACAAAAAGTATGCAAGCTTTTTTTGCCATTATGGGCATCAAATAAACCCCTTTGTATTTGGTTCTTTAATAAACACATTTTTTCACTTTTAAATTACTATCGCACCATTGCATATTATTGAAGCATGGTGTTAATCTGTAGTTGTCCATTTTCTCTCTGACAGCCATACTGTATTTTGTAAAAACGTACAGAACCCCCCTTACAGCAATGCAATGCACTACACATTTTTTTAATGCAGCCCTGTACAGTTGTACTGCATATACATTATCATGGGTATTTGCAGAAACTGCAAAATGATTGCGCTCAGAATTACTCGCGTCATTTTTTTTTTATAAGGCAAGCAAAATCAAATGTACTCCATGCACCAGTATAGTATAATTACTACCATTGTAGGGTTATAAAGTGGTACATCGTCAAAATGTGGTACGCGTACCAAAACATGACTCAGTGTAATGTTAGAAAGTGGTACACTGTCACATTGAAAGTGGTACGCTGTGAGATTTTGGTACAGGTGCAATCAATTGCGATGTGATGTGTTTTCCTATTGTCAAACAGATACATTTACCATTAATTATACTTTTTTTTTGCAAACCATTATACTTTTTTTGCAAACCATTAATTATCCTTTTTTTTTGCAAACCATTAATTATATGTATATTTTTTTTGCAAACAAACTGGAAACAGACAATGAATTTCTCTAAACCGAAAAAACAATTCATGCCGAAGACAAACTGTGAAGTCCACCACAAAGATGCAGAAGTAAAAAAGAAAAAGATCCAATGTATTGCATATGATAAATATTCACATACTGTTTTCTTAAATGGTGGATGACTATGACAAATTCAATTAAAAAAAGATGAAAAAGACAGGAAACAGTGTAACATGTTTGAATGGGCACTTCCGTGTTTTTCAAGTGGAAGTTGTTTAGGCTTGCGCTGCATACCGCTTTTTATCTGTATACCTGAAAATAATAGACCTGGTATTCTCCCTTAAACATTATAACGTTTTCTGCAAATAAAGAACTGTCTTATCTTTCTAAATGGATACAAAGAAAAACACACACATGCAATATACTACCTGTATCTAAGCAATTGAAAGATAAAAAGGTAGGACATTCTGTCTTTCAGCACTCATTGAAATTCCCTAGCTGCGTCCCTCTAACCCCTTGGTGGTAAACGGCACACAGGAACCTACAGGCCTAGTATCCAAACTATCTGGGATCACGAGGGGTTCCTAAAGCCAATTCATTCGGATAAGTACCGGTATTAACGTGACCTTGTCAAACGAAACAAACAAACAAAAAAAATATATATATATAACTGAAAGTAGAGATAATTGCTGGTAACAAATGTATACCATGGATTATTTTTAAAAGTTCCAGCTAATATATCTAACTGGTTAGCACTTTATTGAACAGTTGAAGCTTTTATTTTAGTTTACTGATATGCAATCCTCTAATTTGCTGTTTGCATTTCTAAACGTTTTTAGTTACCTGTTGCATCCAAGTTTTTTTTTTTTTTTAAGTAGTCGTTTAGTATGCAGTAGCATGTTGGTCTCATTAGAGATATTTAACATTGGTTTGATACATTTGGGACTGTAGCTGGTGGCCTTACTATTGAATGTGGCTTTACAGTGCTGTCAAAAAGGGAAGATCAGTGGTCTTAAATGTGAGGTGGTCTTTAGGCAAAGTCTTACTGTGTTTGACATCGTGTTGGTATGCATTTGGTGTTCCTGGAAAACTGGAACGAAAGGAAGTACCAGGCTTGATGTAGTGCCAACGTATTGTCTTCTTTACTGAAGAATCCTTTGAGACTGTGAGCATGTGAGGTGCATGTGAATGCTGCAGCAGACTTGCACTGTGGGTAATAATTGGATACGTACTGGGAGCAGATATGGTGCATTCAGACATGTTGGAGGTAGGTAATTAGCATATTTTTTAACAGCTTGAATTCTGTTTAAATTTGATGTGCATTATATGTTTTTATGTAATTAAAGCAATCCGAAAAGATAACTGCATTAAAACCCAATGCTTCTGGCCATGAACTTTGAGCTGCAACTTTGGCACCAAATACTGTACCATGTGACATTTTCAAAAGATGTTGAAAGCCACATATCTGATTGATGGTTTTACTGTAATTAATTTAGTATATACAAGGGCTCTAGAGGACAAGGGCCTATAAGATGGGAATTTCAGTTTTAATTAATGGAAGATGTTTCACCTTTAATGGATCTACCTCAGATTTATTTGCAGAAATGAATCAGTCTATTGCCATATTATTATTTTTTCCATGTATGTATGTATGTATGTATGTATGTACAGTAGGCCCACTTGTGTATTTCTGCTAATTTTAAAGTACATTTTTCTTACTTTGCATCCATTTCCAGTCTTCAGTATATTAAGAGATGGGATACATATTCTTCAAATTGTTTAAAGATGGCACTTACATTAAAAAATGAATGCCAAGAAGCTACACGTGGGCATACATATAATTCACATGGAAAAAATAAGCAATAGACATGATCATATCTGCAAGTATACCCAATTGCAGTTCTATTAAAGGAGAAACAACATCCATAGTAAATATTTATTTTTTGGCCGTAACTTGTATGCAAAAATTGCCATCCCTAGACCCTTGTTCTTTGGCTTTTAATATGACATGATGTTCTGTATGAATGCAGTTAACATATTTTCTGAGAAGCATCTACTAGCTGATGTGTTTTTTAATATAACAACTATTTTAAATGCTCGTTGGCCCAACTCACAAAACTCAGTGTCTTTTAAGGAATGTATTTTTAGGGGCTGTTAATCTCTTGGTTAGACAGTGTTTTGAAAAATGAGAATAAACTTGTAACCCTCTCTGAAACAGCTGAACGGTTTTAGGAACTGCAAGCTTGGGTTAATTAATAAAAAAAGGGCAGGCTTTACCATGATCTCAGCCAGTGAAACTAACAGAGCGCGGAACTCAACGTTTCTAAATGGCATTAAATCAGAATTCATAATTACTGAACGCATTTACTATTTCTACAAAAAGTCAATTTGGTGACCCAAAGGCATACCTGACAACATGAGTTTTATTTATGTATATTTACGTTTTTATTCAGATTTATATTTTACAAGGTCGGCCTGCGCTGCAGCTCACATCGCCAGCTTTGAGGTCACACAAAGATGGGAACTATTTTCAGTTTTGCAAATTATAGGCCAGGAAACAGTGGTACTTGATCCCTAAATCAGGGTAGTTTTCTGATGCAGAAATACAGTTACAGTATCCATATTAAACATGAATGATATGTGGAAAACCTTCTATTAATCAAACAGCCTCTAAACTTACTCCGTTTTTTAACCCTGAAATGGACCAGATATTGTTTGAATGAATTTTTTCAGATAACCAAAAAATATAAAATGAAACATTGTGTAATTTTACATGTCTGATTCAAGTTCTGGTAGGGGTAAAGAAACTCATTTCAAAAAGGAACTAAAACAAACAGAGGCAGACTTAACTAACACCATCATTAAGAGCATTAAAATAAAACAGAGCCCTTTGTTTAACAAAGTAGTGAAACTAATCTCAAACAAATAATCTTATTTACCTGTGATATTTGACATATGATTTGGAACAAACTCCCAGAAAATGTTAGAAACACGACACAGTGTAGCAGCAGGGACCAGATATCAGGCATGCTGAACGAAAAAAAAAAATATTAGCAACACAGAACGTGCAACATTTATACTGAAAATCATGCAAAAATATAAAAAACTTTACTCCCCCCATTAGTCAAGACCATTAAAATAAATAACTACATTTAAAAAGGGGGTGAGGTGGCATTAAATGGTCAGGATACTGGGCGTCACACAAATGAAAAAGCTCATTAGCAGTATTACTTTCGTTGTTGCAAAATCATTATCTTTACAGTGGCCAGCATTAAATAAGCACAGTCCTTAGTCCAGAGTAGTTTGCTTTCTGTTCTGCTCCCACACATGCAGATTGCAGCAACAACCTTTTTACTTTTGCATTCAGGTGAATGAAACAGACTCCCTACAGCCACTCCCAGGTGTTGCCGTCTCTTGCTGTTATACCTTTATGAGGTCTAAGGAGCGTCAGTCACTGGCAGGTCATTTAGTAGTTTCTGCCGATTGACACTGCACATGACCGGGCATAGGTTATATTTAAAACAATAAAAAACAAAAAGAAAATGCAGATTGTAAAGCAACAAACAGGTAAATAGACATCATGTCCTTCCCCTATATATATTTATCTCCCGCACATACACCCCGTCACAGTGGCACAGCGGAGTATTTCACTATTGTTGCATGTCTTTCACCTGTGGTGACCTGGGTTCAGATCAAAGTCACCAGTGAAATGTCAGGTTTTTAGGTTCTGTTTAATTTAACATCTAAACTTTAACATGTCAAAAAAGATGGCAAGAAGCCATCACTTTTTATAAATGACCACAATATGAATTTGTGTATATAGAAAATACAGTGAATAAGTATTGGATATGAAGTAAATGGGCCTACATTGTACACTTATATCGTTCACCTGTGTTTGGATATTTTTGGAAAACCGTTAAACGGTTACGCAAAATCAAACATTTATAAAAGCTTGGCTAGCATTTATACTGTAAACTATTAACAAACCGAGAAAAGTAGTTTATAAAACCAAGTACAAATTATGGAAAAGAAAGTTCCAAACTAAATAAAACAGCCTAATTCTGCTAATTACTTTCAGCAAGCTCCAAGGCAATGCAGTGCAGTTTAAACAGTGTGATTTGAACAAATGAAAGATAGATTCCAAAACATGAATGTATTTTCTTGAGTGAACGGTAACAATAAAAATCCCTCCATTTCCTCCATCTTTTAACCCTTTAAACTGCAGTGAAAGTGCACCGTGTTTATGCAAAATCAGTCTGCCACGTTTACACGTGTTATATTTCAGGCGAGCCGTTTTTTTGTGCAGCAGTCTTCCTTTCGTTTCCTGGAAATGATTTTGTTGTTGTTACCGTTTGACTAAATGTTTTGAATGTGAGGAAAACTAATTAACATGTATGTAATTTTAGGTGCTTTTGGACAAACAATGTGTCATTTTGTGGGGCTTTTAGGACAGTACAGTGAGGTCAGCATGCTGGATGTGGACTCATGTTTGAACACTAGTTTTTACATTTTCTTAGTGTGTCCTTCTCAGTCGTGCTTCTGAAATGAGCAGGTGCCGGCGTTCAGGCAATGGTGAATCTGCTCTGAACAATTTAAAGTGATACATTATATTTACATGTTCTTATTCAAAAGAATAACTTGGTTTGGGTCTGAAATATCAGTTAATGTACCCTTCTTGTTTAGTATCACTTTGTAAATCCTTTTCGGTTTCAGTCATCACACTTTGGTGACTTTTTAAAACTCAAATGTTTGAGAGCTCTTTGAGGCCACAGAGGGTGCTTTTGAAACAGGTTTTCTCTTAGTTCAGCTGGCACACCCGAGTGCATTTATTAACCTGTCCCACCTGCAACATGGATGTAAGAAATACCATATAGAACATATGTGGTATTTGTTACATAGACAGGAGGCAGGTTAATAGAAATATTCCAGTGTACAGGTTGAACTTAAGCCCCTTTCACATTGGCACTTCTACCCTGGTCTGGACCCGTTTCTCGTTACCCGGGTCATGTACGTGGGTCATACCTGGGTTAATCCGGGTCCCAGCCGCCCACCTCAGGATGTGGGTTGACATGCTTTGACCCGGGTTGAGCGAGACAAAATGCATGACAGCCGATTAAATAACAAACAGTCACGCCTGCATGAAGGTTTCACTTCTGCAAGAAATGTTTTTGTTTATTCTGTTTAGCCATATTTTTGTTGCTTGAGGCACATCATGAGCCAGATTGCAGCAGGGATGAAGAAACATTTGCTGTAGTTTGAGCTGACGGTTCAATTCAGAGAAGCTTGAATGGAAGCGTCTGTAACAAGCTGCTTCTGGGGCATTGATACGCGTATTGTTTACTTACCCGACCCGCATGACACCGGGTCCTGACCCGGGTAGGTTCTGACCCGGGTAAAGCATGCCAGTGTGAAAGGGGCTTTAGAGAGAAGATGTGTTGGAATCCCCAGAGGCTTCAATGGAAAGTTTTCAAAAGATGTGATGGCTGAAAAAGAAAACAATGTACAAAGTGAATGTAAACAAGGAGGATACATGAGTCAACTGGGTTTTTCCATAGCCATACTCTTTATTATACTACTTGTGGGTTATCTGCATTCTGTTGCTTCTGCTTAAATCATTATTTACCAGGCTAGCCAAATACTCTAGCAAGAAAGGATACTTTTCAACCATTTTTTTTTAAAGCTTAAGTTCTGAAATGAGACAGTTGGAAACATTACAACTAGGGGTGTGCAGCTGTCATTTCTGTCCCCCTCAATCTGGTTTTGTAGATAATTGTATTTACTAAATTACAGTTTATTTCCAGAGGGGACAGAAATTACAGTTGCACACCCCTAGTGGCGATTTCTGAAAAATTTGAAAGTCTGCATTTAGGAGTCTTTTCAGAAGCTGCCTCTGAGGTTGATATAGTACATTCGCTACGAGGTCTGGGAAATAATAATCTTGGCAGGAACAGCAACAGAGAATCATACAAAATACACCTAAAAAGAAATTATACGAGTAAGAGAATAAATATTCTGGAAATGTAAATGGTATAACGTATCTTGTAAAGATCACATTGTTTCCCTCAGTGGTTTTCTGAATCCCTTTGAATAGATAATCTATTAAGGGGACTACTGTAGCTGTACAAAGTCCTCCTTACTGCTTGTTCCAGTAAATCTTAGTAGTGCTTACATTTCCTATATGAAACACACACATTAATAGGAGTTTGATTTTGAATGGTTTGTGAAGTGATGAAAATGTATCGATCGCTCCTTGCAGATACTGTCGTGCTACACTTCCAATTCATCTTTAGGTTGGTTGCATGCAGGAGCACATTTGACACGTCGGTCACAGGGAAAGAGGCGATTGCTACTGGGAAGATGATCCAATGTGTGAAGCTTCTGGGAATTACAGTTCTTGTAAAGAACAAAAAAAAAAAAACATTCCAAATTCTATTTCCTGTTTGCAAGAACTCCTAAAAGCAGCTCACATGTTCCACACTGCTATTTAAAATACAAGAACTAAAAGAACTTCAAAAGAAAGAGAAGAGCCAAAAGAAGTTCAACATTAGAATACTTGTGTTAATACATCTCATAAGAGCTAAGAACATGGATTTTAAAACCTAGCATCTTTATCAAAAAAACAACAACCTTGTATCATTCAAAAAACAAATAAGAATGCTCTGATAAAGTAGCTAAAAGATACCTAGTATATACAGTTCAGTTTAATCCAGTCTCTGCGTTGGTATTACCATAAACATGTCAGATAGGGTCCCAGGACTAGCCGTTGGCTGACCCAGATTTCATCAGCTTCCAGGAAGTAATATTGTTGCATAGTTTACACTGGTTGTCGACACAGAGTGCTTTATTAGAGAGTGCTGTTTACACAACTCAAGGGAGTATGGCTTTGCTGGCGTGAGAAGGCAAAGGAATGATCTGTTCTTGTTTTTTTTACATTTTGTGGAAGGATGCATGTCTCTGTGCTGGCTGTAGTGCAATGAGCCATTTACTTGCATGCTGGGTTTAATATAAGAACCTATTGCATTACACCTAGTGCTGGGACGAACAAGGGTGTTTCATGTTTGAATATTCTTTCATGCAAACAACCCCACCTGTTTCTTTTCCCACTTATACCTGAAGAAGAGACTCTTGAGCTCTTGAAAGCTAGTGGTGTCACGTCATAGTTAATCTAATAAACAATACCAAATCTTCAACCCTGTTATCACTGTTGCCTTTCGTAACACAGCAAAAACTCTTTCAAAATGTAAAAAAGTTAATATTTCAATATTAAAGTGTAATTTATAAGAACGCAAGAAAATTTACGAACCAGAGGAGGCCATTCGGCCCATCTAAACTCGTCTGGTTCCCAGTAGCCGATTGATCTTAAAAGATCCAAACCTCAACAACATGACTAGGTAGCCCATTCCATCCCCTCACCACTCTGTGTGAAGAAGTGTCTCCTTCCTTCTGTCCTAAGTCTATCTCCAATTAATTTCCAACGGTGTCCTCTTGTCCAGTGTTATTTGTACTGTATCACATTAAAAAAGTCAGGATCGGAGGACACTCACTGACCTTCAGTTTTCCTGAGCTGCTGTGGGGAATTGCTGTGATGACTGGGGAGAAAATCAGTGGTGAAATAATAAATAAATAAAGTCTGCTGTACCATGATTTTGTATTATTTATTTCAGACAAATGCATGTATGCCTTTCTTTTTAATACAGTCATATCGAAATTATCATATATAACAGTATGAAAGAATATGAACATTTTTGCCACTACATACATTTCAAGCAGAATTCTCAGGTACAATGTAGATGAAATTCAGTCAAGTAGACAAACCTTTTCTTTTAGTGCCTTCTTCAGTGTATGAAGTACTTTGTGCCCTGCCAATTCCCACAGTTTGATCACTATGCACAATGAAGGAAGTACTGAATGTATTACAAATACATGTTCTGAATCAGTTTAATGACATAGGCTCACCTTTATCAACAAGGCAGGGTCACTTATCAGTGACTTCACAGGGTTATTATTAGCACTATGCAAAATTCTGCTTGCCTATATACTTAAGGACGAGTCAAAACATTTTTGCATATTCTTTTTTTTTAAATTTGTGTTGGCATTTGTTATTTTGCAGTACAAGATCATTTTTTGCCTCAAATGTCCTGCTTAAATTAATATTCAAATGTTTGTCCCAGTACTTTGCTAGTGCTGTACTATACTGTTGAAATGAACTCTTCTTTACATGTACTCTGTACATGTAAAGAAGTGATCTGGCATGCCTTGAGGCCTGATATACTATTCTATTCAGCGTTCATTTAATAATTTTCAAGAGTGTTTCTTTTGTTGGTGTCACACAACACTACATTAATATTTATCTAGGTAGAACATGAAAGGAACTGTAGGTAAACTACTCGAACCTGATCTAAGTTTCTAGATACAGTAGAACAGCCAGCAATTCTCCAGCTAAGATCTGAGGGATTACAATGACTTCTCCCTTTCTGATGTATGATTTAAAAAATATGTGTTGGAGAAAGTTGGTTTCTGGGCAGATGAACACAAAGTTAAATGCAAGCTGCACCCCACATGGTTAACCATTAAAGTCGCTCATGGTATTTGGAGACTGACACAGTGGTTATCATTATTACAGCAGGAGCATGACTGAATGGAAAGAGTCTATATATAAACACACAATATTATATACATATATAATCAGGCCAAGGCTAAATAAGTTGTTAGTCAAATAAGCTGTAGAAGCAGGCTGCGATTCAAATAAAAGAACACTGTTTTCATTTAAAAGAGTGCTATCCATGATCTTACTGGCTTTATTACAGCACTTCAGATTATTTGTTATTGTCCCCTTACCTTTATGATGTTTGCAGTAATCCTGGGTGGATCTAATTACATTACTCCAACAATGTTTACATTTTTTGATAAGTTTGTGTTACTATATAAAGAAAACCAAAGAGATCAGATGGTTGTTTACATTTAAACACATTTATCTTTTTATCTGTCACACACACACACACACATACACAGAGTTCTATATACAGTGTATATCTATCTCTCTCTCTCTCTCTCTCTCTCTCTCTCTCTCTCTCTCTCTCTATATATATATAATAGTTCTATATACACCTACTATTGAAGCTTCAATGCACTGGCGAGACTGTGCTTAGAATACTTTGCTCAGTTCAGGTCTGCACATTACAAAAAGGACATTGTGGTCTTTGAGAGAGTCCAGTGAAGAGCAGTCCGACTAATCCCAGGGCTTGAAAGGAATGAGCTCTGAAGATAGATTGAGGGAACTGAATCTATTTAGCCTAGAACAAAGAAGAATGGGGGGGCGCTTGACTGAAATCTTTAAAAACGTAAAAGGAGTTGACAAAGTTAACCCAAGCCAATATTTTAAGCACAGCACAGAAACCAGGACCAGAGGACACAGTTGGAAATCAGTGGAGACTACACAGGGAGTGGTGAATGTAAGGGTTATCTCGCTATGTTGCTGATGAATCACTGGGGTCCTTTAAGACCCTTTGCGAAAAAGTGTTTAGATAACCCAGGTGCTAGTAGCTGGGCAAGCACTGATGAGCTGAATGGCCTCCTCTTGTTCTTAAATCTTCTATGTTCTTATGCGTGAATAGCAAAATAACCCTGGCCTGAAGTAAATCAAAGTTTATGATGCCACCATTGGTATTCTTTATAATGCCAATGGGGCCACCATCACTTTCATTTAAACAATTGTGTTATTATAAAGTGTCATAATGAAGTGCCAGTGCTGGGCCGGGAACACATTTGGCAAGCAAACAATAGTCTATTGTAGCCAATTGCTCTTAACAGCGTGCCTGTGGAAATGGGTGAGATTTGAGAAACTAGAATAAAAAAAAGTTTTACTTGGTGTGAAAAAGGGTTGGGCTATGAGAAAGTTGTTTTATTATTTTGTAACCTGAATCTATTTTTCCTAATGAAATGGACCTGATTTTTTTTTTTTTCACAGGGTAATGAGACAGAGACAGGAATGCCTTATGTCGATCGTATTAATCGTGTCTGTGGCTTTCTGGATATTGAAGAAAATGAAAAGTTCCAGCGAAGGTACTTTATACTGGACAAATTGAAAAACTTCCTGCTGTGGTACATGGACAATCCACAGGTAAGACCTATAGATGAGGGGACTCCTGGAGCAACTTGATACACCACCAGTTTCACATTTCAGTCATTCTGCTTGCAAATATCACAAAAAGTTATGGGGACAGTAAAAAAATAAAGAAATACATGTAAAGTATATGAGCAATACTTTTTTATACCCTCATATACGACAGTGGAATTGACTGCCCTACTAACTTTAATAGGTAGTCCAAAATGAAAATTAGGTTGGATGTGTGGACCTAAAACCACAGGCCACTGGGTAAAGAAGTTTAAGAATATGTTTTACTTTGGTTTTATTTTCCCACCCTCAATGGAAATATTAAAACATGCTACAGATACCAAAATACTTTTGAAAACAGGAAGTTAGACTCGAATAAGCTAATAAAAAACCTGGAGACATTACTGCTTTTGTCTGGACCACAGTAGATTTTGCTTGTAAGACTGTGCCAGGTAGCAGTTACCCAGTTTAAGACTTCCACACTTACTGTAATCCTCCACATGGAAAGGAAGTTAGATGGGTCCACATTGGTTAAGGGACACAATTCTGGGCTTGTATTACCTGTTTAATTTCCTGACATTTAAAACAATTCAGACATTTAAAACAATTATCTGTAAGATCATTTGTTGCCATGCTCACTAACTATTTCCCCTTTTCACCTTTGAATTAGTTGAACATATTTCAATTTGTAAAGGACTGGGTGTGTGGGCACATTGTTAGGGATCATTAGGAATTTAAAATGAGGTAGATCACAGATGCATATATAACCTTGAACCGAGTGGTCTGCCTGCAAACAGATGGCTGCCCAAAATGAAAGACTGTCCAGATACCACCGGCCTGAAGACCAGGAGTAGGACTGATGCTAATTTCTGGGTTTGTATTCAGTTTGAATTCGGTGGTCATTGGATTGGAACACAAAATGGACATTGTAGATTGAGGAGAAGAGCAGGGGTAAAATAACTTGCATGCACTTAGAGATCTGAGTTTTAAAGGGCCTTATTTTTTGATGATGATCTACAATGATTAAGGCCAATGGAATGGACCTCTGCACCTTTGTCTTGAAGCTGTGCTATTCCAAAGTACTGACACTGTCCTCCTCTACTGCATTCCCTTAGAATCTTCCCAGTGGGACAAATGCTGTTGGGAGCCTTCAGTTGACGTATATCTCAAAGGTAAACTGGCCTAACGCTTTCTTGTTTACATGGCAGCAGGTTTACACCTATCCCTAGGTGCCGGTGTCTTCAAGCATGGATGATACCAAACTGGAAAAGGGGCGATCTTTCTTATTAGGTTGGATTTGGATTTTTAAAAAAAAATACAGTATATTGAAAAATCGGCTCAAGTGGTCGAAGTGAAGATTGGAATTGATTTACAGGATAGTGAGGAAAACGGTTCCAGAAATGATAAATGTGACAGACAGACTAGTGCTGTCATTTTTCTGTCACTCAGTAAAGACACCTTTACCATTTCGTTAAAGCTGGGCTGTTTGTTTTTCAATTTTCTAACTTAAAAGGGATGTTTTTATTCTTTGAAAATCACCCATCTTGCGATTGGTTGATTAAGTGCAACATTTCCATGTTAACATCCAATCACAATGCTTTTACAAATAAAACATGTGACTCGTAGGGATATACTTGTTTTTCATGCAGATAGTCCTAATACACAGTTTTAGTTTCATTTTCAATCCAAATCAAAATGTGAAAATGAGTTACATATTGTTGCATCCAATTTTTCAGAGCATGTTTGTCTTTTAGAGGTCATTTAACAGTGGCTTAATATGTTTGTGACTGCTTAAGAACATAAGAAAGTTTACAAACGAGAGGAGGCCATTTAGCCCATCTTGCTAGTTTGGCTGTTAGTAGCTTATTGATCCAAGAATCTCATCAAGCAGCTTCTTGTAAAAAAGTGCCTCCTAATTTCTGTTCTGAATGCCCCTTTATCTAATTTCCATTTGTGATGCTTCATTTGGCAGGGATGGGAATAAGACTCCCTTTGCATAGCACTTTGATCCATTCCTGGTTTTACTATGAGTCTAATAAGAGACACTTGAGGGTGTTACCTTATACACTGTGGCTAATCAATCTCATAGTAAATCCTGGATTGGTTGAACTTTTGAAGGTGCCTTTTTTGGTGTCAATGGGAGAAAATGGGGATTATTGCCTTTTAACTGATGTGGACTTAAAGCAATGTTTTACTGTATTACATTGTAGGCCTTTTAAGGGTCAATGCTTTTCTGGGTCAAATGACTGCTTTTCAAGTATACTACATCCTTACTGTAGTAAAAGCAGAGTCTACTAGAAATGCAATTAGGCATTGTTTGGGGCTGGGAAGATAATTTAAATAAATAAAACTTCAAAAGAAAAAAGAAAATAAACACACACACACATGGACCTGCAGAGAGAACTAAGAGTAACAGCTGTGCCTAGTGTTCGTGTCTGCATCATGAATGTATTAGGATTTAAATATTAACTGAGTTGCTATTGAGGCTGCCAAGGCTGACTGCTCAATTACAAAAGCAGTCTTTAAAAGAAGTACAGCACTGGCAGAGAGATCTGCTAATCTAGCATAAACAGTACTGAGTATGACCACTACAATAGGAAGTACTGTAAATATACTAATCTGAACCAGTGAGGACCAGATCTTCTATAAGATATGGTTCCATCTGGGATTGTGACATACCTAGTTAGGATTGTTGGTTGATAGAACTCAAGCCTTCCAACTTGGAATAGAAGTTACCTAAATCTCTGAGTCAGGTACTTATTGGAGGTTGGTAAATTCATTTATAAACAGCAATTATACAAAAATGGGATACAGTACACAGAAGACTGGACTGCAGGAGGAACCTGATGCAGCCCCAGTTTGATATTGGAGCAAGAAGGGGTTGAGTTTTACGAATGGCAATGTGGTATTGGATTAGAGATTAATTGCAAGTACTGATCATAATCTGTACCATATAAAAATGCCTGCTGTAGTCCAATTTTAAACTTCTATTTCTTCCAAAATTCTCAGATTAGTTATAAAAGCATTAATAACCCTATGAATAAAACACAGAGACAGCTAAATGCTGTACAAACTCATCATAAAATGATGATGCTTAAACCTAGTTTCTGTGCCATCAGCTGCATTTCATTGTGATAGCATGGTTCGGATTAGTCATTACAGACTAGCAGAAGCAGCTATTGAGCGGTTTCTGAACATTGATTCATTGAAACTATCAAAACCATAAAGCTAAAAGGGCATTTTCTCGGTACAGTATCACTAATCTGAACAGCGTCCAGGATTAGCTAGAGTCTATTGTGCTTTAATATGAATTTCATTTAAAGTGATTTCTTTCTCTAACGTCTGATTCAGGTCAGTGAAGCGACTATGAAACAGAAACCGAAGACGGAATTCTGCTTTGGTGAGTTAAGGGCGTTCCGAGTGAAAAGTGCTTGGAAGGCACGAACAAGATCATTTTGGTAACTTCTGCAAATCTACAGTCTATATAAGGCAAATGTCTGTTGGAATGCCAGGGTTAAGGGAATGTGCTTAAGTTCACAGCTGACCTTTGTAAAGTGCTTTGTGATGGTGGTCCACTATGAAAGGGGCGATATAAAAATAAAGGTATTATTATTATTATTATCATTGAAGACATGAGATTTCAAAAGGCCACGCACACATTACTTAAAATCTGGATCTTAAGTAGCAAATAGTTGCACAGAAGAAAAAAAAATGTATAGCTAAAACAGTTCCCCATTTTACAAAAATATGTCATATGCCCTTGTATTTATGGATTGTGTGGGTCTTTTGCCATGTAAAATAATACCGGTATTCACAACATGTTAACCCATGCGTTATGTGGCATGACACAACAACCAAACACTACTCCTCTATTGTTTTCTAAGGAGGTCAGCGTTCTGTTATTACTCAATAACGACAAATAAAGCACAGCTGAAAGGTGACACTAATTAATGTCACCTGTACTAAAACCCTGGCTGTCTGATGAAACACTACACAGGGACGCTCAAACCCTGCTCTCACAGTTAACTCTTTCAGTAGACTGCCATGATTATTTCAGACAAACAAAGGTAAATAAATAACTTTAAAAAGTTGTAGATTAATAGGAATAATGGGCATTGCAGTGGCGTGTTTCTTGGTAATAATGAAACTGCTTCGTTTATTGACTCGGGAGTTTCACTAATTACCTTGCAACATGACATTAACTAATTATCTTAAACAAGAGTCTTCCTGTTCTTGTAGTAATCAATGCATTATCCAGACGCTATCTCCTGCAAGCGAATGACAAGAATGATCTTCGTGAATGGGTGGATGCTTTGAATAAAGCCACAAAGATTACGGTAAGTCTGACACTGTGCAAAATGACTGCTTATTTTAACACAAAAATGAATTGCACAGCATGATAGCTGACTTACTTATTACTGGTTTGTTACCATCATTATTCCCGGGGTTGGCAGTTAAGCGTTTTGTTTTTCTTAGTAAGCGAAACCACCAGCATTATTGATTTCTCACCTTACTTTAGCGGTAGCAGGGAAACGCTATTTTCTCTACTGTTTTCACACACAGTGATCTTGTTCTGCTGAAGTGTTAATCAGGTATTCAAGTTTGCAGAATGAATGCACTTTCATTTCCTCTTGCCTTCTACTGCACAGTAAAAAAAAAAGCTTTTACACCACAGTACAGATTTTTCACAGCATGATACATATCCCAATATATACATATCCCAATATGATCATCTTAAAATCAGAATAGACGACACAATTGCAAGCAATCCATTCTCGTAACTTATAGGGTGATTTAAAGTACTTGAATATATATATATATATTCACTACCGTTCAGAAATTTCCTTGTTTTCCATGAAAACATACATGAAATGAGTTTGAATAGGAAATATAGCAAAATGAATAGGAAATATAGTCATTGACAAGGTTAGAAATAATGATTTTTAATTGAAATAATAATTGTGTCCTTCAAACTTTGCTTTCGTCAAAGAATCCTCCATTTGCAGCAATTACAGCCTTGCAGACCTTTGGCATTCTAGTTGTCAATTTGTTGAGGTAATCTGAAAAGATTTCACCCCATGCTTCCTGAAGCACCTCCCACAAGTTGGATTGGCTTGATGGGCACTTCTTACGCACCATACGGTCAAGCTGCTCCCACAACAGCTCAATAGGGTTGAGATCCGGTGACTGTGCTGGCCACTCCATTATAGACAGAATACCAGCTGACTGCTTCTTCCCTAAATAGTTCTTGCATAGTTTGGCGCTGTGCTTTGGGTCATTGTCCTGTTGTAGGAGGAAATTGGCTCCAATCAACGCCGTCCACAGGGTATGGCATGGCGTTGCAAAATGGAGTGATAGCCTTCCTTCTTCAAGATCCCTTTTACCCTGTACAAATCTCCCACTTTACCACCACCAAAGCACCCCCAGACCATCACATTGCCTCCACCATGCTTGACAGATGGCGTCAAGCACTCCTCCAGCATCTTTTCATTTGGTCTGCGTCTCACGAATGTTCTTCTTTGTGATCCGAACACCTCAAACTTAGATTCGTCTGTCCATAACACTTTTTTCCAATCTTCCTCTGTCCAGTGTCTGTGTTCTTTTGCCCATCTTAATCTTTTCTTTTTATTGGCCAGTCTGAGATATGGCTTTTCTTTGCAACTCTGCCTAGAAGGCCAGCATCCCAGAGTCGCCTCTTCACTGTTGACGTTGAGACTGGTGTTTTGCGGGTACTATTTAATGAAGCTGCCAGCTGAGGACCTGTGAGGCGTCTGTTTCTCAAACTAGACACTCTAATGTATTTGTCCTCTTGCTCAGTTGTGCACCGGGCCTCCCACTCTCTTTCTATTCTGGTTAGAGCCAGTTTGCGCTGTTCTGTGAAGGGAGTAGTACACAGCGTTGTACGAGATCTTCAGTTTCTTGGCAATTTCTCGCATGGAATAGCCTTCATTTCTCAGAACAAGAATAGACTGACGAGTTTCAGAAGAAAGTTCTTTGTTTCTGGCCATTTTGAGCCTGTAATCGAACCCACAATTGCTGATGCTCCAGATACTCAACTAGTCTAAAGAAGGCCAGTTTTATTGCTTCTTTAATCAGCACAACAGTTTTCAGCTGTGCTAACATAATTGCAAAAGGGTTTTCTAATGATCAATTAGCCTTTTAAAATGATAAACTTGGATTAGCAAACACAACGTGCCATTGGAACACAGGACTGATGGTTGCTGATAATGGGCCACTGTACGCCTATGTAGATATTCCATTACAAATCAGCTGTTTCCAGCTACAATAGTCATTTACAACATTAACAATGTCTACACTGTATTTCTGATCAATTTGATGTTATTTTAATAGACAAAAAATTTGCTTTTCTTTCGAAAACAAGGACATTTCTAAGTGACCCCAAACTTTTGAACGGTAGTGTATATATATATATATATATATATATACAGTACCAGTCAAAAGTTTGAGTACACCTGCTTGAAACAAGGTTTTTCATGATTATCTATGCTTTTAACTGTATAAACTTGTCTATAAACACTTAATATTTCATTATATGATACGTGTACTTATATAAGCTGATAATCATAAGTGAACTGCATTCAAAAATTTTATTTTTAAATGAAAATGTAAATCTTGTCAATTTCAATGAAATGGTCACCCAAAGCAAGGGGATTTCAGTCTGAAGCCCAAGTCAGTTAAACGTCTGCAATGTGTATAACACGGTGTTAGAACACTGGCCTAAGTATAAAAGTGTCTTTGTTAGATGTTCTCCGAGTTAACTAGCATGTTACCTAATTAACTTTTTGTCACCAATTATTGTTAACAGGTGAGGGTCCATGATTACTATAAATATAGGTAGCATAGGCACAAGTTTGTCATTCCTGAATGTAAGGGAGCAGAAAATGGCAAAATACGCTCAGTTAAGCAAAGAAAAAAGTCTGTAATTACTTTAAGAAATGAAGGTCAATCTTTAAGACAAATCGCAAGAACTTTGCAAGTGTCTGTAACTGCTGTGGCCAAGACCATCAAACGATTTGAAGAAACTGCCACTCATGAGGACCGAACAAGGTCAGGCAGGCCAAGGGTGACCTCAGAATCAGAGAACAAGTTCATTCGAGACGCAAGTCTGCGAAACCGGCGATTAACTGCCCCTTAAATACAAGCTCAGCTAAATGCTACTAGAAGTACAGATGTTTCAACATCAACTGTTCAGAGGAGATTGCGTGAACCTGGCCTAACTGGAAGAATTGCTGCAAAGAAACCATTGTTAAGAGTGCAGAATAAGAGGAAGAGACTTGCCTGGGCCAAAAAACACAGAAATTGGACGTTTGAGGAGTGGAAGTCGGTCTTATGGACCGATGAGTCAAAATTTGAAATATTTGGGTCCAGGCAAGTATTTGTAAGATGCAGAGAGGGTGAGCGCATGAGTTCTGCATGTGTGGTTCCCACTGTCAACCATGGAGGAGGTAGTGTCGTGGTCTGGGGTTGCTTTGCTGGTGACAGAGTTGATGATCTTTACCAAGTCCATGGCAAGCTCAACCAGCATGGCTATCATAGCATACTTCAGAGGCATGCCATTCCATTAGGATTATGGCTAGTTGGCCAGTCCTTCATTCTTTAGCAAGATAATGACCCGAAACACACCTCAAAGTTGTGCAAGAACTATCTGACGAAGAATATATATATATATATATATATATATATATATATATATATATATATATATATATATATATATATATATATATTCAAATACTTTGTTAAACATTTGTTACTCTGAAAATATCTTTAATACATTAAGTAACACTTTGTCTATTGTTTTGCCCATAGTAGATATTTGCCTGTTTTATGTGCCAACAGATTTGCAAAAGAAAAATCAATAGCCCACACATTTTAAATCTACCTGTTTTTCTACTGGCATGTGTGTGCTTTATTTTTTTGGTCCTTTAATACTAGAATAGGTTTTATTATAAAATACCCACCCGTGTCAATTTACATACCTGCCTGCTGAAGCCTAAATATAAATGAAAGGTTTCCTAGTTAGAAAGTGTAGAAATGGGCCGTTTTAACAGCAGAAAAGGGTTAAGTTGAACACTTTACAAAACGTTTCTTATATACAGTAAACAAAAAATGACTTTTGCATGACACACGCCTCACATGACGAGCCAAATGGTCAGGAATCAAAAACTGCAGATTTTTGGACGCCCTTAACAACATTATTACATGCAATAAAAATATAGTCAAATCAGGGCAGCAGCATTTCAATCAATACATACATCCTAGAATCTACAGCAAGTGGAAATGGGACAGTTTAGTAAACCTCACCTAGTTTTTAACTAAATAATTTTAATCTTGCGCTTCATAGCGTGTAACTGAAAAGAATTCATTTACAAGGAAGCTCATAACCATGGGTTTCACACAAGGTTCCCATGTGAACAGCTCTGCCATTATTACAGTGTAACCACAGAGCTGGGCTCAGTGGCTTTCAGTACGGCTCTCAGACCAGTGGGTGACAGAAAGCAGATGATGTCACGGAGAGCTTGCACTGTGATTGTTTTGGAATGCTGTGGTCTCCAATTAGGGAAGTTAGGAAGCTATTTTAGAATGCACTAAAAATTAGTGTTACGTTGGGGGGGGGGGCAAAACAAATACGAGTAAATGCCAAAACACTGTCATCGGTGTTTAGAAGAGAGACTGAGGTTTGTATTGTTTGAGTGAGGCTGGGAACAGGGTCACACAGGCACAGTATATGAATCAAAACTAATTTCAATATTGAAGAAATTAAAAAAATAATAATACTTTGTCAAAATTGTGATTGAATTGATTATGTTTTGTTTAGTAGCTTCTAAAAACCAAGGGGAGGGGGGGGCTGGTGGGGAAGGGAAACCAAAAGGCCACTTATGAGACAATGGGATTTTAAAAAGGAGAGAACCAGGAACGGGTGGCTTTCTAGACAGAAAAGGAGTTCCCCTCACCTTCCAGTCAGAGTCAGTTTTCAGCTGACAATTAGTGCTTTTATATTATTGATAAAACAAACAAAAAAAACATTTACAATGTGATAAACATTTTCCTGGTTCTCCTTTCTCCAGCATTGTGGTTCTGCATCGCTGCAGCCCAATGCTCTGGTGTTCTGGGAATGCAGGCCGGAGCAACGCTACGACAGTTTGTTTAAGGAAGGGGTTTTACCTCACTTCCTCTTTTTGTTGTGTAAGAAGCATTCATGTTCCGTTTTAACTAAAAAATTTAAATCTTTACTGCAGTATTTTCTGCAGAAGTTTAGCCTTATGTGAACTGGGGGCGCTAATAGTTTATAGAGTTTAAACATTTAGACATAATTTAGAATTCTGTGTAAATGTTTAACCAGAGCAAAATTTGTTATCCATAACAACAAAAACACCCAGTCAAAATGGAAAAAAAAGTTATGAGAAACTTGTTAGCATCCAAAATATGCAGGTTAAATACTTTTATAAATATATCTCAGTGTATAAAAACATTGTAAGGGCTAATTATTTATCATATTCAATATTCAGAATTATAATATATAAACTTAGGATAAGTGACACTTACTGTAAGAAAAAATGTCTTATTCTGCTATTACATGCAGCAGTAGGAGGTTATAAATAACCCAATCAAGCTATAGTGGACAGTTAAATTTTTTTCTACTTAGGATATTCTCGTTTAAACTGATCCACTGGCTGCTCATACTTTACCTTTCACCTGATTGGCTTCAAGATCGATCACAGCGGACATTACAAAAGCTCCACACAGTTTGTCTCAATTCAGCATTATTGTCAGTTCTTGAGAGATCCCCGAGTGGCAGGGGCTGTTCAGGTCAGGAGAGGGGAGTCTCTCAGGGTTCCTGTCACAAACTCATTGCCAGTGCTGTGGAAATAACACGCTGATCAGAGAGGAGTTTATCAGGTGTGCTCAGTCAGTTTCGTCACTACAGCACTCAGACGTGGCACATCAGAGGAGGTGCAGGAAGCCTGCTTTGCTCGCTCTCTCTGCCAGGGCAGCACTAAGGAGCTGAGCTGCTAAAAATACTTGCGTCAGAGAACTCCGGACTGACACCTCTGGCTGTCGCTTCCTTATCACTGCAGCACTATGACCTGCTTGAGATGTGTTCTCCACAAGCTGCTGTAGACTCACTGATCTGTACCAGTTGGGACCCTGTTTTAATTTGTGATGTGTACCATATTAAAATGCCTTGTCTAGTCTTAGTTTTATGGCTGTGATATTCTTAACATATTTCATCACAAAAAAATCAATTAACCTTTCTAAAAAACACTCTAAATTAAGTCACTCACTTACATTTCTACATGTTATCTTGTACAATACCTCAATGTTTTTTCTTTTTAGTAGGATCAAAGCACTCTATGAATGAGTATTCTGTTTATGCATCAAACACAAATCTGCTTAGCATTATGGTGTAAAATGAAACAGATTTGAATGAATGACAGACAGATTCCACACGGTCTGTACAACGCACTTACATTTCGAGATTTGTTTATACATTCGTGGTCAAAAATGTTGCATCACCCTCTAATTTTGCTTCATAAAGTCGAATGAAACCTGCTGCATAATGTTATGCTAACATATTGAATTACATACCGCTTCGTATTTTTCCGTATACTTAATGAAAAACTGACAGATTGAAAAATGTGACATTTAGAAATCCAACATGAAATACTGTACTACTATTATGGTTTCCGGTAGACTTTTGCAAGATCATTTTGTAGTGTCTTTGATACATGACGTTAAATTAATTATGATCATATATATATATATATATATATATATATATATATATATATATATATATATATATATTTTTTAATTATGTCTCAATCCTAAAATTCTAGGTCATGCAAAGCATTTGGCCATAGCTTTACAGTTTACAGGGGATGCAAGTCAAGAATGATCCACTTTTCTCTAATTCTGTATTTACAACCATGACATTCTTTTTTAGTAGAGATCTAAGACATGGTTTAGCTTTAGCCCTGCTGTGCAAAACCACAGTAAACATCAATGAAAGCAAGCCAGCTACCACCCCGTTCACCGTCAGCAACACATGACGAAAGCACTCGCTTAGCGTATGCAGTTTAACCTGTGTTGACTGTGAACACTAATGTCCTAAACTGACAAACCTACAGATAATAAACTGAACAACTTCAATTTAAACGCTGGCCTCCAAGGGAGCGAGTTGGATGACTTAATTCTTCAACATTTTGTTTTGCTGGCCACAGCGCAGATTATAATTAAAACAAAAAGTATTGTCATGACTCAGGATCTCCACAGACAGGCCTTGCATGTTGGAACTTGCCTTTTTATGAGACTGCACTATTTTAAATCATTAGCGGTTGGATTTACATTGGTTATGGTTAAGGGTATTTTTTTTCATGGTTATCACAATTTCTGTGAAATGTATCCATTGCCGTGTAATATGTAGCTCCCAGTGAAAATTCTCGTTTCTGAAAGAATAGTGTAGATATACTTTTTTTTTCAATCTGGCAACCGGTTTAGGTTGCTTCTTGTAAATTATTCAACACGCTGCAGATAGCTACATTGTTTCTTTAAAATGTCTTCAATGTAAAAGACATCAGCTGCATCAAAGATCGGAAATATTTCTGATAAAGATGGCTTGTCCAGGACAAGAAAGAGACATTTCACGTGTCTCTTCTTATTTTTACATTTATTTATGTTTTTATTTTGTTTTATGGTGAAATTAGTCTTTAAAAAGGTGGACATAAAAAACAAAATATTCCACAATTTACCATTTACTGTTTTTCAGGTCAGCATTTAAATATTTACAACATTTATTATATAATAACTCCAGAGAAAATTATCAATTTTGAATGTGACAACACTATATTTTTCTGCTTAAAAAAAATATTGTTTAAATTGTGAAATATCTTGAAATACCAATTTTGAGACTGAAATGCCATTTCAGTGACCAAGGCTGTAGAATGTTCGCACCCACGCGCACAATGTGCGCTGAACGATTTGGTCGAGAGCCAAAGATTATTTTCGCCCCCGGCACGAAGTCTTGAACTTTTGCTGACATCCGATTGAGATCTGAGAGGGGTGGGGGGACCTGGAACCGTGGTTATCGGGCTCATGTTGTCACTCAAATGCACACTTTTCACTTTAATTAGCATGCTCTGCTCTGTTTGGGGTGTATTTTCATAAACAAGATAACATGAAGCATGGTGTCATTTTTACCCCGCATGCTGTCTATTCACAAACAACACGTGACCGCAGTAATACAGTATCAGTGGTAATATAAGCTTTTTGCTATTTTGTTACATTTATTCTTTCATATTTTGGTAGAATTTCCATTTTTATTATTAAAATGCCACTTCCAAGTCATCGGAGGGTGAAATGCGATTATTGTAAAGCAATGAGATTAGATGGGGGGTATTTGGTTATGTGTGCTCTACCTTTCTATATATTCATCCGTCAAAAGTTCTTAATTGTAAAATACGGTATATGTATAAGTTAAAGGTAAAGGTTGTTGCCACTCAGAATAACAGTCAATGACATTTTTGTAAAATATTGTCTATTGTATAATCCTAATATGTTTCAAATCTATAATTAGGGCTTCTGATTTTCAGTGTTTTACCCTGACTTTTATACTCAAATCAAACTGATACCTGTTAAGCCATTGGTGTATCTCAAATCACAACTAAGAACCATGTGAATATTAAAATTGATTTAATTGACTTTTTTTCTGTGAAATAAGTTGCAGTTAAAAGAAAGTGTGATTGCACTCTGTCTGAAATCTCTTCTCAGGTGTCATTTACGCAACACATTTAATTTAACTCCCTCCCAGCACACACTTGCTACAGTACTCAATTCAACCATGTGTGTGTGTGTGTGTGTGTGTGTGTATTCTACTCTGAATAAGCCATTTCTAACTGTGAAAAAATTACAGCCATATTTATGGTTACATTGTGGTGTACCAGCTGTTCTTAAGAGACATGTTTGAGAGCTCTATAGAGAGGAGTGCTTTTAACATCCAAGATTAAAAACTGACCAGGATGTGATGACTGAAACAGAAAGGGATATCAAAGTTAACCTGTACCCGCTGGGATAAGCCACCACTGTATGTTATTAAAGCATTTTACAGCACCCGTTATCCCAGGATTACATCTAAAAATCACTGGTGGATGCATCCTGGATCATATTGGTACCCGACAATGGGAACACTATGTTGGTTCCAAATCCATTGTGGTGTCATCCATGCTGTGGTCTGCTAATTGTTCTGGTAGAGCTACTACAGGTTCTCTTGGTATTTTCTGGGCATTGTTACGTTCTTCACACCCCCTTGTTAATATTTAATGGTGTTGGCTCTGATTTATCAAAGGCCAGGGATCTGTGGTTTGTACAGTCAAGTTGACTGATCGTCTCAGACAGCTGCACCCAGCCCTATATCTGAAAGACAGGAAGTGATGCTCACTGCGCTCGCTTGTGCTTCCTGAAGTGGCTGTCTGCTGCGTGGCTCTGATGAGCAGAGGAAAGTGACAGGCCTGGCCTAACCACTCCCAGGGGTAACCAGAGAACAAAAATAAAACAGCACAAAACTCCAGGGCTGTTGAACGAACAACAGTATTCACAAACAGATTTTTTTTTTAAACATACTGGTACAATATAAAAAAAGATATTACATGGTAAATATTTCAGCTCCTTGTCACCACATAAGCTTGGGGGGTAAAATGTGTTGAAAAATCTAAACAAAAACACCATGTGGAAAAAAAATGTAACTTTCATAACCTCCTACTGCAGCAGGAACATGCCTGTGTGACTCACAGACTGACCTACTTCAAAGCAAAGGTTAATGAGTGTGTGGGTGTGGGTGTGTTTGTGTATTTGTGTTTAAATGCAGTGCAGTTCACTGTGCTAATCTCAAACTTAAGGGTTTGAAAGAACCACATTTTATCAAATGGTATTTTGCAAAAAAAAAACAGTTAAGATCATTTTACTACGCAGTTTTCATGTCATTTGTACTATTGCTTTGGACTTGTATTGCATTTCTATATTTAAATTGAAGAGCAGCTCCTGAACACAGGTAAAAGCACCTCAACACAGACTTACAGTATGCGAGTAATTGCAATAAAACAAAAAAAAAAACACATGTACAATGCTTGGAAACATAAGGTAAGGGGCAGCATAAAAAAATAGTAATTTAAAGCTTCTTACAGACGGTTTAGATGAGATTGTGGCAAACGTGATTGAAGTAACGCATATCTGATGACACGGTTTCTTCCTAGGTACCAAAAGAGTGCAGTATCGCTCCTAAAACAGAAACCAGCAGAACCTCAGTGGATCCCCAGAACAGAAAACAGCAGGTACCCTACAAGACAGCCATCATCGGAGGAGTGGTGGTGCACACCCCCATCAATCAGGTAGGGGGCTCCTGATTAAACAGAATGGGATCACGCCTGCATTGGCACCGATTAATGAATGCATTTGTTGTTCATTCGTTGGCTTGACAACGTGAACTTGGATTAGAAAAACCTAGATTTTGCCCCAATAATATTGATACGACATAAAGTCTGAACACTCCCACAACCTGAACTATGAAATGAGTGTACGTGAGCTTTAAGGTACTGTCATTAGGTTTTCCCATGTGGTGTAACACTGTGTTTGCAAGGGCGAATGCCTTTCTGTATTTAGAAATGGCGGGACACTCTCTATATTGGAAGGTGGGATGATTATTTGTTCAGGGGTACCAATATATTTAGTGAGCAAGCAGGGGGCTGAGTATATAGTTTACATTCTGAGTCTGCAACTCTTATTAAACTGCAAATCACAAAATAGTGTTAACAGTTGGGTGAGGCTCTGCAGGAAGAGACAGTGTTTGAATGATCTCTGCTGTAGTTATTAATATCATAGTGAATTACGTCATGGAGTTGCTGTTACTAGGATCATTTCTAACCGGTTATGTATTTGTGGCTGTGGTTAAAGCTAGCTTCTTCTGCATGTGTGTTTTATGACTGATTTACTATTACTTCCTTACGTGGTCTTTTATCTTTACCGTTAAGATTGTGCTTTTTTTGCATAGAACTAAGCAATCTCCTTTTCTAACCAGCTAGTTAACCTCTGAGTCCAAGTACATGGCAGAGACACCTTGAATAAACAGCCAGTACTATGCCCAGTCCTGTCAGGGACTAGTTTGTTCAGTGGGATTCAGGATTTAAACCTTTTATTTTAATCTATTTAGTGACTGAAGAGTTAACCAATAGATTTCAATGTACAGATATACCCTTCTAAAATCATCACAAAGGGCTTGTCATCCATAATAAGGGTTAAAAACACAGAAGCAGCATCAATGTCAGATGTAGCATGAGGTACTGCATTGATTAGAATAGCGTTGCTTAATAAAATGTCTTCAATACTGTACCTGTGTAACAATAATTAAAAACAATGGAAAGCTGTAAGCACACAGTGCAGTGGTCTATATAGTGCTGCTGTACTTTTCAATACCGTACAGCACCTTGTGAACCTTCTAATGTAATGTTTTTTTTGTCCCAAACTGAGTGGGATTAGAAAGCAGTTGTATGACTGATACGTGCGAGTGATCCTAACTAGAGTGTGACTGTAACTGCAGTGATCGGATCAGGAGCTCGTCCTCTTTCTGTGAGGGACATTTCAATGTGGTGAGAGTAAGTGAAAGGTGTCTGTTGACTGTATACACAAGAGTTTACAAGGAGTGTCGTGGTGCAGCACCCAGAAAGTGTCTCATCTTTATTCAGTTGGATTCTCAGATTTATTGATCAGTCACTATTGCGATTATTGCAATGATGCAAACATGTTGTATCATTGCAAATTATTTTCAAATTCAGCAAATTATTTCTTAAGTACTATTATTATAAGTTAATACGTTGTGTGTAGCATATCTCTATCGTAGAAGAGGTGCCACCGCAGTTTGGGCAAGAGGACCACAAAGCTGCTCAGACTGTGAGGAATGACATCTCTTGTACAGTAAGAGACACCCTATACACATTAAAAGTCACACAAATGAAGATTGTACTCAGGAATTATTTTTCTAAAACTTTTATCCCTCCCCCGGTCGTGAAATGGTTCAGTCCAGAATTAACTGCCAGTGTCTGAATGCATGTAGGCCTACAGGTGCTGTGCCGTGGTGAAACTATTTATTAAAAACAAAAGTTCAGCTGGAGGACAGTAGCATTCAAGGATTAAACGTCTTTTACCTTGTTCAGATTGGCATGTGTTTTTTTTTTTTTAAATATTGGATTTAGCTGTGGTGTTCTATGCACGGTGTCACATCTATAGACAGGACAATATGTACTGGAATTGTGGCAAATAGTTCACTGTGATTGGTTGATTTGTTATGTCATTTATAATAGGGATACATGCTTTAAGTTGATAAAACCCCATGTCATGTATTTCCGAAGCCCATTTAAAAATCTAACTGAGCACAACTGCTGTAGAATTTTTCAGACGAACACAGAAAAATCAATGCAAACTCATGTTCAATCTTAGGTATACAAAGCAAACGACCATGAGGTTGTGGTCTGTGATGCTCTTGGTACCATATTTGGAAGGGATGTCTCAAAGAGAGACACACGCACACGCACACACACAAGGGTCGAGTGTTTGAGAAGGGGAACGACAGTGAAGGAACAGGACAGGGCTCTGGTGCAACTGCAACACGAATCATGACAGTGCTCTGCGGTTTAAAGATCTTCTCGTATCTTCTCTGTGCTGAGCGGCACTTCAAACCTATAGACTTGTTACTGTTCTATCTCAGTTTCTCTTCTGGCACTTTCTGACTATCGATATTACACATTTATGGTGTTGAAACTAACTACTAAACTGTTTTTTTTTTGGGGAGGCGGGGGTTGCACCTTACATTTTCATTTTTTGTCCTGTGTTTCTTGGTGTGTGTATTGCCCAGCCAATTTCCTGTACTTAAATGTACATGGTGATTATTAGAAAGTAAGTTTACCACATTCATGATATGGTGTGTTGATGTGGTAAACTTACTTTCTAATCACCCTGTTTTTTTTGTCTCAATTTTATTGGCATGCAAATTAACAGTCCGATTATTTATTTATTTATTTATTTATTTTTTTATTTGAAACCTACAGTACACGGGTCGTTCTAGCTCAAGCTGACCCCTTGCATCAATTGGTTTGATTTTTTTTTTTTTTTTTGGCGGGAAAACAACAAGCTTTAAAAATGCCTAGGCCATCCCCCACATGGAGAACAATTAGGTCTAAGGTCATGAAAAATGTGTATTTTTTTGCAGACATGCTCTCAACATGTCGTGCTCAAGACCCGCCCTGGAACCTTTGGTGGTTTCTGTCTCATCAGCCACAAACAGAGGCCACGCCTCCCCACAGTCTGACCCACTTGAGCTGGAGTGACCCACGCATTACAATGAAAATCTGCAATTCTGAAAATCCGCAATAGTGAAAGCAGGAAGCAGTCTTCGTCCCTGTACAGGTTTTACATGCAGGCAAACAAGATTCCTCCTTATTGCCTCTCTGTAGACTTGCATGCATGCCTGCAACTATACGTTTTCCACTACATGTCATACATGGTTTACCTCGATATGAATTTGATGCAGTCATCTGAAATCACATAGTATTAGATACAAAATGGTTTTACTTTAAGGTTTGTTATGTTTAATTGTTCCTGTTCAGTACAATATATTTTCACCCCACTCAAGTTCAGAGCGTAAAGAAAACCCACTCACAGGGTGGATATCAGCTTGTAGCAACAGCACCCTATACAATATTTATTTATATATATATAGGAAACACCTACAGAGCTACAGTACAGAAACTATCTTCAGAAATATTTTAAACAGTATGTCAGTTTAATACACAGAGTTGTTCAGTTCAGTTTTTGCAGTCAAGTACAGTTAGGGTTGCCACCTTTGAGATACGAAAATACTGGACGCCCCATACCCTCCTATTGTGTACTTCTTCATTTGTCTCTGCCGTTGTGACAAACGTTACAGTATGCTACTTAATAGTTTCGTGCTTCTTCATTCAAAGGGCTGTCAAACTTAACAGCAGCGTGCATGCTCATACCAGATAACACACAGCGGTGAGCACACAAGAAAAACATAACGGTACAGCGTTTTGGTGGCTTACGTTGTTACCTCAATTCTTTCTGGTACATTTACACACTGCTGTGTTATAGTATTTGAATTTCACTCATACAAGCACGACATGTTATATTAAATTGTTTATTGTAACACATTTTTTAAGAACATATCCAATAGATTAGAATGCTTGGAATTACCTGACATCTTCCAAAAAAAAACGGACAGGGGGTCAAAGTACAAAAAATATCGGACAGTCCGGTAAAATACCGGCGGGGTGGGAATCCTAAGTACAGTATATGGACTGTATTTACAAAGCTTTAAGCAAGTCATTTAAAAGATAGGTTTAAGTGGATTAAACAGTTTTGTATCCATAGAACTACTCCAAACTGTTGTTTTAGAAACCAACAACAGTCCAGAACAGTTTAAGGAATATCAAACTTAACTTGTTAAATCATTTAAACTCCCATTAATTGTGACGTTCTCCCAGGCTGGTAGTGCTGTCTCTGATGCTCGTTCTTTTTTTCAATCACGACATCATTCCATGGCACTTAACACCCCAGCATCTTGAATGGTCAAATCGCTTGTCTGTATGAAGAGAGACGAACAAGACAAAATCTTGGTAGCTGTGGCATTGATCCTTCCTGGCTTTAGATATTTGTGCAATTCACGAAAAGCCAAATTACCAAGAAACACGAATTAAAATGGACATAATCTATTAAAGCTAAAGTGTTAAGTGATTTATGATCGATTTTTTTTTATTGCACCTTATTTTGAGGGGGGGGGGGGTTAGGATGTGGGTTCCCACAGAACCCCAGCACGGTGATATGATCAGCACGCTGTGTTCTCTTCTGCAGAAGGAAGACGAGTCAGAGGGAGGGGAGTTTGGGTTTCATGGCAGTCTGATCCGCTCACAGAGCCACATGCCATCTGTGGGGAGCAGGCTTGGAGTGCTGAAGAGTGGCTACTGCGTCAAACAGGGCAATGTGGTGAGTGCAGAGGCCAGCAATGCAAATCACACAGGCCATTCAACTGAGAGCAAAACATTGCCGACTGAGGAATTGTATTTGTTGCTACAATATTTATACACCACCTTGGTTTTTAAGTTTTGATGTACAGTATTGAGAAAAGCTACTTTATTTATGTAACTAGATTCCGTTTCTTATACAAAATGATGTGCATTTGTTTTTGTTCCCGCTGTCTGGAAACACATAATGTACCACATATGAATACGTCTGACTTGTGAGGCTGGATTAAAAAGATAATGATATTGAGGGGTGGCTAAGCATTGTATCATATGTGATACAGGAATGGGCATTGCAAGGTTAATGCCAAGCTTGAGTGAAAAGACACACGCTAACACAATTACAAACCAACCTGTGGATGTCTAGTAAGTTGCCAGTTGCTAAAAATGACTCAGGAGCACAATAGCAAAATGAACAGAAACAGGAGAGGAACAATCGACAGAATGTCAGAGGAATTTTGGAATAGTTAGTAAGCTTGGCAAATAACGATGCATTAATAACTAATCATACAGAACACAAATATTACAGCTGCCTATTAAACAGGCGATATGAAGTGTTAACTATTCCTTTATTTATTTGACAGAGAAAGAGCTGGAAACGGAGATTCTTCACGCTGGATGAGAATTCAGTCAATTACTTCAAATGTGAAACTGTGAGTTACAAACAGTGGTGCAAATAAATAAATAAATAAATAATAAGTGTAGTGACTTTGCCACAAAACACTACCAGCATGAAACCAAACACACAAGCATGTGTGCTACTAACTATACAAGAACCCATTCTGTAGATGCTAGTAATAAGAGCACTATTCTCATAAAACATATATACAATGTTCTAAGTGATTGATTGATTCTGCAACACCAGCCCCAGCAGAGGAATTCAAAAGAAAAGACATGGAAAAACACGTTTGGTCTGCATATTTTTTCCCCACACATTTGTTTATTGTAGAAATACAGTATTAAAGGGGCTCCCGAGTGGCGCATCCAGTAAAGGCGCTCCACGTGGAGTGCAGGGTGCGCTCATAGTCTGGACGTCGCGAGTTCGTGTCCAGGCTATTCCACAGCCGACCGTGGACAGGAGCTCCCAGGGGGCGGCACACAATTGGCCGAGCGTTGCCCGGGGGGAGGGAGGGTTAGGTCGGCCAGGGTGTCCTCGGCTCACCGCGCACCAGCAACCATTGTAGTCTGGCCGGGCACCTGCGGGCTTGCCTGTATGCTGCCTGAGAGCTGCGTTATCCTCCGACGCTGTAGCTCTTGGGTGGCTGCATCATGAGTCCGCAGTGTGAAAAAAAGCGGACGGCTGACGGCACACGCTTCGGAGGACAGTGTGTGTTCGTCTTCGCCCTCCCGAGGCAGCGCAGGGGTGGTAGCGGTGAGCTGAGCAAAAAAAAATTGGGATAAATTGAGAGAAAAAGATAAAAATAATTGGCAACGACTAAATTTATTTTAAAAAGAAAGAAATACAGTATTAATAAATAAATGGGTTCTAAATAGTCTGGTTTTAAAATTGCACCAGTTCAGGTTCTCAGAAACATGAACGAGTTTTTAAAAACTATTTCCAAACGGGTCTATCATTCTAGAAACAATGAACTAGACAATACGCATGCATGTTACATGGCACACAGTATTCATGAATGGAAAATGCTAAGCGACACATCAGTCTTCATAACTTTTATTTCAGGACAAGGATCCCCTCCGTGCGATCCCTTTGAAGGATGTGCTGAAGGTCCATGAATGTCTCGTCAAGTCCGGGTGAGAATAAAATGCCTATAAAAGAGTTTAAAACTAGCAGCGGGTTGAGTAGCTGTTCTACTAGCAGTAGGAAATGTTTGCCCCAGGACATCTTTACAGACCATCAAAATCAGCAGCTCAAAATGACATCTAGATTAAAGTTACTTTGATTTATGAGGAGGAAGAAAAACTATTCAAATTTTACAGGTAAAATATAGCAACAGGTTGAGAAATAGCTTTCAGCCAATGCTGGCTACATTTATTATTATTATTATTATTATTATTATTATTATTATTATTATTATTATTATTATTATTATTATTAGTGGTCGTAGTAGTCATAGTAGTAGTAATTTATTCGGTGACTTAAGTGTTACAGGGCACTGCAAGGTTACAATGCAAAAAAGTATTTAAATACAGCCTAGTTTAAAGCAAGCGCAAATTATACTACTAAAATACAGTATAAGATAAGAGTAGGATTAAAACAATATATATAATAGTAGTGCACGGAGAATCCAGTAACATTGCTCTATACATTGTGTAGTAGCAATGCATTTATCTCTGTATAATTATAATCAATCAAACTTAATACAAATGTGTGATACCTATTACAAATAAAGTGCACTACTGTACTGTATATTATCTGGGTGAAATCTCATTCCGTTCAAACCATGTGACCTTCAGTCTCTTCCTACCCCACATATTCTAGTTTACTATATGTGATAAAATCTAGTTTTATATCTAGGGACTGCCCTCTAGTTTCTAATTTTAACCTTTTTTCCCCCCTCTTAGAGATCTTCTGATGAGAGACAATCTGTTTGAAATAATAACAAGTTCTAGGGTATTTTATATTCAGGTAAGAGATTCGTCGATTCATAATATTGATACGCAAGTCCCCATTTAATTTTGTTTTTTTCTAGTTACAAATTGTGTCATGGTATGGGGTATTTTCATAGGGGAGACAGGAGGCAAAGACACAGCGACCATTTGAGAATTACCTGTCTGAGCAGTGATAAAATACAAAAATAAGAGCACAGTTCCATATCTTTACTGTCAAGCTAATTCTTTCCCTAGTCTGATCATACATAAGAAAATAACCATTAACCCTGCTCCTAGTGGGTGTAAGAAATATGAGGTGTTTCATACTGGTGGATTTCTTAAATCTGTAAGTGTTGCAGGGGGGACAGGTTAATGGTTACACTCTGGTGTACCAGATGTAGTTGGACCTAGTTCTGTTGAGGCCAGATGGGTGCTTTAAGTAAAGGACAAACACAAGTGTTGAATCAGTACAAAGAATTCACTGTTTCAAGTGCTGTTAGCCATTTGAAAACTTTGGATTATTTTCTTATCGATTCAACACTTTGAGTTGTTTCTCCCTTACTTAAAGCACCCCTGCTCCTTTGTTATGCTTTAGTCCAAACAGTTAAAATGTTTGTCTCTCATATTGTGGGAATGTTGTCATGAGTTCCTCGGAGTTTGAGTTTGAAATCCCATTTATAGTGTCTGGTCTCTGGTGAAGATAGTAGCGAGGACTGTGTTTTAGATGTAGAATGTGAAAGTGGCATTCAGAAAATTAAATGCAAATAACAAAGGAATGTGAACCAGGAATGGAGAGTAACGTTATTGATCATTTTGCCAAATCTAAAACAGATGAAGACCTCAATATCATTGCCTGCGATCAGTTTGAGAAGTACTGTAAGTGGACTGTAGGTTTGTTTGAACAATGGTTAAATGAAAGAAATGCAAAAGCTGAGTTTATTTCGAATGTCTGTATAATTGGTGGAGATTTACCAAGTGATGGTGAAATTGCTGTTGTTCCTGAATCTGTCCAAAAGATAGGTGAAATTTGAATTAAAAGGGGGGTGTTTGTGGAAATGAATTTGTATTTTTTTTTTTACATTGTTAAATGTATAATTGTATTACTTTTAGCAAATACTATGCCAAATAATGCTAAACTGAAATCGCAAGCTTGTTTCTAAGTGTTACGATTGAAATGTGTAACACTAGAATTAACTCATTGTTGAAATGATTGTTGTGTAATACAATGGTATTCACTTTTCTTTTGAATTGTTCTGACTTTGGTTTCATTGACAAATCAACAGTTTTCTGTGGTTTTGTAGCACAAACTGTGGATTCGTTAATCAACAATCCATCTGCCCCGCAATCCCCTTCTCTTCAAAGCCACACTGCCACTTTTCGTTGGAAGAGTCGTAGAATTAATGCAATGACTGGAGCAGAGAATAAAGTGAATCTGAACAGCAAGTTTAACAACTATAAATACCGTAATAATATCTATATTCTAAATATAAAAAGGCTGACTCCTCTGCAAGGCACCTGTGGTATGAAAAAAAGTGAAAACAACTGTGATGTTTATTTGTTTCATGTACCCATCCATCTGTGTTTACCGCAAAACAGATTTCGTTTTATGCGGCTAAATGCCTTATCGCTCTTGTGAATTCATAGCAACGAGACCAACGGCTGTTTTTTTTTTCTCTGAATAAAACAACATCCTGGCTAACCCCCCTGGGGCTGTGTGTGCAGACCGTTTGTTCCCTTAAATCGAACGCGTGTTTGACGACGTGGAAAGATTAAGAAAAACAGAAGAAAAATAAAAAGGCACCGACTGTATAGAGCCACCCACCTGTGTTTACAGCAGACCTACTGCATTTCTGTAGCTTTCTGTAAAAATATTTATTAGAAGGCAGAAAGATTTCCAGAACTGCTTAAAAGTTTAAGGTTTGTCGCCACCCACCCCACCCCACACCCTCATTTGCCATTAATTCTGCCCTGCCTATCCTAAGGTGATATTTGATCAGATTAGCCGATACATCTTGTTAAATTTTTGTTACGGATATATTTTAGACACATTATTGATCACCAAGACTTCTATTTTGATTCAATTAAAATTTCAATCATTGGTTTATCACCCTGGTGCTGTATTTGGAGCCTTGCATAACTGGCTGCTCAGAAACACTAAAGTTTTTGTGATGAGAAATGGCGAAATTGGATGTATTTTATAATGTTCTCCATGCATAATACTATGTATAAAAAATGACATGCATGTTTTCATTGGAGTATGGAATATGACAATGTTGACCCAGGGGACTTTATCGACCTGAAAAAAGAAACAAGGACCAGGGGTCACCAATGGAGATTAGATAAAGGGGCATTCAGAATAGACAATAGGAGACACTTTTTTACACAGAGAATTGGAACCAACTCCCCAGTAATGTTGTTGAAGCTGACACCCTGGGATCCTTCAAGAAGCTGCTTGATGAGATTCTGGGATCAATAATCTACTAACAACCAAACGAGCAAGATGGGCCGAATGGCCTCCTCTCGTTTGTAAACTTTCTTATGTTCTTATGTGTTCTCAGTACATCCTGTCTGATATTTTTTTAGGAAATTGATTGCTGTTCACCAGTCAAGGACATGAGATAAGTGATGTAAAGTTTGTGGCATTAGAACAGTTAAAATCAGACAATGTGACATATAGAAGAATAAAAGAAAGTAAACAGAGAAATAGACTGACAACGATTGTGCCAGCAGGACTCAACAGAAAAAATGAACTAATTAACTCCAATAAATATATAACATGTAAATAAATAAATAAAACACATTCAAAAGTTGTGCATGCTGATGTGCTGGGGAGGCCAAATCCTCAGAGCCAGCATTGCATGATAATATAAATATAAGTTTATATAAACTAATATTAATTAGAATTAATACAGATTTAAAAGATAGAAGTAAAAATGATGTCAATATATAGAACACCATTACATCGCGTAAGAATAAATCATGGATCTGAATACAAACAATAACAAGTTGTGGTCATGCCATCACAAACCTATAAATACCTCCGATGTTTTGATTCAAACACATGCTCCCTTGAGAAAGATATGTGCAACATATCGACACGTTGGGCAGCTGGCTCTTTGAGCTAAACTATATTATATATCACACACACATACACAGTTGTAGTCAAATGTTTACACACCCCAATGGAAATTTATAATTTCTAGAAATTTCTCAAACAAAATTTTAGGAAAAATCTTTAGGAGCAAAAGTTTTGCTTTTGTGGATGAGGAAAGAAAGTTACAAGAAATAGATGTCTACAGTTACTTATTTCAACGATTTTTTTTGCACAATTCCAAAAATGCTAATTCAAAAGTATTCATACCCTGACAAGAAAAAAATTAACAGCTAGTTATGGCACCTTTAGCAATAATAACCTATTTTAAAGGATTAGGATATTTGTCAATGAGCTTTTGGCATGATTAGTGATTTTTGACCATTCTTCAACGCAAAATTGTTCCAGTTCATTTAAATTCCGAGGACTTCCTTTGTGCACAGCCTTCTTCAACTCATACCAAAGAAAGATTCTCAATCAGATTTAGATCGGGACTTTGACTAGGCAAATTCCAGAATCTTGATTTTATTCTTCTTTAACCATTCTGAAGTAGATTTTGATGTGTGCTTTGGATCGTTGTTGTGTTGGAACATCCAGTTGTGCTTTAAACCAAGTTTTGTAGTGGAGGGTTTCAGATGATTGGCCAATATCTTTTGGTATGCTATGGAATCCATTTGACCATGTATTGGAACTAAATTCCCTGTGCCATTAGAGGAAAAACAGCCTCATAGAAGGATATTACCACCTCCATGCTTGCCAGTAGGTATGGTGTTCTTTTCTTTGTACACCTCACCAGACTTTCTCCAAACGTAATAACTATCAGCGTGACCAAACAGCTCGATTTGTGTTTCATCACTCCACAAAACGTTTGACCAGAACTGATATCCATCATTCAAATGCCATTTTGCAAACTAAGTGATTGTCCTTGTGAAGTTTTCCTAAGAGTGGCTTTTTCCTTGGCCTGCAACCATTGATACCTTCACCATGCAGTACTCGACCTACGGTTAAAATGGAAACCCCAGTCCCACTTGCAGCCAATTCACTTTGAATATCTTTGGCATTGGGATACTCAAATGGAAATCTTCTTGTATCCTTCTCCAGCTTTATGACAATAAATAATTTTCTGCCTAAGGCAGTGCTCGAATTACAGGGGGAGCGGGCCACTTCACTTTCTTTATTTTTTTTTATTTGAAGGCGCTTGGGGGGGGTATTTTGGCCCCCTTAATTCCCCCTAAATTTTATATTTTGTGGGGAAAGACAGTTTTTGGCAACATAGGCAAGACAGTTATCAACACCACTGAATTACCTGGACCTTTAAATATTTGCAGATGGGTATGGTAGAACAGAACGTGCTTTCTGCAGTGTACATGGACATCCTGTACAAGTGAGCGGGAGTTTGAATTTCGCGTGAAGAGTAGTGATTAAAAAGACTAGACTGCATCGGGTGATAAAAACTGGTCTGAAAGAAATATGTAAGTTTTTTTTTTTTTCTTAAATGCAATTACAGTGACTAACATCACAAACCAATGCTTCTTTCGTCATTCATTTGCGTGTATACTTGGGTAAAGGCCGGTTGCTCGTCTGAAAACCTGTTAATAGATTATCGCCCGATCAACACATTGCCAGCGTCCAATTGACCCGAGTATCTTTGCAGACATTGAGTCGTTTGAGGTGTACTTCTTGAATATAAAGCATGTTTACAATGTTGTCTTCTTAAAAGTAAAGCAGAAGTAAAAACTAACTGAAGAACTTCATCTTCTATTTCTTTATTGTCATGAATATTATTGCTCCTGTATTCATGATTAATCTAGAGCTGCTGCTGCATTTAACGTGTGTAGGGGTGCTGTGTTAACGTGTTAATGTATGCTTGTCTTGAATAGTGCTCCCGTATTCATAATTACTGTTTGAGCCGTTGCTGCATGTATGGGGAGCTTTGTTAATTTAGTCTGTCATCAGTTGGTTTATTTATTGTTTTAGTTTATTAGCATACACTTGCTTTTCTCATACTTATTCTATTCATTTCATATGTTTATGCACGTGCGTCATCACTGTAATAAATATATTGTATTTATTGATTCATATCGTCATTGGCCTTGGCATATTGTGTCCGGTGGTCAACTCTGTCTAACTTAGAGAACACTTCGCTTGCTTCCCGAGGGGTGTTCTCTTAGCCGGAAACAACTGTATTGACAAATTTGTTTTTCCAAGGTGCACGCTACAAGGATGGAAATAAGACTCTCCTTGCATAGGAATTTGAACCATTTCGTTTTTTACGAGCTGCAGGCATTTGCTTTTTTTCTGCTGCATCAGTACAATGTGTACAAAGCCTGCGGCGCGGAAACCCTGAAATGGCTTAAACTGCAGTGCAAAGAGTATGTTATTTCAATTATGCAGATTTATTCTGGCATCTGGTATTATAAAATACACGTGTTGAAATAATTATAAGCAGTGTAATACATTGGGGTAATACAAAGTGATGTACTGTTCCTTCCTTCTAGTGTGTATAAAAAAGAGCGACTGGTGTTGCTATTTGTTGAGCTCTGTTTTGGTGTTATGTCTAATGAACGCATGTTGAGTATTGCTTTCCTCTGTAATATTGCAATGTAGCTCTCATTCTGTTATTTATTGACTACATAGGAAAAAAAAACACTGCTGTCATAGCATATATATTTCCACCAACTCTAGTGAGGATTTAGAAGTCAGTAACAAATTTCCACCCAGCCCTTTCCATCACTAGACATTTCCATCACTGTTTTGAATTCCACCATTAACACCACTGTCTACTACAAACCAACTGATTCTCATTCATATCTGCAGTACGACTCCTCACACCCCAAGGCTTGCTGTGACTCGATTCCTTATTCACAACTGTTAAGACTTGGACGTATTTACAGCGACAATCAAAATTTCTTCACCAAAAGTGAGGAAATGTGTTTGTTTTTTGGAAATTGTGGCTTTCCGGACAAGATCATCACTAAAGCTAAATCCTGCATTTCAAATATAAATAGAAAAAATGCTTTATATAATAACAATATACAACACACATATGATAGAATCCGTCTGGTCGTCACTTACCAGCCTACCAACAGAAAGATACAGACAACTGTGCAAAGAAAAAAATGACAACAAGACTCATCTATGGTGCCTATTTTCAAGACTCCCCCGTAATGTCATATAGAAGAGACAAGAATATAAGAGAATATGTGGTACACCGTGATATTCGTCCTTCTGGGGAACCTTTGAAAGGCACATACCCATGCAATAGACCAAGATGTAATACCTGTAAATACATTAATTCTGAAACGGAGATTAAAGGCATTCAATCTTTATTCAACATTCATGAACATTTTACGTGTACCTCTAAAGGAATAGTCTCCTGCATTATCTGCAAGAAAAGCAACAAATTATATATTGGGGAAACTAAAAGACGTTTAGCAGACCGGTTTGTCGAACACTAAAGATAGTACTGCTTTTCCAGTAGCCCGTCACTTCAACAGTGACGATCACACTGCTGAAGACATCACAGTCCGTGTGATCAATCAGTGCTATTGAACAAATATTGCTCGGAAACAAAAGGAAGGAGAGTTTATCTTCAAACTGGGAACTTTGGAACCTCTGGGAATGAACGTTCTATTCTAATAATCATGACATCATCCACAGAATTTCTGTATAATTACAATTCTTGAATAACAACAAGTTTACTGCACTGTGTTTACTTTTTAAACAGTTGAAGAAGGGCTTTTGTCCGAAACGTCCTGAAAATTAAACATTTTTTAATCTTTTAAACCTTGTTTACATTTTTTAAAAAACCTTTTCTTTCATATGCCTATTATATATATTAGACACAGACACACACAGTCTAACTTCATTGTAATGAACCCCCTGGGACCTGGAGAAATGTTTGTTATATCAGGGTGTTCACTATAATAGGGTTTGGCAATTTGCTGTATCAGACTAATGAAGAAACGCCCAAATTTAATTGAACATCTTTATACAGTATACAGTAGTTCGTTCAAGACAACTTCACATTGATCAACATTTAAACTGTATATTTAAAAGAAAACACATGGGAGGGGTCGTATGCAAAAAACACTCTATCATATAATAATAGACGTATCCCCTCAAATCAACACCACATGACCAGCATGACAGTAAACACAGACCCAATGAAGCATTCTTACCTTTGTATACCGGTAAGTTAGTGATCAGCAGATGTGTCAGCCGCACAAAGAGCACAGCGTGTGGTTTTCACTAACTCTACTGTGCAGAATAAATTAATTTTTTTCTATGTGTAAATATCAGGACTTTCTTCCTATGCATCGGGACGCGGGACATTTGCTAGGAAATCGGGACTGTCCCGACCATATAGGGACTGTTTGCATGTATGAATCAAACATGACAAATGTGTTGATTTTGTATCAATAGTGCGTCCTGGAATATTGCGATTACATACTGGAGTTCATAAATGCTTGTGAAGTCTGTGAGGAACACATTAATTGGCTGTGCTAACAGTCACTTCAGGCTCACATTTTCGGCACCCCCTACTTATTGTCTCATAATTCGAGCACTGGCCTAAGGTTTTCAGATAGCTCTTTACTTTTTCCCATATTGACTTATTGGTAATGACAGCAACCATCCTATGCCTAACCCTTGTATACTCTCTAAGAATGTTCTCCTACAATCCAGCATTTTCTAGACTTTTCTTCATCCACAAAAGTAAAACTTTTGCTACAAAAGATTTTTCCTATAATTTATTTATTTTCGAAAAATTTCTAGAAATTAACCATTGGCGTATCTAAACTTTTGACTACAACTGTGTGTGTGTGTCAAAAGTTTTGACACCATCCTATCTTTTCAATGCAAAATACTTCAATACACATATGACACTACCACTTGTGAAAGTGTGGCCATCAACATTTGTAGTTTTCATTTACGCTACAACTATCATGTAAAACATCTGCATTTTAAATAATAATAACAGGATCATTATATTTTCAGGGATACCACAATATTCAGAAGCTTAGGCTGAAATTCAGAGAAGGGGTTATTAAATGATTGCTCTCTCATTAGATCACTTCCTCGTATGCTATATCAATCTCGGGTAAACTCACCTGGGCGTTGTCGTCGCAATCCCAGTTGTAATCATACAACTGCGCTGCCGATTTAAAATAAATAAAATAAACACTTGTTTCTGCAGTCTGTGCTTCCCTATGCGTCACCAGGCTTTTGTAAATTGTTATGTTTTTTCTGCTTTGGTTGTGAGAAACTTTTGGGTTTTGTTTGGGGGGCTCGCCATGCCTGTCTTGGCTTCATGCTTTTGCTCCACCGTGATCTGTGTTTTGTTGTGCTCTTACTTGTTTGTACAGTTCTGAGCCTGTCGCCTCGGCCCTGCTGACCCATTCAGGCTCCATAATTGGTAGCAACACATTCATTCATACCAAGGTGTTTCATTACCGCCGTGCCCCTTACACTCACAACTGCTTGTTATGTACATTCATTATGGCAGCATGGATTCACAACATCTTTTCGTTCTGGCTTGCAGTCCTTCCCTACTCAATTTTGGTAATTAATTATCTTAAAAAAATTAGAAATCGTAGGCAAGTCCGTTTTTCTGCTGTCTCTCCGTTGCTTTGCCCTTCAATAACGGCGCCTGTAGTGATACATGCACTGAATCATGGGATAGCACGACTGAACAACGATTGATCCTTTTTACTATCACTGTCGCAAGTCGAACAGTTGCCTGTTTCTGCCGCTAGGGGTTTCCATCTTCCAAAAACTGAAATTATCAGGTTCTCAGGAACTGGTTCTTGCAGATTTGGGTGAACACAGTTGATTTAATGTTTGTTTGTTTTTTGTGGTTAGTTTGTTTCTATTTTTTTTGTTTTTGTTTTGATGCTCTGCTACACCTTGTTGCTTCATGCTTTTGCCAAACAATTATGCAATGGCTTTGATTCTTCATTCTGCTGGACCGGACTGTTTCGTTTTCTTCACGTGTGCAGTCTCATGGCGATGTTAATTCGCTCTTCACTCCATGGTGTCTATTCAGCTATGCATCTCCACCGCAAATACCTCCTTGGATTCCTAAAAACCTGCAATGTGTCTGAATTTATGCGAGGCCTGGAAACAATCTCCTTTTTCCTTTGGACACAATGAAAAAAAATACATTGAGTCAAATATTTCATTGTAATTGCAAGGTTGCATACATAGTTATGCAATCACTGATTAACCCAGTTTCACACCTCCCAATATTTAATGAATGTCATCTTAAATACAGAAGGAGAAGGAACGGACTCACCAGGTTTTGTAGAATCAGTCTTCATTATTAAAATCAAGAAGATCCATGACTTCAACAGTAGAGCCCAATTGCTCAACAACAAACTTAATAAAGCAGGAAAGCTTCCAAAAAAACAGCATGGCTTTTATCCTGTATGTTTCATTTAGACATAACATCAAATAATAATAATAATAATAATAAAAAGCCTCATAGGACTGTATATATCCCAATATAAGTATGCGTTAGTAAATTATAAGAACAAACTGTGTTTCCCAAACATTTCAACTAAACCAACCTCTTCATTATCTTAATTGATTCACCTGTTAGAGTTTCTCCCACCTGTAACTCCTAATTGCCACTCAGTAAAGTAAGCTTACAGGCTTTTTCCAACCTTGCCTAGGTGGCAATAAAAAGTGAATTACAGGAAGAAAACTAGTACTGAAATGTAATCATGCTTCAAATTGACGTCAGTACTGGATGTCGCTAGTTGTGTATTACCAGACTAGAATCACATTTTCTTTGTATCTGTAAATTAAGCTGTGCTGCTGCAAATATCTTTGTAATCAGATCCAGTGGAATTTGACAAACAAACAACAAATATATACAAATTATCAGATTGAGCTCTTGGTGTAAATAAATAAATAGATTGCTCTTTCCCTTATAAAGGTTTACCGCAGTCATATGGTAATTTTACTGTTTTCCCGTGGTTATAGTCTGCACAGTTTACCATGGTTTGCCATGTTTTTTTTAAATATGATACCACTCTGAGCTTTACCATGCCTCCACTATGAACATTTTATAAGGGTTTGTCTTTATCTATAATTACTAAATCATGTAAGGACGATAGTGGCCACTTTATTAGGAACAAGCTGCTATGCAAGAAGCTGTGACCATGTAACTTGTCATGTGATCGAATGTGCACGATATAAGGCTTAAAGCAGTTAGCTGTATGGAAGTCAGATGTAAAATTGGTTAAAGTAAAGATTTATCAGGATTTGAAAGGGGCATGCCTTTTTTTAACGAATACGTCTTTTTGCAGTAATTCGTATGTTGTGCTTTGCAGGCAGACAGCCCTGAAGATATGCACAGCTGGATCAAGGCAATCTCAGGAGCAAGACAGTCACCTAGGGGTTTTGGAAAGGTAAAGTAGCTGCATTTATTTATTTACTTTTTAAATAAGCTGATATAATATCTGTGAAGTGACGTACAATCTACTTTATTAGGAAGAAAACCTTGGTGACTGTCCAGCTTTACATTCTCCACAGTTAGTTTTTCCCACCTTGCCACTGCATTACTGAGCCATACAAGCATGTTCATGGTACAACAGTACATTCTTAAAATTGGCATACTGTACAGTAATTAAGCTAATTTGTCGCTCCAGGTTGATAATTTGTCCGGTATTAAATGCTCTATAGCTACGAATGCCGATGAACCATGCGTTTTAGCACAGTGGTTGAGACACAGGCTTGTGGTTTTCACCAGTTCGCACCCAGCCCTGTTCCATAGAATCAAACTGACTGTAGAATATAAAATGGTGTTTTGTCTTTGTAGGAGACAAGCTTCAGCCGAGGGTCCTCACTATACAGCAAGAACGAAGCCTCATCCTCCAGCTCCCGCTTCAGGCAGGGGGGCGAGGAGAAGAAGCCGCCCCTTGTGAAGTCTTCCTCGGTGGCTCCATCCTGGCAGCCCTGGACCCCAGTCCCCTCGGCCGTCAAAACTGAGCTTTCTGTCGTGGAGGAGACGGCAGGACAGTTCAGCTCATTGCCCTTTGACCTGGGCTCAGAACAGAAGGAGCTGGACTTGCAGGGCAAGCGGCGACGGCACCGATCCCAGCCACAGGTCCCCAGCGACAAGGTCTTTCCTTTCAACCTGGACGATGATAGCATCCGCACCACCGATGTATAGGGAAGACGGAATGTGCTGGTTCCCATTATATTTGAAGTTACTCCTTAATTAACCATAAACATGTTTGTCAAAAAAAAAGCGCCTGTTAAAATGAAGTATGAGCGATAAGTGCTTAATGTTTAAAGAAGAGATAATCGTATGGACAATATAAAAAACTGGCAATATCAGAGCAGCTTTTTCCAAGGTTGTAGCTAAAAAATTATTATCAAAAATCCTGCATACACTTCTTCTCACTACAGAGGTCCATATGTTATAGCAAGCACGTATTTTTAAAACATATCTGGTAGTACACTAGTGTAAAGAAATGTGTTTGCGAGCCGTGCTTTATACTAGAATTGGTCATTTCAATTAGAAAGTCAAATCTTCTCCATTTACCAACCAGCTGCCTCCTCTACTGACTTGCATGCTTTGCAGCCAGTAACAAAATGAAAATCCATGTTTGCTATAACCTCTGTTACTTTCAAAACTGCACATTTGAAAACTAAATAGAGTTGAAGTGCACAACAGGTCAGATTTACTGAATTATTTTGCTAGCTACAGCCTCTTTAAACAGAAGCACCCAGGCGTGGATATGCGTCTTTATAGTTTATTATACCGGTGAAACAGCGTGTCGAAGGAAGGCTCTGGCAGAGTCAACCCTTTTTGGTTTTTAATTTGCTTGTGTGCACTGAACGCTCCGCGCACCTCTCTGTGTCTTTACAGCAGCACCAGCAAAAAAAACCCATTGCACTAGGAAACTGTTCTAACTAAAGTGTAGGAAAATGTTGATCATTATCTGTGCTACTTTAAAATACTCATTGATTCACAGACGCTCATAGTCTTGGTATATTTCTGTGTCTTCGGGAAGATTCTAAGGCACATTCCACTGTTGTCTAGCTGAGATCACACCTACAGGAGAGGAAGTAAAATCTTAAACTTTAATTCTACAAATCTTGAATTAACAAATACCATACAAAAAGCTCTACGGCTATAAGGGCACTAGTAATAATGTGACTTTCATTTACAAACTGTGTTTAGTATCACTCCCAATAAGAGTTATTCAGTCATGTTAAAGGTGTATCAGTTTCCTTGGCTACAGTCTCACTCAGCATTAATTAAATACAACATAACAAACAGTACTTAGAAACCAGCCACAACCACAGTTTACTGTCTTTTACACTCACAAAAACACAGGTGGCAGATCTTTAAAAGGAAGTCGGATTACACGTTTGGTCCGCCACGTTCTAGATCCTCTGAATAGACCTCATAGTTACAGCACATAATGGCTCGACTATACAGCTAACAGACCTCAACACACATGCATTAGAGTACCACTGTCACAGCCTCCATCTCAGTCTTACGTAGGACAGCTTAGTATTCTTGTATTTCTTTGAATGTACCTTTTCTTGGAAGATGGGTGCTTGTAAGGTGGGAATATTGGAATTTTATAAAATATGTAAAACATATTAAACATTCCTTTACGGGTATGAAATGCATTGATAACTTAAGGGGTCAAACTTTCTTTGCATGTTGATACACTATTTTAGACTGATAACTGATATCGCAATTATAGCCTTTATACATTGACAACAGTATACAATATTGTGTATGGAAGTTTGACCCCTGTGATATCCATACATTTCTTACACATGATGTCTGTTTAAACAAAAGTTTAAGACAAACCGGATATTTTATTGAAGAGAATGCAGGTATACAGACTTGCTGTAATGAAATAGTGTTGGGCCTCTTGCCTGCTGGGCTTAGTGAGAAAATTGGCAATAGATATTTTTGTGGAGATGTAAGTCTGGGAGCATCTTTAAAGTTAGAGAAGAGCTTGATGAAGGAAAGTTAGCACAAACATGATAAACCAGATGGATATAGAATTACATTAGGGTTTGTACTTCCTCCCAAACTGCTTAACAGCACAATTTTGAAATATGTTACCTATCAATTCTGTTCAAATTGTCTTCAATGTCTTACCTTTTAGGAATTGCCTTTTAAAAAAAAAAAAAAACAGTGAAAATCGGTACAAATAATTTATTTACATTTTTTAGAGAATATTTAGGAAATATTGTAGACAGACAATCAAACCCAAGATATTCACAAAACAGCAGAAAGACACCCTATCATTTGAATGGCAGTTAACCCTTTCAACACTGCAGGGCTGTACACAGTACAGATCTGGGAAAGATACAGTATACCCTCAAAACTGCAGACCGCTATTACAGTACAGGAAAGAAAACCCTACAGTTCAAAATGTGCCTTTTTTTTTAAAATTATGTGTTTGAACCAATAACAACAACTTAATAAACTGTATTCTTTGTTTGTAATACTGTAAAATGGGTTTTAAAATGTAATTGTGCCAAAGACTGTTGACAAATCCTGTACACAACATTCCTGAAACAAGTTGATTAATACATAGGTTAAGAACCTTTTGCTTGTTAAGTGTTTTGTAGTGCATCAGTTAGAAGGCATCCCATTGTTCTTTTGCTAAAAAAGAAAAAAATAAGGAAAAAATGTAATATAGAAACTGAAAAAATGTGAAAAGCACACATTAAAGTGTTCTTGATGTTTAGCTGTGCTTTCACTGTGTTATTCCGCATTACACAGCAGTGGAATTGACTGACTCACTTATTTATACAGGGAACCCAAATCCCATATATTACAGCATTTGAAGTATCTAGAAAATCAGCTTATTCAGTACTCTTCATTAGCCTGGTTACTTACTGTAGTATGGTCTAGCTGGCGTATGTGTGCTTACCACTAGAGGGCTCCAGCGACACATTTTAAAAATACATTATTTTAGGTTGCTTGATCATTTCTATTTGAACCGTTTGTTGTACAAAGGGGTCACACATTCCCATAACCAAGAATTTAAACTTTTTGTATTAGTTTCATAACGTTTTCCTAACCTTATTTTCACTTTTAACACAGGTAAAGCCAATTTATCAATAAAAGGTACTGACATTTTCATTTAGCAATTGGATTAATCAAGAAGTTTGTGAATTCATTATTTCTTGTGAAAAGGGGTTTTGATCACAGTCAATTAGGAACAAAATCTTGCTGCAGACTTTAATAAAGCTTTCAGGGTTACTACTGCACTGCAATGTCATTTTGCATTTAACATGAGCGCTAACAGACACAAGTACCTGCAACACAGCTGTTAGAACATATGGATAATATCTGCAAACCCACAGGAAGTAGAGGGCAGCTTGATTTATAATTTAAAAGTTCAACTATGTAATGATTGTGTGAGCAGGTTAAATATACTACTGCAAATAACGATCTGGAGAATAGATTTTTGGGACCGTTAAGAATCATGAAAGATTTGAGAAAAATGACATATATCTTGAGGATTAAGGCTGTTAGGAAAACATACCAGAAAACGTAAACCAAATAGTACGGGTAGGGGAATGATTTTTTTAAATATCGGTATTACACCTAAGGGAGAGAAAAGAAAACGTCAAAGCGCTATCCCCCTGAGGTTCCCTCACAACACTTTGTTCATGCCCTGACATGAACAGTTCCAATCTGCTGGTAATGTTCCTAGGGACAGATACTGCTGAATGTGAGCTGAATAGAGTTCTGCATTTCCTGGACTTGCTGGAGCCAGTTCGTTATGAAAATACGCAGGGGAGAATGAGAAGGAGAAAGAAGAAAAACAATGTGAGGCTTCCTGCTGGTAGAACGAGCAGAAACCAGACATTCATGAAGATTCAAACACCGTTTCACCAGCCATTGCACTGGTTTAACACATTCAGTGTTTGTCAGCCAGCCTGACAAGTCCTTGGCATTGTATCTGCTTAATTCTGGAATGGAACTGAGCACTCAGTATAGGACCCCCAGTTTCCAAAGTCCAAGAGATATCAGTTACAATAAAATTGCTTTCAAACTAAACACACTTTTAAACAAGAAACAAACAGAACACAGTGAAAACCGTTTAGAATCGCTGGCTAATAGAATCAGCTGCTGCATATTGTAATCCTAAATTGTGTTTCCTTTGCTGTTCACCCTTTACGAAACCACTTTATGTTTTCAAAATTAAGATGTACAAATTGCTTTAAAGGTTTTTAAACAGAACAACTGCAGTCTGGAAAGTTTAAATTCACTGACTGGAGGTTACCAGGTTGCCCAATGTCACAGGGCCACAGACCTGCTCCACAGTATGGTGGACACTGGTGTTATAAGCCCACCCTCTCTGTATGAACACTGACTCCCAGACACTGTGGGTTTAAATATGCTGCCCTCTCCCACTGGAATTCTCTCCCAAAGGAGATAGGGGGCGTGTGAATGTTTTTCAGATCTTAAAATAAAAAAGGCTATTTATTTTAGTTTTACTTCAAAGTTTAATTTGCTGTTATAGTGTTAGTAAGCATGGCAAATGGCGATCTAAGCAAAGACAATAAAATCATACAGATAAGAACACATAATATGATATCAAACAGGTAAGAAATAAATACAGTAGACTGAACCTAAAACCCTGGTAGTTCAAACTGACCTATAATCTATACCGTGCTATCATAATGAAATGCGGTAAAAACTTAAATTTCATAATTATATGATAATTATGTCAAGCCTTTATATGGCTGATGAAATATAAGTATGAATAAACAGAATAAAACTAATCGGAAACTATTTTGCTGCAGAAATGAGCAGTTACATATTCTTAGTTTCTTGATAGTTTTATCATTGAAAAATTATGTTATGTATCTCATATGAAAAGTGAACCTGTTTGTTCTGATCACAACCCAACTGCACAACCTAATTCAATGCCACTATAGTCTATAATGGAGGTAATAATAGGGAAACCTTTAGAACTTCAACACGCTCAATGAGAATTCTCAGGTAAAACTAGAAGAAACTAAGTAAAGAAAACAAACTTTAGACCAATGCCTTCAGTACACTGAAGAAGGCACTAGCCAAAAGTTTGTCAGACGTTTCAAAACATTTCATGTTTCATATATATATATATATATATATATATATATATATATATATATATATATATATATATATAAGCAGTGCCATCAGCTCAGAACTGGCAGAAAACAGTGGGACCCTGGTACACCCATCTACTGTCCGGAGAAGTCTGGTCAGAAGTGGCCTTCATGGAAGACTTGCTGCCAAAAGCCATACCTCCGACGTGGAAACAAGGCCAAGCGACTCAACTATGCACGAAAACACAGGAACTTGGGTGCAGAAAAATGGCAGCAGGTGCTCTGGACTGATGAGTCAAAATTTGAAATATTTGGCTGTAGCAGAAGGCAGTTTGTTCGCCGAAGGGCTGAGAGCGGTACACGAATGAGTGTCTGCAGGCAACAGTGAAGCATGGTGGAGGTTCCTTGCAAGTTTGGGGCTGCATTTCTGCAAATGGAGTTGGGGATTTGGTCAGAATTAATGGTCTCCTCAATGCTGAGAAGTACAGGCAGATACTTATCCATCATGCAATACCATCAGGGAGGCATCTGATTGGCCCCAAATTTATTCTGCAGCATGACAACGACCCCAAACCATCAGCGAATATATATATATATATATATATATATATATATATATATATATATATATATATATATATATGCAGTAGTAAAAACACAGTATTTGTAAATTGCATCCACCTATGCTAAAGGTTACAAAAATATGTATCAGATATCAGATATAAAAAAAGTAAGGAATCACACAAATACAGAGCAGAGACCCATTATGCTGACAGCAAAGATATACAGTGTAAGCTGTCAGGAAAGGTTCCTGGGGGAGGGTTTTCACTTTGAGCACAAGAAGCAGTAGTGCCTAAGCTACTCTAAAACCCCTAAACTCTTAACCTTTTAAAGACCAGACTTTATTTGACTTGCCATAAGCATTCCATCTAACAAAACAAAACAAAAAAAACATTTTCATTTCATCATGGTAAAGGCGAATTGGAAATGTAAACCTACAATAGCTTAGAATGTGATTTGAAAACACAACCAGCCTAGGGTTCACTTTGCACCAGTCTTTACCGGGTTAACTAGCCACAATAAAGGGCCTCAACATGCAGGGGGATAAGGAGCATTATACCCGCTGAGATTTTCATACCACAGTTTTGTTTTGTTTTTATCAGAAGACGACTCCTGTCTTTTTAAACTGATAAAAACAGCCAGAACAGCACAAGCAGGTCACCATGTCCATGCTCAATCATGTTGACCTACAGAACATTGCCTGGCCACTTTATTAAGAATAGTATTCTACTTTTATACCCTGGGTCCCCTGATTACTCTGGAAAGTAGAACGAATAGTTTACTTAAGCATTGTACTTAAACTCTTACAGCGATGGCTACTTTCAAGACAGTGAGCACCCATCCATCGTGCCAGAATTGTGCACTAATGGTTTGAGGAGCATGACAGAGACTTCAGACATTATCCACGGCCACCACAATCCTCAGATCTCAACCCAACTGAGCATGTTTGGATTTTCGTTGTCCTACATCTCTGCAACAGTTGCATGAAACATTAAGATCGAATGGATTAACATCCCTCAATACACTTTACAAGCTGAAAGGCCATTTTGTCACATGATTTTAATTCAATGGAAGTCTGTTTAGTCCTCGGCAGTTGGAATTTTTCAGACAAGCTTACCGACAGATAAAAAGTGATAGAAACAAATCCAACAACTGAATATTGGATTGACATAACCCAGAACCACTTAATGCAATTGCAAACATCATAAAGCGAAACGGGAAAAAACAAATGGAATGACATAAAGCTACTTCTTCTTAAGCAACAAATTGGGCACAGCGCCTGAATTCAGATACTTTGAACTAATGTGGATCCCACCAACAGTAGAAGTTCATGGTCACTAATTTCTTATGTCTTTACATTTCAACTTGACATAACCCAGAATCATGTAATATAAGGTACAGAAGTATTTTAGGACTGTACATATATGTTTTGTGAATAGAAATCAAGGCAAAAGGACAAGACATTACTTGCAAAAGACAATAAATCTTTTAAAGTTAAATGTATGTCTTTTGCCTACCATAGTATTAAGGTCATACCACATGCATGGTGTGACATGTCTTTATGTGCTGTTGTAGGTGAATGTGGCTGGCAATTTTTGCAGCTGCTAAACATGTACAGCTTTTGAAATTGTCAAAATGTTCTACACTGATAATAAAATGTTACAAAACAGATCTACAACCAGCTGATTTATTCAAAAGTTGTAGATACACTGCCAAAAAAAAAATCAGCAATTGTGGCATGAGTTATTAGGTTTCTTTTTGTTGTACATTACCCATGCTTAATAAATGAGTAAGAGTTGTGTGTAAACCAGTGGTTAATGTGGAATCTGGAGCTGGGGAGCCCAGTGCCCAACCCACAGGGTCTTTCTTATTGTTGGTCTTTCAAATTGAGTCCCTCTAATATGAATAACTTCAAATCAATATATAGCCCAAGAGCCTTTATTTTCTTATAACCTAAGAGCCTATATTTTTATTATATTTTGTATTGTAATATGTTAGGAGAATCTTGTGGAAGTCTTGCTCTTACTAATATTATTTAGTGTGTCTCCTCTCACGTAAGACGGTCCTAAATTCTTCAGCTGGGATAACCAGGATTTTTTTATATATATTTGCAGAGTAATCTAGGAATTCATCCTTTTATATATTTTTTGTATATGGTAGGGCGGAGAAAATTGTTTGGGACGATTTGGTGGTGGTCTGTTACTTCAGCCTTGTTTTACTTAAATAACGGTTGTTAAGAATGTGCACTAGAATTGGTCTGAATTCTCCCAGAACTTGAGTTGACGAACATCTTGAGTTGACGGACAACTCGAGTTGGCGAAAAAGGAGGCGTTTCCATGCTTTTACAAATTACCTGAGTTAATGTGAGTTGGGCAGGAAATACTTGCGAGTTAAAGGTCAAGACATGCATTTGCTACAGACGGTATTACAGTCAAATTGTCAATGACTTAAAAGATAAATCCATCTAGAGAATGGCAGTGATGAAGCCAATTTGCTTGAAAACATTACAAGTAGACCGGACATTTCCATCATATTGCTGCAGTGACATTGTAGATGCTAGTATAACAAGTTATGTAAATTAACTACTGTTTTAGCAGACAAATTTCATTAAGTAAACATTTATTTCAATCTTTTTGGAACTAAACGTATAAATGAAAAACTGTGTTGTATTTTTCATTCTTACCGTACAAAGTGAAAAACCGTCAAACCTCGACCACGTACCCGGGTTATGTGGTTCATGGAAACAAAGTAGTAGAACAAACTAAATGTATCGAATTTGCTAAATGCCAGGAGTCGTGGTATCTTTTTGTGGGTCCTACCACAAAGTACCATAAATTACCACAGAGTACCCTAAAATTACCACACAGTAACCACAAAGTTAACGCAAAGTACCACAAAGTTAACACAAAGTACCACAAACAATCTTTAAATAACATAAACAACAATGCATTTTACTCTTAGAAAATCATGCTTGTTAAATAAATATCAGACACAAAACATACATATGGTATATATAATTTGAGGCGATCTATTATTATTAGTTTATTTAGCAGACGCCTTATCCAAGGCGACTTACAGAGACTAGGGTGTATGAACTATGCATCAGCTGCAGAGTCACTTACAACTACGTCTCACCCGAAAGACGGAGCACAAGGAGGTTAAGTGACTTGCTCAGGGTCACACAATGAGTCAGTGGCTGAGGTGGGATTTAAACCGGGGACCTCCTGGTTACAAGCCCTTTTCTTTAACCACTGGACCACACAGCCTCCTGCTAAGATCTACTTCATTGCCTTGCACAAACGTTTTTTTTAACATCAATGAGGATAACAAGGGAACTAATGTTTTTTTATATAGCACAGGTAATGAAAATAAACCCTTCAGGACATCAGGTAATGTATTATTTTAGCAAAAGACAAACACTGTTTGCTATAAATGAAACAGATATTTTTGTACTATCAGCAGTAAGACTTTGCAAGAAGCTACTTTTAATAATAATAATAATAATAATAATAATAATAATAATAATAATAATAATAATAATTTAGCAGACGCTTTTATCCAAAGCGACTTACAGAGACTAGGGGGTGAACTATGCATCAACCACTTTTGGGGTCTATATGGATCATATGCCCCATTACACTTAGTAAGACAGTCAGTTAATATTCAATGGCAGAACAGTAACACTACAATGGCATTTGGTATTTTCAAATTTCGGTAAGGTAACTATTACATAAAAATGACATGAACCAGAAAGAAACCTGTTTGAAGGAATGTTTTCTTAAAAGAGTCATACGTTTTGTGAACAGGGATTTAGCAGTCTGGACAAACCCAAATCTCTTATAAATGTTTGCTACTATTCAGTCAGCTATTTCGTTTTAATAAACTAAAAGCATTTATCGTCTTCTGATAAGAAGTATAGCTCTTTTAAAGACAACAGTTGGACAGATATGTTTTAACCTTTTTGTGGCCAAGGTTAAAGTGGCATATTTATCATACACACAGACCTCTCTCTCTCTCTCTCTCTCTACACACACACACACACACACACAATAACCCAATCCCACCCTCTCTTCCTCCCATTTAGACACGCAATTTAATTTAGGCGAGAGTATTTACATTCCTGGTAACTGCGCAATGGGTCGTTAGGGTGAGCATTAGAAGATCTGCTCAAACTTACCCCATCAGCTGTCAAAACACACAGAATGAGATTTCAACTAGCTGTGTACATAAATACAACACTTATGCTTGCCTCCGAATTTATGTGCACGTTTTTATTTTTTGTTCCGGCAAAAAATCTTTGATTTTAAAGAATAACGGCTATTTTTCTTTTTTTTTCAGTAAAACTGTTTAAAAAGCTTTGTGTCGCTTTTAGACTTTTTGCGATGCATTAATCACGTCTTAACATCGGTTTTTATATTGGAAGTTTTGAAGACTGGACATTTGAATATGAGGGCAAGCTGTGACTTAAAAACAAATTGTTCACGCAACGACACAGTCTGATTAGAAACTTACACACATCCTTCGTTGATTCATTTGTTTTATTTTTTTTAAATAACTTTTTGTTCAACATTCAAATTCAACATGGTTCTAAGATTGATAGCTTCATGCATTCTTTTTGCGACTGTGGTGGACTCAAGACTGTTAAAGAAAAGACAGACGCCCTGCCCGGAGATCTGTGATGCGTCTCGGTGTGCCCCTGTCCCCAGCCCTTGCTATTATGGGGAAGTGAAGGATGACTGTGGGTGTTGCGATGTCTGCAGCTCTGGGGAAGGTGACATGTGCGGGCGCGGTTTGGGGGTCTGCGGTGAAGGGATGCAATGCGTCTTCCCACCCGGCAGGCACCATCGCCGGGGCTCGTGTGTGTGCTCCTTCACCGGGCAGGTGTGTGGCAGCGACGGGAGGACCTACCCCAGTACCTGCCGACTGAAAGCCGAGAACAGGCGAGCCGTGTTGAACAGCACCCCACCTGTGATTCTCATACAGAGGAGCCCCTGTGATTCTGGTAAGCGAGGCTTTCTCCTCTTCATCTTCATTGTCCAGTTGTGCCACATGTACGTGCAATTACTCGGTAATGTAATTTAAGCTTGTATCATGTGCACTATTCCAGAACTGCAGGTATTGCAAAATAGATACATGTACGAATAGAACAAGTATTCCATTGCTTACATTTTTTACTGGTAGACTACACGATGGGCACACTACTGTGCTGAAAGTACGGTGGCAACAAACTACACAATTTACTCAACTTTGTGAATGCCCAGAAACATTACTACTATGACTACTTCTATTACTACTAATAATATAACTAAAAATAATAACCACTATCATTCTTGTTATTAATATTAATATTACTGCTGTAGCTGTATTATTATTATTATTATTATTATTATTATTATTATTATTATTATTATTATTATTATTATTATTATTATTATCATCATCTATGTTCACTTTTCTTTACAACATTTTCTGTAGAAAGTAAAGTAAATAAAATGTGTATATTTACAAACTAAGTAAAACATTACTGTGCCTCAGCTGTCTGTTATAAATTAGGATATTGCATGGTTTTCCGTAATAAAATAAGGGGTATATTTTCAAACAGTTAAAACCAGTCATTAAATAAAGGAGAAAATACCAAGTTTGTTTTACAAAATGGGATCCAAAACTGTGCTTAAGAGACATTTAATTAACTTAGTTTGGATTCTAGTTTTGTTTAAAAAAATAAAAAAGTGTTACAGACTGTGCCCCTTACAGGTAGATACACACTATATGTCTCGGTTTTTCTCTGTCGAGTGGTATTTTGCGATGCTGTATTGTAAGATGATAACCACACATTTTCAGGAGATAACAAGAATTAAGTTGCCAACAGTCCTGAAAAAAATATTTTTGCCTTAATTTTCAGATATAAAACACAAGCATTTTTGAGAACAGAATCAAGTCCAGTACAATAGCAGGTTTGTGTTATATGCAGCTTTGAGTAGACAATTAGACTTATGTGTAGTAATGTTGGCCAAACTAATTGGCACGTGTGGCAGGATGAAAGCTTGTATATAGAGCTAAGTTTGTCAGGGAGGGGTTCTTTCTATTGAGTGCTAATTGGGGAATAGCCACCTGTATATAGGGGTGGACAATCCTTTGTTTGGGAAGAAGCGTCAGGTGAGTGTAACTGTGCTGTGTGACTGAATGCCCAGCCTATATTATATTGTTTTGTGTTTAACCTTTTGTTTTGGCCCTTGTGCCTTTTTCTTTGTTCTGTTTGTACACTAAACGTCCGGCAACAGCACTTCACTGCAGCTTCTGTCTCTGAGTCTCTCCGGTAACAGCTTGGGCCTGGACGCTGTCCTGCCACAGCATGGTTTAATAAACTCAACTATAGTTCCACATTTTCCTCACTAGACACCACTGGTAAATACAGCTTGGATCACCTCATTTATTTCCAGCATTGGCTTGAGATTATTACAAGTTTGACAGTTTGTTCGTAAGGTGCTTTTCAAACTTCAGAAGTTTCATGCTCAATGATCTGCTGCAGACATGAGGTGTGTTGAGAGGTAGTAAAGCTTGAGAACATGTAATTAATTTAACTGCAAAGTTTAAGTCTGGAGAAAGAATTAAATAAACTGTGCACTGTACTTGTGTAGTTTACCGTGGTTTTCCCATGCTTATTCATACAGGATTGCTTTACTACTATACTTAGGCTACCATGGTATAACACAGGGGTGACCAAACTTCCTGACCCTACCAGCCGCATACCAAAATTTCCATATGGTCGAGAGCTGCAAGACTGTAAAACATGAGATGTTTGCAAGCAAGACATTTTAAATGCTAGCATTGTTGTGCAGTACAGTAGTTGTTAAGCTACCTTGATGGCAGCAAAATACACAAGAACAAGGGATAGAACATTGTAGAGCCTACACAGTTTCTGTTTAATTTGTATTGTACTGTAAATCTACAGTGTATTAAACTTTAAATGTAACACACTGGTGTTTTTCCATTATTTCTGTTTATACTGTATGTATTACACACTTTAAATAAAATATATTTAGTTATTATGAAGCAAAATACAATAATTGACCTGATTTCACCAAAAACACAACATAAAAACACACATTTTTGTAAGGATTCTTTCTTGAAGCTCGTTTGAGGTTGCTCGCCTTGTACAGGCTACAGACACAGGTTTACCACTGTTTTCAGCGAAAGCAAACTCCTTCTCCCAGTCTGGTGTAAAGCCTCATACTTTCGTTTATTACTCGTGGAGGATTTGCTCAATGCCATTGTCTCCATGAGATGAACAAGCACTTAATTCAGAATTATGAAATTTACTTTATACTGCACATCCGGCTTATAAATACGCATGCGCCAGCCAGCGGTGTCGAAAGTGACAAAATATCCTTGAGTGAACATGCAGGCTGAAAGAAACAGGCGAGAGATCTAGAGCACGTCACAATCCAGAAAACAGTTTAAAACATAATAATATAAAGGGAAATATGATCAAATGAAGTAACTGAATGTATGTAGCCTAGAACAAAGAAGAGTTATGGGGGATCTTTAAAATTTGACAAAGTTAACCCTTACCAATATTTTAAGCACAGCACAGAAACCAGAGCCAGAGGACAGGGGAATGAAACAGAGACAGACTTTAGGATAGAGGGTGGGAGTCACTTCTTTAGACAGAGTAACAAGGGTATGGAATGAGTTATTGTACGTAACTAACCATGTTGTTGATGCTGAATCCCAGCTTTTTGAGAGCAATCCCCTGCTAGGAACCAGGCAAGCATTGGTCCTCCTCTCATTCGTACATTTTCTCATGTTATTATATCCTCTATTTTTATCAGCTATGAAAACCTATTCTCATAATTAGCTATGTAGTAGAAAATGCTCCTTCGAACAAGTGTGCCTTCAGAATTGAAACAGACTTGGAAAATCTGATTGGGAGTTCAAAGGTTGGCATAATAAGAAAAGGCCCTTTCTCCCTTCGTTTGCATTTCGACCATGCTAATGTAAAGTGTGTTTGGAGTCATAAGGAGACAGCAATTCAGACAGATAAAGAAGCAGGACAGGTCTAATCAGAACCTTATCAGTCAAAATCAAAACCTTAAAATCAACTTTAAACGCATGAATAACTGCCGTGAAACAGCATCAGCAGTGTGACAAGGTTGATTCTGCCTTGCAATAAAATATTTGTTGTTGTTGGAGACATACAGTATCCTATCCTACCACTGCAAGATTTGGCAGCACACCGTCTGCATTTATAATTTAATATGAATTAGATAGGAGTTGGGAACACAATGTTGACAGTTTGTATTGTGGTGCTGGAAATAAACTGTTTTCTTACTGAGACTGCTGGGATGGACTAAAAGCACAAATATTCATTCTATATTTCACAGCCAGTCCAGCAAATTCACAGCATGGCTCTGCGGTGAAGTCATTATTCACAGAGCAAGCAGTTTAGGCTCATTTTGCTGTCTCTGGTGCTCCGTATTATGAAACAATAACAGCTCTGTACCTGCTAGTGCAAACGGGCCTGGCTCGCTGACTGCATACACACTCTCTTTAAGAAGAATGTTTGGACTCTTCTGCTGTCTAAGAACTAGTGTGTTAAAAGGGAATCTTCTTTATATGAAATAAATGTGCCCTTCGGTCACTGCATGTATAATTGTACCTTGTTAAATCTCCTATCTATGCTATACAGGCAACCAAATGTGATCAAAATATTCAAGACCACTTGTACTGTACTGTAGAAGAACCGATAATTGAAAATGTCATTATCGCTCTACTATGGTTTGCACTGCACAGGCATGCATGTTTCTATGAGCAAAACTCAACCCTGGAAGATCACAACAGGATTTAGCATGATTTAGCAAGAAGGTATGTAGAACAATGCTGACTGCTGTTCTGTGGAGGACTGTTGATGGATTGGTTCCTAGTATTTTTAGATCTGGTGCACTTTTACGAAATATAATGTTTAATGTGTTTTTTCCCAGTATAATTGAGCTTTTATTGTTAAGAAGCAGACCTTCTTTACAGTTAATATTTTATAAGGTATTTTTAGCTTCCCCGAAAATCCTTTCTTGGGGCAAAAATAGTATAGTGTATGTGTTTTTTTTTTATATGTAACTTGTAAGTGCTTGCTGTCCTACGGTGAACAGATGGAGCTGTCTGGCTAGTATGTGTTTTTATTTCGTCTTCTTTCTAAACACCAAAAAAACTCTACTGCTGCTGCTTATGTGTCCTAATGCAAATGGAATGGCTATTAATTTAGTTTCTAGCCACCTGGCACATGCAAAAGAGATAAAGGGAGAGATTTTTGTAGTGGCCTTAGATTTTCATCAATGGTTCTGGAATGGAAAATGACTTCCTGTTAGTCTGGTGACAAAGAAAGGCTGAGTTTTTTCCCCCCAGTATATTTCATGCAGTGTACAATTGGCTGCAAATGTATAAAAAATGAAACATGAAACTTAGCACAAATACTTTTCCCACTGGAGACAAAGAAAGTGTACTACAGTTGGCTTACTAATTCAGTCAAACAGCTCCCTAGCAAAAACCCATTGGAACACCATGTATATTACCCTGATGAAACAGTAACAGAACCATTGACATGCAGTAGCACAGCATGACCAGCAATGGCAGCACAATGGATTTGGAACACATGCAGTGCGCCCTCTTAGTAGGGGGCCTTGTCCAGTAAGGTATAGTACATGACAATTTACTGAAGTAGAACTGTATTGTAATTCTGATCTAGAAGCACACTGGTAGCAAGTGCTGTCAAAACAGCATTGCATAACTTGTTGAGGGTCAGTTCCAGTATACAGTATTTGCACTTAATGTTTGCTGATTTTTTTAGTTATGTAAAATTCCCTAAAATACATTCGTAAATAATTCTTGACAATCATTTTACCAGCACACTCCAGACAGGCAAAATATCACGTCACCTTCCAATCGAGATTCAGATTTTTTGAGATAAGAGATCTCTTTATGCTCCAGTGCTTCTGGCAACTAATAGGCTGAAGCTTGCCGGGATACTACAACATGTCATACCCATCATCTTCAGCCATCCTTGGGGCATTTACCTTAACATGTGAGTCATTACTCCAGAGGCATACTGAGGCAGGTGCTGGATATACAGTAGTGCTCCCTTGGGATAAGTACACCCTTTAAACTGCAGAACATACCACACATAATGATTTTCCCCAAGCACATGCATTCTCATTTTTAGACAGAACACAGATGTCTCTTAGCTATAGCCCCCAACTACAGCATTATAAAGGAAGAGCACTCTATGTGGGGTAAAACCAAATGTTTACCAGAATTTGAACAGTAGTTTTGCAGGTTTACTCATGCTTTTCCCATGGTTACACTATGAATGTACCATAGTGTACCATGGTTTGCTTTACATTGCTTTATTATTACACCTTGCTATGCAATTACTATGTATAATAATAATAAATACTGGCGTTGCTCTGGAAACTTCCATTGATCAGAACCGGAGCAGCCAAATTTCAAAACGTTATCAAACCAAGTCGACAAACAGTTTGGTTCTGGGTAAGATGGTTATAAGGGTGTCTTTAAGGAAAAACGGATTGGTTTTGATATGGTTGGTTTTGATTTTAAATCATACCATTCCATTGGATATAACGAAACATAGTGTGTGCTGTGTAAATCAGCACTAAACAGGTTTCAGTTTGCTTCTGAAAGTGGGAATCATTTCCTCCTGTATGCATTCACTGTTAATACTTGTTGGATATTGATTTGCATATACTGCACAAACATTTATTTGCTTGTTACATAAAGCTTTTGTAAGTCCAGATGTTTTGTTTTGGTGGTTACTGTAAAGGTAAAAAGAAAACAAAATAAAGAATGTTGCTCTAGGCTGGTGATATGCCTGTGCAACACCCGTGCATGCCTGACATTTAATGACTGTGTCCTTGGGAAAATTATATATTTGCCTATATATGTGTGTCCACTTGTCCACTCACATACTGTCTGCTGTTTTGCCCCAGCTTTGAAGACAGGTCTCATCAGTAAGTGCAATTCACCACGCAATTCACACCAGAATAATTGCTTGCGCTGTCAAATCAAAAAACGGACAAATACAAAAATAATTTCACTGTCCTTCAACAAACCAAGGGCCCTGTTTTGAAGAAAGCTCATTTTTTGAAAGCAATAAAACAGCATTTGCAGAAACAGCTTAGTTGCTTAGGAGTGGTTTACAGTTAGGAGCAGTAAAAAAAAAACCCACAGTGCCATTGAGGAATGCTAGTTTCCAATACTCCAGTACACTTCACAGTATATTATCAGACCCTGAATTCAAACACAAAACACAAGCAAACAACCAGGAGATTTTATACACAAGAAAACCATTGCTAATTAGATTAAACGTTTTGAAGAAGGCTGGGAACAGTACACAGTTTGGTTAGGTGCCAATAGGCTTTCATGATGTGGAATAACTGTTTATCCAAGTATTTCAAACAAACCCTATTGGCTTATATTTTGAAACACCTAACCTGCCTTTAGTTTTCCAATGCATCCAGTATACAGAATATTTTGCTGGCAGTACAATTGTAAAACATGCTAGTTAAATGTGAATTTTCAGGTGTGAATTCTGAGAGCTTAGAATTGTTGTTTCTAGCTAATATAGAAGCACTTTGGTAATATATTCGTCAAGAGAAAGTAGCTTCAAATAATTTTTTTACTGTTTCCTTGCCTTTTTTTATGATGTGTTACTGAGTGGCAATTTGTCAAATATTGTATCTTTATTTTTTGCTTAGTGTGTGTTAAAGTGATCATTCAGAAGCTGTTCTTCAGTTCTAGTTTCCTGCCATAGACAATATGCAATGCAGGCGATATCAACCAAAGTGTCTTTATATTAGTAAGCACCAGCGCCATCTAGTGCACAGCAGTGTATTGCCAGCAAAACAAAAGGAAATGTGTTCCAAACTTGGTCAATAGATGGCGCTTAGTTTTATAAAGACACTATGGCTGATCTAGCTTATGTCACATAGATCTTTGTCAGGCTACTGAAAACATTCCCCATCAGGGCAACAGAACGTGTATACCGGGTCTTTCAGTTAATATGGTGTCCAGTATTTGGATGTTTTTTTAGTCCAGTAATATACATATATATTGTGTGCACATACACATGCATACAGAACTGTCCATCTGAAATGCATACGATTGACCAATCTATTCCTGAAACTAATAGCAGCTGCTCATTTATTTCTTACTTCCCCAGGTCCCCAGAATCCAGACAGCCTGCGATACAAGTTCAACTTCATTGCGGACGTGGTGGACAAGATCGCCCCGGCTGTGGTGCACCTGGAGCTCTTTCGCAGGTTCACTTCTCACTTGGCCATTTGGTACCACACTAGATCAAATAAAATTCTCAGTTTATTTGGCTTTAGGTATTCTCTTACTGTCTTTGCAGTGTCTTTAAGGGTCACAGCATGGCTGCAAAGCATGTCAGTCAATAAGGAAGCTGCTTAGTAGATAATGACAGGAATAATGACATTGAAGTGGTGGAATTTTGACTTAGGAAGTGCAAGAATACCAGACAGGCATAAAGACAGAGATTTCTTTAGCCTGGTATTGTGCTAGATTTAAATGAAAATACATGTTTGCAAAACTCTTCATTTGAGACCGATGTAGTGACGTGCACAGCAGGAATATGCATGGGATTATATTGTTAGCTACAACCACGTGTTTTTGAGGTAGCGTGCCAGATTAGATTTATTATCCCCGCTGGGGATGCATGTTCCTGGGGACAGGATACAGTGGAGGCATCCCTTGTGTATTATACACTTTATACTTTGCCAGAGAAACGCTAATCCCAGTGTAATGAAAATAGCTAAAAGCATTGAGATTTTGCTGAAAAACAAACAAACAGATTTATACATTTTACGATGGTGGTATTAAGATTGCTGTGGACAAATATTAACTATTAACTATATTATTATAGAACACCCAAAAGAAAAATAAATTTGAAAATGCTTATTGTGGAAAATTATACAATAAAATCTGACACGGTTTACTGAATCCCTGTATTCACCTCCTGGTTTCGCAGCTGCATACTTGGGAATATTCCCAAGGTTTGGGAATACTGGGAACAGGTTACAGGAGCTTTAGCAAGAATGTTGAGCCTACGGATGCCTGTCTCTCTAGAATTGTGTCTACTGGTTTGGACCACTAACACTGCTAAGAAAGCCAGTTTATATGTTGTGGAACACAACATTAATCTCAGCACAACACTTGGAACCATCAAGTTAAAAGATAACTTAATCTTACTTGGCAAGAAACTTGGAATGTAGCTGATCTTCAAAGCGTGTTGAGAGTTTACAGATGACAGTATTAAGATTTGCCACAGTAGATCACTTTGAGTTTAAATTTAATGGAATTTAACAGAAACCCTCTACCTTTTTGTCAATCAGAATAAAGTTTATAATAGGACAGGATTAAATGTCGCTTTGGGTAACTTTGAGACTTGGCTTTGAGACTTTAAAGGGGGTCCAATCTTGAAAAAGTTTGGATTTCATTTCCGTGGAAGCTGCTATTATTGCACATTTTTTTATAAATACCAATTTTATTTATGTAGCTTCCTTTATGTACAAGCAATGCACAGTTTAACATTAATATTGAGAATAATATTTTAAGGGTTTTGAATTTAGAATCTTTTTTTGGCAGGGTGGGAGTGGAGGCCTGGGGTTTCACTGATTAACAAGAAATGCATTTATATTGAATACAGGGTAACGGGGTGAAAAACGTGTATGGGACGTCACTGAACAGACACAGAGCATTGGGTGTTGACACACCAAACAGGCGCGCAGATTTAATTAACACAATTTCTGGCACTAGGGTACCAGCAATGGTAGTCCCAGTGTCACATTTAATAAAGAAAACAAAACAAAGCTAAAAATAAAAGTTTTCTACACAAGGAGAGCGCTAGCCTCACTAAAAGAGACATCCCACTCCAGGAACCTACTACACCACGAAAACCCTCTCTATACACTTTGGGATCAACCTCCCCTAAACTAACCTACTTTTGGGCTCCCGGTCCCGGCATCCTCACGGCGAATCCTGATGCTTCAGACGGCCTCGGCTGGGCAGTGCCTTCACGAGCACCGTCCTGCAGTTGAAGGGTTCTGTAGTGGTTAATCCTGCAGAGCGGACGCTCCTCTCCTCGATGTCAACAAGCACAAGCTTTCACACAGCGCCCGTCTGTGTAGCAATGGCGGTGCAGTCGCCTCGAGCTGTAGCGCAGACGCATTTTGAGTTGCGCGCAGCCTTCCCGGGCACGCCCCCCAGCCAATCCGGATCTCCCGATCAGCTCAGTGCCGGGCCGAGCCTAACTGCTCAATTGGTTGCCAAGCAACACGTCTCCTGTTCCACAGCAAGTATTAAATTTCTGCTGCAGATCTGCAGCAATACCCAGCCAGATGTTGCTATTTTTAATTTAGCAATATTAAGAGTTAAGATGTAATAAATAGGGGACAATTTTGCAGTTGTGCCAATTTTGAGGCAATACCTGTTGTGACACTTGCTTCATCATAATTCTATTTATTTCTTTTTTCAGATTGCCGTTTACCAGCCGGGAGATCCCCGTGTCCAGTGGCTCAGGTTTCATTGTGTCCGAAGATGGCTGGATCGTAACGAACGCTCACGTTCTCTCGAACAAGCAGCGGATCAAGGTGGAGCTGAAGAACGGAGAGCATTGTGACGCCAAGGTCAAAGACGTGGACCAGAAACTGGACATTGCACTCATCAAAATCGAGTCAGAAGTAAGATAAAGAATCAGTCACCGACTACTACAATTGTAAAAGCTTAATTGAATGGAGGGGAAGGTAGAGGCTGATCTGGAAGGAGTTAAACAAGAGTTGACCAGTAACAAGGATTTTCAAACCTGTTTACTCCAAAACATCATAAGCCCAATAAAGTTACCAATTTAGAAATAAACAACTCTGACATTTAATTGAAGGGCTGTAGTCTGAAGTCTTTACCTCCTTTATATGCACGTTTATCTAATCAGATTCAGGATACCCGTTAGAGGAATAGATTCCAAAATATTTTATTTTCAGTGCGTGTAAACCAGTTTTGAGCTGGAGTCGTTATTGGGTTTTAATCAGATCCATGGGTTCAGAAGCATTGATTTCTCCGAGACCCATTGAGTTTGGCACGTAAACCGTACATTTGTTTAATGATTAATGTTGATTGAATTTTAAATGGTGATTTTTTTTTTTCCTTTAGGCAAAAATAATAAAAAATGGAGTAAATAGCTGTAAGAATGCAAACAAAGCAGCATTCATACTGGACTGTTAACAATGAAGAAATATACCGTTTGTTTTCAAACACTGAATTCCATCAGAAAGCTAACAATTCTGAAACATTGGCCAGCTGGCTGTTCTTAGCAATACAATAATATCAAGTATGTCAGGAGATATGACTTCAATAATAAATAATATGTGGACTGCGGCCTGCAGGCATACAAAAACAGATAACAACTAAATCTTCAAATCTATGGTGCTAAAACTGTCAGCAGAGTACAGGAGGTATCTTGACTGTCGTGGAGTGTATTACTAAGTGAGTGAGAGGGTGGTTGCCCCGAGGAGTGGATATACCAATGTGTGATATTATACAGGTGCTGTATAAATCAATGCTCGCTATCCTTAACCAAGAACACGCAGGCATTGACAGGCAAGAAGGCGAGCAATGTAGGTGATCCTGTTTTATTAGTAGTTTGGATGTGAGCACTTACAAAGGATTTGATACACATGGAAAAAAAAAAATGTGGCAGTAGACCATTTCATTTCTTCAAATACACCCCTGTGTGGTTGTTACATTAAAATGAATTTCCATAGTAAAAATTTCAATTTGTCCATCACTTATGATAATGGAACTGCAATAGTTTAAATAGTTTTTTGCCACTTGTATTGCGTCACAATTGTTTTTTTTCTGATAAAATGTGCGTTCGCTTTATGTGCCTTTTGTGTGAGATGTATAATATTTGAGTGTAAAATCGAATCTGCTTGTGGGATACACTTTCACACTGTGGTTTACCATTTACTCAGCCAGTGAATGACTTTTCTCGTGTTCTGAACTTGCTCTCCCTTTGCCTCTGCCAGAGCCCCCTACCGGTGCTCCTGCTGGGGCGTTCGGCAGACCTGAGGCCCGGGGAGTTTGTGGTCGCCGTGGGTAGCCCCTTCTCGCTGCAGAACACAGTGACCACTGGCATCGTCAGCACCACCCAGCGTGGGGGCAAGGAACTAGGTCTCAAGGACTCAGACATGGAGTACATCCAGACTGATGCCATCATCAACGTGAGTCTGCCCTGCACACTCAAAACTCAAAATATCTTCACCACTAAAAGAAAAAATCGTTCTGTTCTGTAATTAAGCTGCTAAGAAATCCAATCCAATAATATCCTATGTTATGTGTATCATTCTCTATTGTTGTTTTTACTTAGCTTGTTTATTTTACAATGCTTATTAACCTATTCTAGCAATAGAACTCTATTCTAGTTGCCATTTTTCATCCACAGGGTTTGCTTCTGAAAAGATTTTGAAGTGAGGTGGCTTTAAAACTGACCACTAGGGGGTGTGCAGCTATAATTTCTGTGTATTCTTATATATTTATGTTACACTCAGGATTCGGTCTGGCACCGACAAAAATAACAAGGTTATTTGGGTCTTTGAGCAAATTATTTTGCTCAAATTGCGAAATGTAAAATACCAAACAAGCAACAAAATTGCAGATTGAGCAGCATCTTCAAAATCTGTTTGGGGACTGCATTTGCTCAAAGCACATTTCGCAATTTGATTATATCGCTTTACTCAAAGACCGCAGAAGCTGTCTCTTCCTTTCTGTTTCGTTCTTTGCTTGTTTGATATTTTCCAATTCACAATTTGAGCAAAATACTCAAATCGAGAAATTGTTATTTTTGTCGGGGAGTGTAGATCAATCTGCTGTGTAGAAATCGAATCACTTATGTAAGCGTGTTTTTTTACGCATTGAAATGGTAAATTTATACATTTTGATTTCGGAAAATAAATAATAAAAAATAAAAAAAGATTTCAAGTTAAGTTCAGAAGTAAAACTGCAAAGGATTGAATTTTATAATATTTCCTGTGTACATTTTTATTTTCAGTTTGGAAACTCCGGAGGACCCCTTGTTAACCTGGTAAGTTACTTTAAGTTTAAAACGTATATTTAAAATGTAACTGTGTACTTATTATTATTTTTTTTAATCACTTCACTTACTGTCTTACTCTATTCCTCCTCAAAAAATCAAATATTGCATCTCACAAGTTTAACCTGATCAGCTATAGGTATATATTCAGGGATCTTCCCAGGCCTTGTCAGCTGGGTGGGCCGCCCGCCTAAGTGGCTGTCGCCACCCAGTTGAAAAACCCTGAGCCGTCCATCTTGCAGATGGTACTGTGCCTTTAACGATAAGGAGTGATTGCGTTGCTAGCAGACTTGATCACTTGCACGTACTGGGTGAAAAAAAAAAACTTGGAACCACATGACAGCTGTGGGTATGTTTGAGGTGGTGAATTTGTAGAAGTTTTATGTAGGTTGTGCACCGTCTAAACGTCAGTTTATTTTTTTGTAGCCATCAGGTGGAATGGGTTATTTTTCACTTGGGGTCACTTAGAGGTTGCAGTGATTGTTTGAACTGAATTCATGACTTCATGCACGTAAGACCAACTCTCCACTAACAATCAAAGCTGTATTAGTACGAGTAGTGTTATGTCAGCACACAATAAGACCTACATATGGTGGACTGACATATTATTAAAAACAATGGTACAACAAATCACAGCTGGCCATCAGAGTATTGCCCCATAGGGTATCACATAAAACATTACACGTTTAAAACCCCAAAAGAGGCAAAAGAGAGAGTGCATTTACGTCACACATGCGTAATCACGGCCACACCATTGCCACGGATAACCCGAACTTCACTGTATGCTGAGTAGCACAGCATACTTTTGGGGGAACAGCTGAAGGGCCAGCTGCAAACTTCTGGGAGTGGGACGTGGTTCAGCTCTCACACTTCTCTGTCTGCGTGGGCTGCTCTGGAGGGGAACCAGGGCTTTTTAAACAGATCCCATGCGCAGAATCTGAGACCTGGACGTCATTGAGGATTGTTAGAAGGGTGTAATTTAAGACGGTTACTCAACTGATGACTGGCAAAGTTTGAGACAGTAAAGCAAAGACTGGGTTTGAAGCCAACACAGTATCTTGAAGGATTTTAATCCGCCTGTCTTGCGTCTATCCCTCCAGTAGTGCCAACTGTCCCTCTTAGGAATGGACTGTCCTTCAACTTGTCTTGTTGTCCCACAGCTGCTAACATTTAACATGTGGGGCTAGAAATGTCCCCTGTTTTCTAACCAATATAAGGAATCAATATGCAGAGTGGATGATCAATATTTTCTTTCTTTTGCATACTGATTGGGCTAATGAACAACCGATCAGAATAACTTTGACGTGCTGTGTAACTATACTTTTTCTCAGTATTAACAACTACTGTAATTGGTTGGCTAAACAAATGTAGGCTATACTGTATACTTGTTCATCTTCATAATGGTTCTCCAGAGGGAACACAATTCTCAACAAAAATCCAAGTACTGTAAATGTTTAGTTTAGTACATATGTTGTCTTAATATGAATTTCAATGAATGTGTTTTAAATGCTTTACCCATTTTGCCTACTGGGTCTTAATGTCAAGCTTCCAGGTATGAAAAATTCCGAGGGAAATGTGAGACAGAGGTAAATCAGGAATGTGGTCTTTTTTATGACTCACATGTAAAATTCTAAGAGCAATGTTTAAAATATGTGCAAAACGACTCACAACATTATTCCGGATATTCTGGACAGTTAGTCCATCATCATGCAGCTGCTGTAAATTAGTTTTGCTATGAATCACAGAGCACCTGCAAGTATCAGAAATATCACTGATATATATATATATATATATATATATGTGCATACTGTATTTTGAAGTTGTAGTGAGCGATAAGGTTTAAAATATATATATATACTGTATATAGGATATATACGTATGTATCCTGTATTGTCTGTATTGAAGTTGTACAGTGTATTTTGATGTTTGTATAAAATCAATACATTTCTTAACTTTTACGAGGGAGATTTCTCTTCTGAGGACTGTAGTATCCAGATCTGGCTCCCTCTTGCAGCAATGCGGGTGAATGTGTTTTGTGAGAGCAGAAAACAAGAAGGATCTGGATCTGCTACGATGCTTAGAAAAGAAATTCTCTTTCTCCTGGCAAATGCTCCTGAGTAAAAGTAGAGAAATGTATTGACCAGATGATATGAAAATATGAAAACAACAGGGATTAAGCTGGAAAAAAAGGAGAAGAGATGCATTTCTTGTGTGACTTTCTGATTCTCTGTAACTTAATCAGACTGCATGATATGATTACAATTATTATTAACTTTGATATCTGGATAAGGAGGCTCTGTGTGGTCTGGTGGTTAAGAAAAGTGCTTGTAATTAGGAGTTCCCCGGTTCAAATCCCAGCTCAATCACTGACTCACTGTGTGACCTTGAGCAAGTCACTTAACTTCCTTGTGCTCTGTCTTTCGGATGAGACGTTGTTATAAGTGACTATGCAGCTGATGCATAGTTCACACACCCTAATCTCTGTAAGTCGCCTTTGATAAAGGTTGCTAAATAAACAAATAATAATAATAATATCTTTGCCCCAGTCATAATCAGGCAGTTTTCAGCTGTTCATAAACTTTAAAAAAATGAGTTATCACATTAAGTAACAAAGCCTCTGTAACCTACAGTTACAGTAAAACCCTGACTATCCAAACCCCTCAGCCCTCAATCTCGGTTATTAACAGAACAGTTCTGTATATTATATATTTACCGGTTCAAGAGGTTCAATTATATTTTTAGGAGGTTTCTTGATTGTAAAAGTAATAAACAGTTCCACAGTGTCATTACATTATCTGAACTATTTGATTATCCAAACACCTGCTGGTCTCAATTGCAGGCGTTTGGATAATAGAGGTTTTATTGTACATATTTAACATAGTCTAAAATGTCATTAATATCAAAACCGCCATGTGGGAACCTGCCTTTTTAGCTTTATGTTATTCTTCCTAAGCTATAACAGGGCTTAGAAGTGTCATTTAATTCTAATAACATAATCTATCATTAATGTAAAAGGGGCGTATGTAACAGGGCGGACCCCACAAGCCTCACTAAAGAGACTTGTTTAGTTAGTTAGAGGCTTATGATTGACTGTTTAAAGTTATGGATGATTAACAGGGAATAATGGAGAATTTTATTAAAAAGATTTTGCTGACAAAATCAATAGATTTCACAACAGCAGTGAATAAGCTCATCTAGAACTAAAACACTCAACAGTGCTACATTGAGAGATACTGAAAAAACAAACAAAAAACAAATCGTTCAATGACAAACTTATCTGCCAGAAGTCTTTTTCAATATCTACAATGTTCAAATATGTTTTGATTCCTACACTTATATCACTGCATGAGGTGATGTTGGCTCCACCCCAAGTGATAAGTGTGAAGGGTCTGTTTGTCCCATTAAGGGGAACGTGTATACACTGATTCTGCATGTTTTCCACATTTTGCTTTTTCCCTTGCCTGCTTGACCTGCTGTAACCCAGTACCATTGATACTCAGCGCTATTCACAGCATAAGGTTTCTTCTGGTGTTTCAAGAGCAACACAATCTGCCTGCTACCATTTCTGGAATAAGATAGTAATATGCAACATTATTTATAGTAATAGCTGATATGTCCAACATGGGCTTATAAGGGAACAGCATGATGTAAAGCAATATGTTTGTTTTAAGGATGGTGAAGTCATCGGTATGAACACCTTGAAGGTGACGGCTGGAATATCCTTCGCAATCCCTGCAGACAAAATACGACAGTTCCTTGTTGAATCCTACGATCGACAAATAAAAGGTAAGATCAGTCGCAGGACAAGATCTCAACACATGGTTGCAGCGAGTTGTTTATAGACATGTAACAGGCTTGTTTTTTATTTACTTACAGGAAAGACCCTTTCAAAAAAGAAATACATGGGAGTCAGAATGCTTCAGCTTTCTTCCAAGTACGTCCAAAAATAATTAATATATTATTAAGTTATTGAGGAGAGAGATATACTGTACGCTACCCAAGTTAAAAAAAAAAAATCTAAACGCATTCATTCATTTTTTAAATTTTATTTTCATCTTCAAACTGGATACGAAATGGATGTCGAAATCTGACATTTCAAAATGCACGCCATGGAGGCGAAATACGCAAATTAATTTGAATTAAATGTAAAATGTATTCTATGACAAACAAAGGTTTTATCAACTTTGGCTTGTTGAAAAATAATAATTTGACTCCAAGGAATTAGGAATGCGATAAGACAATCTTAAAAACAGGCTGAAATATCAATAAAGATTTTGGTCATTAATAAAGTATAAGGAATAAGCAGCTGGTTTCGGCTTGGACGACCATATCTAAGGTAACATTAGGTAACCCAAGATTAATAGAGTCTGTAAAACCAAACAATGAAGTATGGAAGAAATAAAGCATACACAATTTCAAATGTTAGTGTACTGGCTTGAGTTTTTATGTTATAATAATGATAATAATGATAATATGAATTACCAGAAAGTGGTGTTTTACATCAGCACTGTTTTTTCCATTGCTTTTTTTTTTGTAGTCTAATCAGAGAGCTCAGGGACCGTGACAAGGATTTTCCAGACGTGACTTCCGGAGTGTTTGTGTACGAAGTGATTCCTGGGACAGCAGCTGAGAGGTGAGGGGCTGCCTGTAGCATCTCTGGGCAAACAAACAGCAAAGGCCAGACAGCTCTGCAATGCGCTCATTTATACAGGGTGCTTAGGTTATCTTTGCAATGTATCTGTTGGTTTCACAGACCCCGATTAGCACCAATACAAGAGGCTGGACTATCTAATGTTAGGTACGGTAGTCCAAGATTAGGACTAATAGGGGTCGATGAAACACGTTGTTTATTTCCGTTGTTTTAATAGTATTTAAATATGCAGTATCCTATAAGGGGGAAAAGGGTACATTATTTGTTTTTATTAACATTTTCTTCTTTTGCTTCCTTGTGATAATTCATCCATAACTATAAAACACCACAATGGTGGTAGTGTAAACAATACTTACACAATCCAATCACAAATATGTTAAGTCTTTTTCAATGTTTTCCCTGAGTTTAAACAGGCATTCAAACACCACTGTTGCTGCAGAGTAACAAGAGTAAGCCAGTGTTATTCATAGAGAAAGCTTCAAATAAGCCTGTGGGCCTGCATGTAAAACTACCTTTGGCAATATAAACAAACCAGAGACTGATAAAAGTATATATACTGATTACCCTCTGATGAAGATGAATATCTGTGTCTAAAGTTGTTTCTTTTGTGATGAGGCTGCACATTATTTGGCTGTGAAGCACCATTTGATCAGCTAATTGACCAAAACATTCAAATTGAACCCATCAGGGATATATGAGCAAGTAAATGATGAATGACAACTCTTTATTAAAATTGATCATTCGTACTCTTCAGCAATACAGTTGAGACCCAATAAATGTAGGCTTATGAAGGAAAAAAACAACACATCAGCCAGACATGAGTCAGTTTACAAGCGGTGCGATCTGAGGAGTGGTGGCCTTGGGCCCCTGCTGAACAAAAATGCAAAACCAAGGATTTTTTCATGAATTCTGCTTCAATCAAATCGAAATTGGCTGCTTTAAAAAAAAAAAAAAATCTGTGTACCGGTGCCTAGACATCATGCAAACTAATCACAAACAGGCAAAGGTTCGGAAACACGTGTTATCTGGATGGTAGATGTTTTTTCAATATGGAGGAATCGTATAAAACCAAATGTAGAATGAGTTAATGCAAAATGTTGTTTTGTTCCAATTGTATGTAGATGGTCTGAAAAAATGACAACTTGATTGGCTGTTATAATTTTAATTCATATAATTCATTGAACACAGGGAATACAAAGGAACTGGTTTCCATTAGTTGAACAAAAAATATTAATCAAAAATCTAATTAAAATACACAGAACATATATAGTCCGCAGCAGACCAATAAGTAGCCAGTTGCTAAAAGGAGATGCACAGGAGCAAAAGCAGTCGAGGTTGAAATAGAAAATCAGCAACCAATACAAGGAAGCAATTTATGGGACTGCTGCTTGATGATTTGATCGTTGCTGTATCTCTGGTATATTCTCTGTATTACTTGTTATATTGACTTGAAACTTGGAAGGTATAACAAATACCAATTTATTGAGTGGCTATCTGTACCATATGGCTGTCTCGATTGCTCCAAAATGGGTAAATAAATTGCTTTCAAAAGGACAAAAGGTCTACCTGTAAAATGGGGATTTTGCTACAAGTGACAGCCAAAATGAAATATTTGCTATGGAAGTTGTTTCACCATTAATGGATGTATAGGGAATAGGGAATATTTGCAAAAAATAGCTTGTCTATAATGGCCATTATTATTTTTACCCCCAAATGTATTTGCCCTTTTGTGCAATTTTGCTAATTTTAAGGAAATTTCCCCTAATTTGCATCGAATGTGAGCCTCATCCTGAAGAATTAAGTTGTTTTAAGATGGCACTCCTGTTAAAAAACAAAATGTATGCAGACAACAATGTACGAAGAGATTTGAGTTGATTTCTGCAAATACACCCTATTCTAGATCCATTTAAGGTGAAACAACTTCTGTAGTAAATATTGCCGTCACGCGTAGGCAAAATTGCCATCTTATAAACCCATGTCCTTTTATTGAGCCATGACTTATCATATAAAATTTGTTCCACAGCTCCGGCATGAAGGACCATGATGTGATCATCAGCATTAACAGCCAAACAGTCAAAATAACCGAGGATGTTAGCAAAGCTGTACAATCAGAGAGCATCCTGTCTGTGGTGGTGCGCAGAGGGAACGAAGATGTGATGCTCACTGTTGTTCCAGAGGAGATCGACTGAAACCAGAAATCAGTTTTATTTTCCCTGTACTGCTGCATTATACCATACTTACTGGATTGCAACATGCTCCGGTTTATAATACAGATCAAAGTTTTCGTGATCTCTTTGATGTGCATACTGTTCATTATTCCTAGCAAACAATTATATGGAACCCCCCCTTGTTATGGTTTGTATTTGCACATCACATATTGCCACTGCTATAACAGTAAGAAGTACCCTTAGATAAGAACTATTGTAAGTATTTGTTAATCATGGTGTGCTATTATTATTGTTTTAAAATGCTATCAAAATGTACTCATTGTCCCTGGATTTTAAAATGATTTATACAGTGGTCATGACATGGCAGCCAGTTGATCTATATCACTTATCTACAGATTATAATAGAATAAGAAATGGCAATGAATGGTTGAATGAAAATACGGCAAGTAATGTTTAAGACATACGTCAATAGGTAAGCAAATGAGTTGTTCGTATCATAAAATATTTTTTGTGTAAAAATGTAGGTGCAGTGTACATGCAAAGTGACACCTTAATATATGCCTAATGCCTTATACTCTCAACAACCTGTGATAATTCCTTCTAATTCCAAGTTTAATACCATTACACTTAGAGAAGCAGTTTTCCATAACAAACTTGATATAGTTCTGAAATCACAAGTAAACTTTATTATTGTCCCCCAAAGAAATCAGTAGTCTTTACAGGTTTTCACTTATTGCAAAATAAATGACCAACGTCCAGGTTAGGTTACACGACATTCCCCAAACTTGACCCCCCCAAAAAAGGACAAGTAAAACACACATCGTTCATAAAATGCCATTTGCAACATGTTGTGTCAGTGCCTCAGAGTTTCATGCATTTAAATGAGGATTTTTTTCCCACTTATCTACACACCATACTCCACACTGTTAAGGAGAAAAAAGTTTTTATTGAGAAAAAAAAATTATATATTAAAAATACAAAACTGAAAGATCATAATTGGATAAGTCTCCACCCCCCTGAGTTAATACTTGGTGGAAGCACCTTTGGCAGCAATTACAGCTGTGAGTCTGTTGGGATAGGTCTCTACCAACTTTGCACACCTAGATTTGGCAATATTTGACCATTCTTCTTTACAAAACTGTTCAAGCGCTGTCAAGTTCTTTGGGGAGCGTTGATGGACAAAAATCTTCAAGTCATTCCACAAATTTTCAATTGGATTTAGGTCAGGGCTCTGACTGGGCCACTCAAGGACATTTACCTTTTTGTTCCTTAGCCACTCCAGTGTAGCTTTGGCTGTGTGCTTTGGGTCGTTGTCATGCTGAAAGGTGAACTTCTGTCCCAGTTTCAGCTTTCTTGCAGAGAGCAGCAGGCTTTCTTTGCTTTTCTTTGCGCAGAGGGAACGAAGATGTGATGTATTAGGTCCTCTGCTTTTCCTAATCTACATTAATGATTTAGATTCTGGTATAGTAAGCAAACTTGTTAAATTTGCAGACGACACAAAAATAGGAGGAGTGGCAAACACTGTTGCAGCCACAAAGGTCATTCAAAATGATCTATATAGCATTCAGAACTGGGCAGACACATGGCAAATTACATTTAATAGAGAAAAGTGTAAGGTACTGCACGCAGGCATTAAAAATGTGCATTATAAATATCATATGGGAGATACTCAAATTGAAGAAGGAATCTATGAAAAAGACCTAGGAGTTTATGTTGACTCAGAAATGTCTTCATCTAGACAGTATGGGGAAGCTATAAAAAAGGCCAACAAGATGCTCAGATATATTGAGAAGTGTTGAATTTAAATGAAGGGAAGTAATGTTAAAACTTTACAATGCATTAGTAAGACCTCACCTAGAATATTGTGTTCAGTTCTGGTCACCTCGTTACAAAAAGGATATTGCTGCTCTAGAAAGAGTGCAAAGAGGGGCCAGAATTATCCTGGGTTTAAAAGGCATGCCGTATGCAGACAAGCTAAAAGAATTGAATCTATTCAGTCTTGAACAAAGAAGACTGCTGTGATCTGATTCAAGCATTCAAAATTCTAAAAAGGTATTGACAATGTCGACCCAGGGGACTTTCGACCTGAAAAAAGAAACAAGGATCTGGGGTCAGAAATGAAGATTAGATAAAGGAGGCACTTTTTTTACACAGAGAATTGTGAGGGTCTGGAACCAACTCCCCAGTAATGTTGTTGAAGCCGACATTCTGGAATCCTTCAAGCAGCTGCTTGATGAGATTCTGGGATCAATAAGCGACTAACAACCAAACGAGCAAGATGGGCCGAATGGCCTCCTCTTGTTTGTAAACTTCCTTATATTCTTATAAAAGTTGCATGCGAGACGCATGCATTACCTATAAAATCAAGCTCAATGAACAAATACAACGTGAATTTGTATAGTTTTTAAATGAAAATCTATTTTATTGGCATTCCAGTACTTTCATTTTTAGGACTACACCACTGGCAACCAACTGCACCAATAAGCCAAAAGCAAAGCGCTGGAATCAATATTGATGAAGAAAAACATGAAGAAAAAAAAAAATGAAGACAAAAATTGTCTTGGAAATTGGAGTGGAAAGACTTAATCTGGCTTCATAGGTCATGTTCTGCTTTGTTTGCCGTCAGTTTCCCAGACAGATAAACAGCTTTTTTTTGTTGGGAAATTAACATTTCGTTTACATCATATCCAGTCTCACAGTATAGTTCGCAAGAATGCAGGTGTTTGTCTGCTGTGACAGCAGTGAAAAACGATACCCTTATATGCTGTACGGAAGCTGAACAGGACTGAATTGTTAATTTTTCATTTGAAATACTCTATGTTCAGGTCAGAAATGCCATTCCAATTTTTACAGGACTCGTTGGTATCAGCAGTAATACTGGTGTGGACTTGGGAGAGGTACACAAGAGACAATGCTCCGAGAAGGATTATTATTATTATTTGCAGTTTTGCTTATGAAAAATTATTTGTACACTACATTTTCAAATCTTGAATTCAGAATTTATTTTCTCACAAGCATATAGTGCATACAGTTAAAACTGTATCCAGGCCAGTAAACACACTACCTCAGTGGTACAGTAGTTCAAAATCTAAACGTAGAGCCCAGGGGGATTCACTATTGCACATCAGAGCCTTGAAACCAGTCTGAAACTTCCTGATATATTTGTATAAAAATCAGACTTCCCCCTTCCTTCTTATACACGGTTATCTTCCACTGTAAATAAGTGGCCCCCCCTATCAGTTTTTAGATCTCCCGACAAGTGAATCATTCCTCCATTGAAGAATGTTCTGTGCAGATAAAAAAAAATCTAATTCAAACTTTTATCGACAGGGAGAAACATAGACATAGCATTCTATCCTTAGATAATGTTTTTTTAGTTTATTTTTAAATATGCAAAGTGTAATTCCAAAACCACCAAAAGCTTGTGGAGTCTTGTATATTTTAGTAGTCTTTATAATCAAAAGGGAAGAACAGTACACTGCAACAGAAAAAACAATTATCACAGATTTAACTAAACAAATCAACAAGCCACCTACATATAACCAATCCATAATATTGTCAGACAGACACACACATATATATTCTGTTAATTATGTTCCGTCCCCACATGTACACTGCCAGACCACTTTATTAGGACCTGTTTATTAGAGTGATCATGTGAACGGTGATCCCAACAGCATTGAGAGAGACGATAGTGGGTGCATGTCAAGCATGTGCCAGAATAGCAATGGTCATGTTGACAGACTGTATCAGAGTGTCAGCAATGGTAAAAAGAATGGGAATGCACTCGCCAAGAGAGACAGCAGCTAGTGACAGACAGGGGCAGTTAGAGAGGCCTGTCAAGTCCAAAATATGTGTGACTGAACAGATTAACATCCCTTCTGAAACCTTACAGCAGGTGATCAGGGCTTGGCCCAAACCGATATTTGATACACGTCCTAATAAACTGGCATGGCAGCTTTTGTTGCAACAAACCCTTTATCGTGTTTCGCCTTGAACCCAGTGTTACAGCTAGGGTGGGTGCTGAGCCACAAGCAGGTAAAGTGACTCACCCCAGGTCCCACAGTACAGCTGTTGGCTCCCAGTGCCTTTTACAGATAAGATATTCAGCTTTTATTCATAATGAACGTTCAGACCGATTTCAATTGTTGATCGTTTCTCCTTTGTCTGTTCAGGGCTGCTGATCCATTCTCTCCACTGTATGCACGTTGTTTTGTACACAGCAGTTGGGGCTCGTAACGTTTCTAACAAATAGAAATGTATTGCCTCTACCAGCTGATCCAGTTCACAACTCTCTGTCCTCATTCTAGTTTGGTTTTTAGTAAAAAGTGCACCAATTGCTGCCGTCACTGGGCATGAGTCCTCCGGTGATTAGCAATATGAGATCCACAAACCACCAGATGCCCAAACCTCCGAGTGTCAGCAGCTTCCCCACAGCGGTGCCAGTGTGACCCAGGCAAAACCGGTCCACTCCAAAACAGCCCAGGAAGAAGGAGTAGAGCAGGGTGGTTATGAAGTAATGCCCTGTGTACCTGAAATGAAAACAGCAACAATCATAATATTAAAAAAAAGCAACGACCAACATCTTGGTCACCAAACTGAGAAAAAGAAGCAAAAGACTTTATTGTAATATAAATTGAGCACGAAAGCCACACAACAGGAAGAAACTAAATTGCACAAATTCATCTGGGTTATGCTTAACAACCAACTTGAAAATATGTAGTTATGATTACAGATTTATTTATTTTTTTAAATATTGCTTTGTTTGAATTAGCTGGAAAAAAGTACAATTCGTACCCTATTATAGTAATACATCTATTAACACGAAACCCAATCAAATTACCTATGAAAGAAAGGAGAGAAAAAAATTCTGTACAGTAAAATGTGTTATTTCTTCCAAGTTTAATGTATGCAGTTTTTATTCATTATGTCATTCGTACACATTTCCATTGAATCTTTGAACAAATACGAATATGGTCATATTTGCTACCCAATACACCAAAACAGTGTTTTGAATATTTCTCCCAGCAAACAGATTCATGTCATTTTTGACAAAGCAAAAACAGAGGTTGAACTGGGTTGCTGATGTAGCTAGTTCATTTTTATGTACAGTGTAGTGCAAGTAAACTGTTTAAAAATCTAATTTCACTGAAATTAAATATTCCACCAAGCAGAATGACAGTGCACTAAATGTCTCCCTCTAGTGGTCAACTCATGTCAAAACCAAGGTATGGAATCCACTGCTTCTTTATAAGTACATGCATACAGTACAGTGGACACTAATTTATCCATTCACCACAAACAGGTGTATCAAAATACTGCAGATCAATAATCCATATTATTGTTATATTTAAAAAAAAACAAAAAAAAACACAACAGATTATCTGGCTTGTACTCTGGCTTGTACCCATGTGGTTTTGTAACATGACATTTTATTGCATACAATTGATTGCGATACACTTCTGCAATTAAATACTTACTTGATGCATGGCTTGTTTCCTCGTCGAAACTCTCTCTCTCCAGCACACTCAATCCTATCCAGAGCTCTGCACACTACCTCTGAATGCTCAACATCTCTGTATGCTTGCCCTCCAAACTACAGAATCAAAAAAAAAAAAAAAAAGCAAAAGCAAAAAGACACAGACCTTTATTATTGACTATGTGATGTCATAGCAATGGCGATACCTCAGGTCAGCGCCACGCAGGGGCGTGTGTGTGTTGATATGGTATTATAAATACAGAGCATTACACTCACTCGCCATTTAAATGAAAGTCCATATGCTGTGGAGCTTTTTAAAACAGAAGTCCCAGGTCGTGTTCTTTACAGACCTTCATGAGTTATATCAAAGACATTGCATTGTCCGATTCCCAAAACAGGCTCAATGTGGTGTACAAATAAATCGTACTGCATTTCAGGAACTCTGCATTAATTCTTGATTCAGCTTCACAAGTGCTTTCCCTTTAGTATATTAACAGTCTTCAGTTTTCAAGATAGGACGTGGCTGGGACTGTTTGTCTACTTTTCTGATTAAATGATTCTGTCGATCTCACTTATTGCAACATCAAGCTCATGGAAAAAAAACTATCGACTTTATATTTCTCTTGCAAAGGTTAAACAACGTAGGATTCTAGCTGTGCGAGTCCCGTTCAAGTGTTTTTGTCAGGTACCTTCAGTTCATTAGCGCGATTTTCAGCTTTTAAAAAGTACTCGCAGAACTAACTTTCTGTCTGTTCTCAAGCTGCGCAAAACTTTTAAACAGCTCTCTACGACACTTGCTGCACTGGCTAAATCAACGTTCTCCCTCTGCAAAAAACTGCTACCATAAAATAGCACAATTTTAAAAAATTGGCTGTTTTTCCACTAATTGTACTACTGCAGCTGGACTCAAACATTAAGTGGACATGAATACACGCGCATCCTTAACTGCACTTATTGAGGAACGTGTGCAAACCGAGTACAAGCACGTCTATAACTGCACGTTATAAGGAAATACATTCAGTTTGTGAGTGTCAGTGACAAATTTCAAACACAATACATTGATAAGCATAAATCAATATGTTGGGAGATGATTATTGGAGGGAGCAATGCATCTGCTTGCCCCCCTTGTGCACGCCCCTGGCACCACGGTTCCCTTTAAACCTATTTTTGTTTGTTTTATTACAAATTACTTCACAGTCCTTGCACAATCTCAATATGGCACTCCAATGTGTGTGTCGTAGTCGGATATTGCCACTTACTGGACTGTTTGAAGGCACTTGACTTTGCCTCATAATGCAAGCCCACAACTACACACATCCTGGAGTGCTATATTGCTTAATTAAAGACTATAGCACAAACTTGACAGCTGTAGCATGGTTATTGATGGGCTTGAAAATTAGGTCTAGCTCTGAAGTTAGAAATCTCAGAGTTATTTTTGTCCCTAGTCTAACCTTGGAGAAGCATATGTCTGGAGTGTCACCAAGGGGTCATTTTTCCAGCTACATAACATTGCCCGACTACAACCTATTCTTTCTCTACCTAATGCGGAGAAGCTAGCGCATGCTTTTGTCTCATCCCAACTCAATTATTGCAATGCACTGCTTGTTGGCATCTCAAAAAAAGCTCTCAGTAGCTGCAGTATGTTCAGAACCCGACTGCTCGCGTCATAATTAGATCTAAATCCTGTGAGGACATAGAACACCTGTTCAGGTATCACTGCACTGCATTGGCTGCCTATTAGAGTAGGATTTGATTTTAATTGTTGTGGCCTATTAGGCCTTGAATGGGTTAGCTCCAAGTTACATTTCAGACCTATTAGCCAATTACATTCCTGTGTGCAACTTGCGATCTGCAGCCTCTGGACTTTTAGGTGTCCCCAAAACCAGGCTCCACTGTATGAGTGACAGGGCTTCTTGCAGTTACGCACCTAGACTCTGGAACGCTCTTCCCATGGTAATTAAGAACTCTGGAAGTGTTGGCATTTTCGCCTATTTAAACGTTATTTGTTTGTATGTGTTTAATTGTAAACGAACCTTGTGATGTTTTACATAAAAAGGCGATATATAAAATAAAGACTATTATTCGTAAGAAAATAGTATTAAATGTAGCATTGATACACGGTTAGTTACAAAAACCAATCCTCAGAGTTGGGGAACATTGTCAGAGCAGAAGGAAGCAAGTTTTCTTCCAGGACAACCTTGTCCTTGGCTTGATTCATGCGTCCTTCACAAAGACAAATCTGCCCGATTCCAGCCTTGCTGAAACACCCCCAGATGAGTCCAATTTTCAGCTTTGCCCAACACCTGGTCGTCTAATGGTTAGACTGAGACCTGGAGAGGCCTACAAGCCACAGTGTCTCGCACCCACTGTGAAATGTGGTGGAGGATCGGTGATGATCTGGGGGTGCTTCAGCAAGGCTGGAATCGGGCAGCTTTGGCATGAATCAAGCCAAGTACAAGTTTGTCCTGGAAGAAAACTTGCTTCCTTCTGCTCTGACAATGTTCCCCAACTCTGAGGATTGGTTTTTCCAGCAGGACAATGCTCCATGCCACACAGCCAGGTCAATCAAGGTGTGGATGGACGACCACCAGATCAAGACCCTGTCATGGCCAGCCCAATCTCCAGACCTGAACCCCATTGAAAACTTCTGGAATGTGATCAAGAGGAAGATGGATGGTCACAAGCCATCAAACAAAGCCGAGCTGCTTGAATTTTTTAGCCAGGAGTGGCATAAAGTCACCCAACATCAATGTGAAAGACTGGTGGAGAGCATGCCAAGACGCATGAAAGCTGTGCTTGAAAATCAGGGTTATTCCACCAAATATTGATTTCTGAACTCTTCCTAAGTTAAAGCATTAGTATTGTGTTGTTTAAAAATGAATATGAACTTATTTTCTTTACATTATTCGAGGTCTGACAACACTGCATCTTTTTTGTTATTTTGACCAGTTGTCATTTTCTGCAAATACATGCTCTAAATGACAATATTTTTATTTGGAATTTGGGAGAAATGTTGTCAGTAGTTTATAGAATAAAACAAAAATGTTCATTTTACCCAAATACATACCTATAAATAGTAAAACCAGAGAAACTGATAATTTTGCAGTGGTCTCTTAATTTTTTCCAGAGCTGTATATTATATATATTATATTATATATATATATATATATATATATATATATATATATATATATATATATATATATATATATATATATACACACACACACACATGTATATACATTTGCACATCTTGGCGATCTCACACAAGTCCATGAATAAATAACACAGGGCTATTCAGAATACATGCCCACTCACTATGATTATGTACAGTAGTATAGATTGTTTCACACATACCTTTACACAGCCATGGCCAAGTTCATTCCTAGCAGTTGCATTTCCAGCATGATCCACCGGCTCATCACACTCTATAAACTCATCTGGCCTTCAACGAGGGAAAAACAAACAAATATTATAGCACTGCATAAAGGGAATCCCACAAGTCAGACATTACAGACAATATATTATATCGTGGATAACCTGTTCTCTGTTAAGACGTAGTCACACATCAAAATGGTCTGAACGTGTTCATCTTTGTCTAAAGATACTGTATTCCACACCTGAAACAAACTTAGCCAACCAGCATTCATAATAAACATAAGTATGCCTTTGATGCCTGACTTATAGGACACCCTGCAGATTAAATTGTGGTGTTATTCAGGAATGGAATTAAGGATCCCATCGCGAATGGTCTGATAAATCCTGATTTTTACAAGCAGTTTAATGAGACACATCTGAGCTTGTTACCTATACACCAAATCTAATCAAGCTTTAACAATACCTGGAATGCGTGGAACTGCTACCGTGTTCGGAGTATCATTTCCATCCCTGCTATTCGAGAATAAGGGCTTTCGTTGGTAACTGGCCAGATTCCAATTCACCAAAAACCTAAGAAACGAATACTTACAGATAGCTGCACAGAACCCATGGTGAATATGGGTCTTTGTACTCCCACATATCTGACCGGTCGCTCGGCGGGGTATTTGATGATGACGACGAGCCATTCTCCTCCTGGTCACTGATTCCTGATGAAGTTCCGCGGGTGCCATCTCTGGAGGAAGCCGCTGATGTTGTATTTTGGGAATAAATTCCACCTAAACACTGCAGCAATAGGACAGCCACAAGCAACAAAACCTGCCCGCACAGCAAAATGTAGTTCACAGAAACCCTAAACATATTTTCTTTCTTACTTAATTAAACAGATTGACCGTACTGTTTCGAGGCTAAACGCATATTAAAACAGCAATCTCGAGGTTGCTCCCACAGCGGAAGTAAGGCCTGTGTCAACAAACTCTTCTCGGCTGACTGCAAAATTGAATTTTTAATATTTAAAAAAAATGTTTGGATTGATTTTAAAAACTACTAAAATAACAGCCAATAAAATGTTCGCAAAAAAGTGCCCTTTTACCGAGTTCTGGAGTTAAATCCACATTACTACAGACACTGCACAACTCCAACGGAGAGACCCACAAGCTGTGTCGTAAGTAGGCGGGGAAACGAGTCTATGGAGGCGCGGTTTTAAAATCACAAATATGAATATTCATGATATGGAAAGGCACGAAACATTCGTTGATATTGACTAGTTGGATAGTTTTATTTTATTTATTTATTTTTTATTAATACTTCAATACTTCAAATTAGAATTTGGGTCGGTACAGAGCAGAATTCCATTTGGTAACAAATCGTTGGAAAATCTTTGGAAAAACGCTCAAACTGGACTGCAAGGTAGGTTTTCCGAGTGTACATAAGAGTGTAAGTAAACAGACAAACACCAATCTCTCACTGGTGCCTGTTAAACAGCGGAGGTGAACCCTCGTGAAGGCATAACTGGTCATATCCAAATCGGCATGAGAGAAAATATATGTTTTAAAGTGTTTATGTGAACAAAAACAAAGCATCCTGGTTAGTGAAGAAGTGAAAAAAACTTTTTTAATTGCCTTTTTTTTTTACAATGCATTGTGTAATAAGCAAAAGGTTTGTAATAGACCTAGTACATGCAATGCGCATGCGTACAGATTGTCGGACCCAGCTGTCAGTATCTGTACCTCATCCACTGACATGAAATTATTTTACAAAGACATGCAATACCTTTTTGTATCCGACTTTTAGGTGAAGGGACCACTGTTAAAATAATGACCCCAAACAGTTATACAGTAAGTTATGAAAACAACATGGAAAGCAATGACAACATCCCCGGACTTTTCATAGTCAATATGCTGCATTATGTCTTCCACTTTTATATTGACAGTCGAGTGGCAGTGTATTTGTTTATTCTACTGACACTCACATGCCAGTAGTGACCTTGATAAATTATACATACATTTACAGCTTTACATTTCCCAGTTTAATTGTTTTTAATGATTTTATGCTATGCGATATTTTGCTAGCAAAGTGTCATACCACTCAAAGGTGTTGGCTCTTATTTCTACAACGACACATTTGTCTGGGAAAAAAAAAAAAATATATATATATATATACAGTACTGTGCAAAAGTTTTAGGCAGGTGTGAAAAAATGCTGTAAAGTAAGAATGCTTTCAAAAATAGACATGTTAATAGATTATATTTATCAATTAACTAAATGCAAAGTGAGTGAACAGAAGAAAAATCTAAATCAAATCCATATTTGGTGTGACCACCCTTTGCCTTCAAAACAGCATCAAGCATCAATTCTTCTAGGTACACTTGCACACAGTTTTTGAAGGAACTCGGCAGGTAGGTTGGCCCAAACATCTTGGAGAACTAACCACAGTTCTTCTGTGGATTTAGGCAGCCTCAGTTGCTTCTCTCTCTTCATGTAATCCCAGACAGACTCGATGATGTTGAGATCAGGGCTCTGTGGGGCCATACCATCACTTCCAGGACTCCTTGTTCTTCTTTACGCTGAAGATAGTTCTTAATGACTTTCGCTGTATGTTTGGGGTCGTTGTCATGCTGCAGAATAAATTTGGGGCCAATCAGATGCCTCCCTGATGGTATTGCATGATGGATAAGTATCTGCCTGTACTCAGCATTGAGGAGACCATTAATTCTGACCAAATTCCCAACTCCATTTGCAGAAATGCAGCCCCAAACTTGCAAGGAACCTCCACCATGCTTCACTGTTGCCTGCAGACGGCTCATTCGGTATGCGCTCTCCAGCCCTTCGGTGAACAAACTGCCTTCTGCTACAGCCAAATATTTCAAATTTTGATTCATCAGTCCAGAGCACCTGCTGCCATTTTTCTGCACCCCAGTTCCTGTGTTTTCGTGCATAGTTGAGTCGCTTGGCCTTGTTTCCACGTCGGAGGTATGGCTTTTGGCGCAAGTCTTCCATGAAGGCCACTTCTGACCAGACTTCTCGGACAGTAGATGGGTGTACCAGGGTCCCACTGTTTTCTGCAGTTCTGAGCTGATGGCACTGCTGGACATCTTCCGATTGCGAAGGGAAGTGAGCATGATGTGTCTTTCATCTGCTGCAGTAAGTTTCCTTGGCCGACCAGTGCGTCTACGGTCCTCAACGTTGCCCGTTTCTTTGTGCTTCTTCAAAAGAGCTTGGACAGCACATCTGGAAACCCCTGTCTGCCTTGAAATTTCTGCCTGGGAGAGACCTTGCTGATGCAGTATAACTACCTTGTGTCTTGTTGCTGTGCTCAGTCTTGCCATGGTGTATGACTTTTGACAGTAAACTGTCTTCAGCAACCTCACCTTGTTAGCTGAGTTTGGCTGTTCCTCACCCAGTTTTATTCCTCCTACACAGCTGTTTCTGTTTCAGTTAATGATTGTGTTTCAACCTACATATTGAATTGATGATCATTAGCACCTGTTTGGTATAATTGTTTAATCATACACCTGACTATATGCCTACAAAATCCCTGACTTTGTGCAAGTGTACCTAGAAGAATTGATGCTGTTTTGAAGGCAAAGGGTTGTCACACCAAATATGGATTTGATTTAGATTTTTCTTCTGTTCACTCACTTTGCATTTAGTTAATTGATAAATATAATCTATTAACATGTCTATTTTTGAAAGCATTCTTACTTTACAGCATTTTTTCACACCTGCCTAAAACTTTTGCACAGTACTGTGTGTATATATATATATATATATATATATATATATATATATATATATATATATATATATATATAAAACCCTCTAAAATACACATTGCATGTCTAAGTTATTTATATGTTCGATAACTTTTTAGGTGCATTTTTTACTCTCTGAAAAAATTGCGCTAATGACATTTTGGAGTCATTCGCTTTGAGAATCTAGCCCTTTGTCTGATGCAGCCTATGGCAGGTTACAAGAACTGAATGAAAGCTGTATATAAAACCATTTTGATTGGGAAAAGCAGATTTAGATACAAATAATAACTCAATCTTGGAGAATCACTGAAAATGATTACAATCACCATGAAACAGTAAGGGAACTGCAAAAAAAAAATTATAATGGCTTGTGACATTTTCTATAGAGATGTTTCTGGAGTTGTTGTATGTTTGACCCCAACTTAACAAAAATGTAGTACTTTATCCCACACGAATGAATGAAAGAATGAATGATCGGAGGCTGTGTGGTCCAGTGGTTAAAGAAACAGGCTTGTAACCAGAAGGTCCCTGGTTCAAATCCCACCTCAGCCACTGACTATATTGTGTGACCCTGAGCAAGTCACTAACCTCCTTGTGCTCTGTCTTTCGGGTGAGACATAGTTGTAAGTGACTCTGCAGCTGATGCATAGTTCACACACCCTAGTCTCTGTAAGTAGTCTTGGACAAAGGTGTCTGCTAAATAAACAAATAATAATTATGAATGAATGAATGTGCAATTGCATAGATGAGCAACTGATGTTTGAAATGATCACAGACGTTTTAACCAAACAGATCGCTTTTATATGTCTTAGTTTCACTCAAATGTTTGCTTTGTCAGAGAGAGAGAGAGAGAGAGAGAGAGATGATGTAGATTTGAACATCAAACTGCTTCGCTGTGACAGAATTGCCTTGAGAATTAGAAATGGAATCACCAACAATCTGCATCTCCTCTAACAGTAACTCCAAACTGGGTATCAGAGGTTATTCTGCATATGTTGATGCTGGATAACATTGCACTTTATTTTAATAATAATAATAATAATAATAATAATAATAATAATAATAATAATAATATCAGCAATGTGGGATAATAAAAGATCTATTAAAACGTCATTCTGTGGTTTGCTTTTTTGTCTATGTGTGTGTGAGAGTACTGTATCTCTGAATGCACTTGATGTCATTTAACAGTTTACGCCACATGGTGGCAACATTGCCTAAGAAATCTAATTGAGCGCCACGACAGAAAGCAGTCAAGTCTGCTACTGTAATTCTGTTCACATCTCATCGTGTTTATTGACACCTCAGACACACACACACCCACACACACACACAAAACAGCATCAACACATTTTAATGAATCAGATAGGCTTTTAAATTAACATTTTTTATTGAACAACTTGTCTCAAGTTTCATCAGGTACGCAAGAACTGGAACAAAGTGTTGAGGCTGTACATTTTTCTTTATGGGGTTGTGATATTTGGGTTTTAGTCTTTAACCAGGGTTACATTTTGAATACCCACCCTCAGGTTTATTCCCGCACAGACACACACAATATGGGTGGTATGAGATTTGAATTTAACCAAGCTCTAACAACAATATTGAATCCAGGTTTTGTATTCATGATTGTTGTCTTTGCTGAATTATGTTGTTGTTTGTTTTAGCTCTTTTCTTCCTCCTCTCTGACCTAATCCTGTTCTCCTCTCCCCCAATTCCAGCACCCATCTCTCTCTCTGAAACTTTGTCCTTTACATCCAACCCAGCCCATTTCTTCTTCCCTCGCTTTGACCTTATCCCCTTCCTCTTTCCCTTCGGTCTGGTCTCCTGTGCCTCTCCCTCCTCTCTCTCGTTTCCTGGCATCCTCGTGTTCCCTCCTCTCTCCCCTCTTTGCCCACCTCTCCCCCTCTCTTCCCTTCTCTCCCCCTCTCTTTCATTCTCTTCCCTCCTGCCCCCCTCTTCCCTTCTCTCCCCCTCTTTCATTCTCTTCCCTCCTGTTCCCGTCCCTTCTCTCCACTCTCTCCCCTTTCTTCCCTCCTGTCCCCTCTCTCTTCCTTTCTCTCCCCCTCTTTCATTCTCTTCCCTCCTGTCCCCCCTCTCTTCCCTCCTCTCCCCCTCTTCCCTTCTGTCACCCTCTCTTCCCTTCTCTCCCCCCTCTCTTTCATTCTCTTCCCTTCTCTCTCCCCTCTCTTCCCTTCTCTCCCCCCTCTCCCCTCCTCTCCCCCTCTCTTCCCTCCTGTCCCCCTCTCTCCCATCCTCTCCCTGCTTGTTCTCATGTATCCTCTGATGAGCCTCTAGCTGACGGGAACCGGAAGCTATTCTTACACAGCCTGCACCCCACCCATAGGACCATAACCAGAGATGACATTCTACCAAGGTCAAACTTAGATTTCAAGCTATAGCTGGCAGTATTTATATGACTGCTTGGTATCACTATTGAACCTCCAAATCTACGTTACACAGCAAACCAACAGTCTTTTGTACTTTACCAGAATTTTTGTGTATAACCTACCTCGTCTTCACAGAGGAGACAGGAGTCAGTTCCGCAGGCTCCTCTTTCATAAGGATAAGGGGGTTTGTTTTGGGGGATTTGCACTGGAGCTTCTCTGTGGCACAGTCAGCCATGGTGAGGACTAAAGAGAGAAACAAGCAGAAAGAAGTTAGCCCAGTACACACTACAGTGCAGGCATGGAAACAAGACTCCTATTGCATAGCAGTTTCACTTATTCCAGGTTTTCCCACACGCTTGATCAGATACAGTGTTAGAGGTAACAAGCTCAGGTGTGTCTTATTAAACTCACAGTGAAACTAAGAGTGGATCAAACAGCTGTGCTACAAGACCAAAAGGACAACAGTTTCCAGCTTTATACATATTTCAACATTTATAAGACTTAAAATAACATTATATGGCTCTGCCTTTCCACATCAAATAAGATACGGTTTGTCCTGGATGATTTGTAGTAATCGATTCTGACATTTTAAGAGACAATTGCTGAGGTGAGGGAACCTATTTGGACATTCTAAATTGGGAACAAAATTGGGGGTAAAAAATAATTAGGCAGTCTATGTTACAGGTAAAAGGACCCACCTGAGCTATTGACATTGTAGGCCACTAACAAAGGAAGTGAATGAGGATAGAAAACCAAGCACAGTACATCACCGGAGTCAAAGTGAAAAACAATCTGAAAAACTACAAAGGACATGTGAGAATGTTGTTAAGTTAATCGGAGGTGAGAAAGCAGTCTTTTCATATATTAGTGAAATGAAGACCAAAGACAAAGAGAAAGCATACATCATCATCTTTCTGAGTCTTAGAGTTTCATTTAGTAACTTGGCAATAATGATTTATTACACATTATCCTCTGTGGCGAACTGCAAACAACACTGAAAAAGATGACGTAAGCAATAGATGAATGAAAAGGTTGTGCCCTTGGGAGCAGGATTTTATAGGAATGCATTTGGTTTGTTCATTTTAATAACATTAGAAATACAATAGCATCTTATATCAGGTCCCAGGCAGGTCCTGTGACAGGTAAAGTCGCATAGCTAATAGAGTTATAGTTTTGGCTGAGCTTGCGTTTTTATGTATAACACTATTAGAATTGAGCAGTGCCCCAGACTCCCGTTTATGAATGCGTTCGGAAGACAAAACAAGATTACTCTGGGTAGCTGGGAAGCTTGACAAAGAAGTGTCCACATGGCACAAAAAACATGGAAGCACAATTCAACCAATAGCACTTCTGGTCAAAACACTGTTATTGACCTACTAGCAAGTGGTTTAGAGCTGCTTTTAGTTTGGTATACTTTTGTAGTGCCCTGGGATGCTTGTACACAGTATAAATTAAATTATCGGTGTGGTATGGCATGTAATAAATTAAACAGTGACATACCTAAACACTGTAGCTAACTCTAACTCTAACTAATTAATACAGCTGGGGTTTTCCATGAGTACATACAATCAAATGATAGTTAAATGAGGTTTATACAAGTTTGGACAGCAGTATCAGGATCTGCTGTGTATCCAGTTCATGCTCTTTCTTCACAATGCACCACAGTTCCAGCAGAATGATCGAGAGTGAAAGTTAACAAGTTGCTAGAAACGTGTGTGTGTGTTTATTTCTGGTGATTTCAACCTGGAATAATGTTTAAGGACACAGTGCATTTGATGGACCAAAACTTTTACTTATTGCTATTATTGTTCAAACTGAAATGACTATTAATGGTTCTGTGTATTATTTTGCTCATGTCTTTGAACACAGTAGCTATAGGATGTAGGGTAACATGGCTAGCTGAGAACAGCAATGAATGAAGGTGTCTGAAAGGTAGTAAATAGTTAAATAGTTCTGGAGAAAATACGTGGCCGTTCCTCAATATTGTTTTTTTTTTTTATTGTTTTTTGTCTGTCATCCCTTTTGAGATTATTCTTACTGCCTCATAATTTGTAGTGTCCTCAACACACCTACCACCTACCAGAGCTCTAGCAAGGTCTTGAAATGGACTTAGAACAGCGAGATGTAGCTTTTATATATAATATTACAGAATACAAAATCAGTCATCCTATTTTCACAAAAAAGTGTGGACTGCATATACCATGTAGTTCTTTTGTATTATCTAATTCTTGAGGCATTTATTGTAGAACTTTAAAAAAAAGTGTAATACAGTTGCACCTTAGATGCAATTTCACAGCACAAACTAACCACTCACATATTACAAACCTTCATCAACTATGAAACCATCTGAAACATGAATGCTACTTCTTCGTTTTCTTTCCAGATTTATTATCCCTGTTCTTTTGATATGTTTTTGATTCACACTTGCTATGGTTGAGTCATGCCAGCTGATTATTATGGTCTAAAGAAATGGAACTCATTGACTTCATTTTCAACCTTTGTAGTTCCATTTCCTTTCAAGCAGTCTTTATCAATGCAGGTGCAAAAGCTCATACAAGAAGACACTCTGAGATATTAATAAACAGAATATAGTGTTGTGGACATTTCACTCAACTAGAAGTGCTTCTTAATATTACAGCTTGAGGCAGTAACAGCCTTACACTACTGAAGGGTATTAGGGGTGCATATTGAAGCTCTTAAAGGATTTGATGCCTGTAAAGCAAATTAGGAAATGAAAACCAAAATTCTGTCCATCATAAAGTCAAATATATGAATGTTTGTTTCATTCAAAGGCTTGTTTAAACTTTAATTTGCATGAAATTACTCAGTGATTAATGAAAATGAAACAGTAAGTTACAGCTGCTTTTGATATTCCTCTTACTATTTGGGGTTTGCAGTAAATGATTCTGTGTTCCGATGCATCTGTATATAATTCTTCTCTAAATCTGCCTTTGTCTGGATTTGAGTTTTGCTTTGAGCTTGTCTGAAGTACGCTAAGCCAAGGCTTCCTCAATCAAATCATGTGAAAATGTGTCTTTTCAACTCTGCTAGCCCCCCCACCTACTTTACTTAGATATTATAGACAGTAGGACTGATAGATTTGAAAGTTGACACTGTCACATGATTTGAATGGAATGAGGAAGGCAGTTACTCATCATTTAGGGTTCTCCAGACAACCACAAAGCCAGATAAATGACAATAGCTCAATGCTGGAGCAACAGAACTAAGTTTCCTTGTGTTTTGCTGGCAATACACAGCTCTAGAGTTCTGGATGGCGCTGGTGCTTACTGATATGAAAAATATATGAAAAGAATAATATTCATAATTGTAATAAGAACCATTTTGAATTAGGGAGTAAAAAAAAAAATACTCTTAAATAATAAATTAATGGAATTCAGTAGATATATTTATATTAAAACAATTTAGTTTCAGTGCGATGTGAAGGTACCTGCCGACCATACTGCAGTATTGATTTACTTCACCACAGGTACACATTTAAAACAGTTGTTAGAATTCACTGCAAATGGAAGCAGATGAGCTGCTTTTTCTGATATTACCCCAAAAATGTACCTGAAAAGAATGATTTGAACCCACTTTTATTTTTTTATAAGCACATATTCCAGTAAATTTCATATAACATAATAATAATAATAATAATAATAATAATAATAATAATAATAATAATAATAATAATAATAATAATAATAAAGTACCTGAATTATAATGTAACTCTAATTCCAACGAGTGGCCACATGCCCAATATTAGCATTGTGTTTTATAGATAATTATATCAGGCTGAATGCTCCCAGAAACGTACTGGTATTAGATAAATAGAATCTTTCTGCAATTCACTTTCATTTCCAAATCCTGTTATGACAACGAGACACTACAGTTCCAATGACCAAACGTCACAAAGGCTCCCATTCACAACAATGCTCATCGAGTCCCCCCCTGCATGTGACGCAGGGGGACATGGATACAAAATAATCTTAAACCCAATGGATCAGTAGCACAGCTAGAATTATATGATGAAACATTAGTATGCAATGGGAAAAAAATATTATTATAGCAATACAAAGCAATGAACAGAAAAACAAACCAGAACAATTTAGTTTCTGCTTCAAAGATGTCAAGGGTGGCATTCACAATGTGTATTTATTGAAACCCTGCAGTATGTTCTGAGAAGCTTTCAATAGGGATTCTTCTGAAACAACATTCAAACGAGCCGGCAGAATTTCATTACTTGTAGCGCTTTTGATGTCTTTTCGTCAGGCCTGGCATGCTCTTAGAGCACAGTTGGGGAGATGACGTCATCAGTGGGAAACTGGTATTTGATAGGCAGGTCTTTGATATGAACAGGCCGGGTGCAATGTTATCAGTCTGCACTGAAAGAGGAATACATGTGCAGATTGCATTTTAGAATTTGTTTGAAATCATTTCCTAGGGAGACAAGAGATATAAAATCATCTTACAAACATCAACAAACTTACAATAAGGGGATCCACGGAAAACCAACATGATTTTAAATCTCATCAAAATTTTTAGTCCTGAAGTCCATGGATGAAGCATTGTGCACTAAAGCCTGGGCAACACTGATATATTTGAGGAGTCTTTTCAGAAGAAATCCTTGCTAGTTAGTAAGCATGGTAAATCATGATCTAAGCTGAAACAACAATAGAGAATCATACAGAACACACACAGGGATAGTATTCCAATATTAGGAAAATGTAGACTATATAACATAGACCTTTCCTTGTGGTAAATCAAGTTTTCAATACACAGCTACATGTGTGTATTTCACAAAAGTCTGACCTCTTGTGACTACTCCAAAATGTAAAAGAAAATGACATTTATTACATGACATACAAGTGGAGATTGACAGCACAAAGTATTAGACTGTAATTATTTTAGCTGTCCTCACAATATATCAGAAGTTAGTATTCATCATAATGAAATAGCTTCAAATCTAATTTAATTCCAATCAGGATAATCACAGTTTCAAAACAACACACTTGAAGGTGTGGGTTGCACTGACGCAATACACTTCTTAGATGGTTAAAGACACTTGGCCGTGCCTCGTGACTCACAGCACACCTGAGGAGTGAGTTGTATCAGTACACGTGCCTTCTTGTGTGTTATTGCTTACTGATGTCATCTACTACTGAAAGGATCATCAAAGGCTAAACAGATAACACTGGAGCCCAGCTGAAGCCGTGGGAGTATGTTATCTTACTAACCAGCCCAGATGCAGGAACAAGACATTGATAAACGGGAGTACATTTTGACCTGGCATAATGTTCTGTGTCTGGAACAACATCATAACTCACACCACGCAATTAATTAGTTTCCTTATCATAGTGGAAGCAGCGTTCACAAAGTTCAGCTTCACACACATGCAGTTAGGTAGGATATGTAAGACAGGCACTTGAGAGAAGCTTACCTGAATCCTCTCCTGATGACAGACCATCTCTGTACCTGAGCTATCTAGGTGCCACAATTGTTGTGTCTCATGATAAATGTTTACGCTAAAGATGTGTAACTTTTGAATATTGGAATCAATAAATGGAAACTTACTAACATAGCTATTGGTATTGTGTGCACTCATTTACAGACATCAGTTTAATTAGTTTCCTTACGTCACTGCTGGCCCAAATTTGCCCAAGGCTGCAGCTTTGAGGACCACTGTGGTAGACAGTAGTTTAGTCATTGAGAGCCACACTCTCATTTGTACAAAGGCCACAGGGCAACAAGGATCATTGTAGCTGTACTCTCTGGCAGGTCGTTGAGGTTAACATTAACTGACCTAACAGTCCTTCTGGGATATAATGGGCCTTACCGACAATCACACGCATTAAATTGATTTTTCTGAAACGGGTACCTGTCCAGCACAAAAAAGGGTAACTCTTGTGAATTTAAAAACATTTTTTAAAGAATAAAATCTGTTGGCATGTCTCAGAGCATTTTGACTAGGTTTTGACTCTTTGCCTCATCTTTTTGGGCACTGCCTCAGCATTTTGAAAGCCAGCGCTGAGATAGAGAGAGAGGCTGTTTGACTGCCAACCTCACCAGTGAGGCTAAAAATGAGATGGAGGTTGAGGAGGAGGAGGTAAACTCAAATCACAGCACTGACTGAAAAGACAGGTAGTTTTACCGCCTAGATCAACATTTGGTGATGGTTTTCCTGTGATATTAACAATAATGTGTCAATATAGCCTACCAAAGTATGTAAAGTATGCAAAGGTATGTAAATTTCCTGCTGGTTTTCCTGTGTTGTTAACAATAATGTGTCAATATAGCCTACCACAGTATGTAAAGTATGCAAATATATGTAAATTTCCTGCCCACAACTTTTGCATACATTTGCATATTTCACAAAAATATAATGACCTCCAGTTAAAGGTGATTAATGAATTAAAACTTAGATTTCTTCTACTTTGGCACTTCGGGGAGCAATGAGGGTTTTTTTTAATATGAAATGATTACAATTTTGTAGCGCAGTTTATAAGCTACACTAGTAAGTCTTGAAATTCACAATTATTTTTGCAATATGTTTGCTGATTGTAGACTGCATTTTATAAAACACTGTTGCATTATTGATAATCAGACAACAGGGGGTGCTGTCCAACCAGGCCTGAGAGCTGTGTGACAGAAGTCCAGCTGTAAACAGAGCTCACAATGAGACCACCCACAAGAAGCTTGCTGACTCAATGCACAGACACTGAACCACGCTTTTATTGCATCTCCAGTCAGTTAGATACCCAGGGGACCCAGCATCACCAGCACCCTGTCTATTGTGCTGTTTCAAAACCCTCAATACAACTGGCAGCATACAGTGTGATGTGAAATGGAGGTGGCTTTTGTGTAAGTTATTTATGCACAGCCAAACCCACTAGTATATCACTCCTGTTAATGCCACCCCCTATTATCACCACATTGAAATTGACAGAATGTAATAGGAGTCAATGGGGACACGGTCCTGCTAATATCACTTTGGTAGGCTATAGTGACACATTATTGTTAATATCACTCATATTTGTTTGTGACACAACTGATTTCCATCCCACTTTGGTAAGCATAAGATTAGAGAGTTTGCATGTAGGAACGTTTCTGTGCTGTATATAAAGTAACGGTAGCACAATTGAGCATCCCAAGCACTGCAATATGTGAACAGCTTTGTTTTAAATTATTACAACATGTTGTACAGGATTGAAAAGGAATGTGGTGAATGAAAACGAATGTAATACCGACAGCAAACCTGATTTATGATTTCCTTTCCAAATCTGCGGTGTATGTTATCACTGCAGTGTTTTCTCTGAGATTATAGTAACAATTTGATGCTGTGTGTTTGTAAAATGCTTTAACAAAGATGTTCTCTATCAGATGTGCAAGACTGGAATGTTTAACAAGAACTGTTTATTCATGAATTGTTGCCTCGAAAAAAGTAATTTATACTTGGTAAGATTTACAGGAATTATGTTGGGTTCTTTGTAATGAATTGGCTTCACAGCCCATTGAACTGAATGGAAAACCACAGACTGGATGCAAATCGCAAACCACACAGCTCAGAGAGGAACATCGTCTTACCAACATTCAACTAAAAGGCAAGCTCTGTAGTCAAAAGGTAAGTACTGTATGTGTTTTATGCTAATGTAAGTACTGTTGACTCATCAGCCGCTCGGTGGCGATTCATTACATTCTCCTCCCACTTAATCAAAGCTTGTCTTAGTGCATAAACACAAGTGTGCATCCACCTAGGCTCAGGAGTTTCAACTTCGTGCTCGTAACTGCGATCACTCGCAGTCCCCCAATCTTTACAGCCACGTGTCTCGCAAGCCAGTGTACATGTTATAGCTATAATAATGTGAAGAACACGGACAATAAATGACTTGTTTCAACCACAGGGGTCAAGATTTTTTTCCCATAGGACACCAATGTAATGGCTTTGCTCCTCAGCCCATTGAATTGAATAGAACGTCTTTGCCCTTCAACTAAAGAGCAAGCTACGTAGTTGAGAGGCAAGTGCGTGTTATATGCTGATGTCCGTATTATTAACTCATCGGCCGCTAGGAGGAGATCCATTACATATTTAAAAAGGAAAGTTTGATGATATGAAGAAACTATCCTGATAAAATACAGTACTGTATGTTCAATAACTAAAAGCACTTTTGTGTCTCCATGGGTGGCAGCCATTTCATAAACTGTTCTGGTGACAGCGCCAGTCTTACTCTTTATAAAAAATACAGTTGAAAGAATGTTCTACTCCTGTATTTCCTTTAGAAATGGATGATGGGGTGTATGATTTTTTTAAGGGCCCAGGAGTAGAAGTCAAGTATAGAATAGGCCCAAGCTGGCCTTCAATGACATTCAGGGGCATCATTTGCTACTGGGCAGGGGGGGCAGTTGCCCCCCCCCCCCCCGACCTTGGTTTGCACTCCAGAGATGATCAATATGACATTATGTCTTCCATGTTTTAAGCCCCCAGACACATAATATAATCATATATAACTAATAAAATACGTTTTTCAAACATCATTCTTTTTTAATGTAACCTTCCGGAATGATGTCAGCGCTGTTGCTATGTGATGTAATTGCACAAGCTCAGAGTCTCAAGGCATCGGCGACGTTCATTCATTTTGATTGATAGTTCATCATTGTCCAGTGATTATATCGACAACACAGAATGGCATTGCATTCTGTTGTTTCTATAATATAATATTATTGGTATCATGATGAGTCAAAGGGAGATGTTTGGATATGTTTGCCACAGAAGGTGGAAAAAGGAAGAAATGAACACAGCGAGACAACAAGGAGGGACCACTTGCAGAACAACCTTAATATTGCTGATGCCCAGATACAATTATTTATACATGCTGTAAAGAAAAGGTACCATAGATTTTAAAACGAGATTTAGGCTCCTGTGTGGGGCTGTGCTGTGCGTTTTCGGGTTTGGAACCCGGAATGCATATAGCTGCTCTATAATGACTTTTTCACAGTGTATCAGCGGAAAATTATATTTAAATTAAGGTGGTACACTACAGTAGTAGATACACTCTGGTTGAAATGCACTGTGATCATTACTGTTTTAAAATTTTACATTGCTTAAATATGCATTTATATGGAAATAAATGATGGCAACGTTATGCATGAAAATCAATGGATTTCTTTTTCTAACATATTTTCTTTCACAGTTTTTTTTTGGGCATGAAAAGGATCAAAACATACCTGCATATATGCTACTGAGGATGAGAGATTGAGCGATCATTACACTTACAAATACAAGCTGGTGTTTACAAATTTACCAAGATGAAAGTGAGATGATACCCCCTTTTATTTTCATTTATTCATGATTATCTTTATAAATTTAAAACTTTGCTACATATTTCTACTTTCGACATTCACAGGAATGTGGTGCTTATTTAGCAGTTTATGTTCATTGGAAAGAAGGTGAAATGTATCAAACTTAACTCAAGGTTGTAAGTATGTATCAAATCTGATGAGATGCATTCAAATGGAGGCTCTAAAATAAAGAGTTAAACTGTGTTCTTACCCCTGGCTCTTTTTGTAAAGCATGACATTTTTTTCAACAATCTGAGAGTAGAGTAATGTCCCTAGCTGCTACTGTAAAACAATTTAAAAAAAAAATGTTGTACCACTGTTTGTTAAATGTAGCAGTAGTTACACTATGTAACTGAAATTAACTGGGATATCGAAAGCTGACAGCAGACCAATTTGTTTTGTGTTAAAGCCTTTAACTACTATAAAAACACAAAAGTTTCAGTGAAAATGACAACCATAACGTTACATACTTTATTACTATAAAATGAGACTTAGTTGAATGACATTTTCGAGTTTGTTATAAACCAGTACCGTACTGACACAACTTTGCCTCCCCCCCCCGAATTTTTCTTAAATGATGCCGCTGATGGTGTGTAGTGTTTAGTTCAGAGTTATAAATGGGACTACTTTATTGGTGTAACGATATTTTATTTAAAAAAAAAAAAATCATTTTTTGCCCTAAACATGATTTATGTTTTTTTTTTCTTTAAATCCACTGTTTTATCTGGATTATAAATGCAATAAGGCCCTTCAGACACCCTGTCGGGCCTTATTGCATACCCAGCACACTCTGTTTAAAAGGGGAATCTTTGGAGCAGATAGAGAGGGGATTCGTGTATGAAACGGGTGCAGAGCACATCAAGGGAGAGTAAGTGAAGGACGGGAGAAGAGGAACAATCAAACGAACAAACAGCTGGGAAGGCAGATAAAACCGATCCTGGAAGCTGAATGTGTCCACTTTAAAAGATAAGTGTTACTATTGCAGAAGGTTAGAGCAATAATTGACGGCGTAAGAGAAAGGGGGGGGGGGGGTTAAGAGAAACTGATGACAATCTCTTGTTTGTTTATTATTAAGACTGTTACCTACGCACCTGATGCAGGGTTTTAAGGTTTTGCAGTAAGGGAGGATTTTAACGTGTTTTGGGGTTTTAACTATTATCAACTTTTAAGAGTTTTTACCCCCTTTTACTGTTTACTGCATTTGTATTATTGTAGAGTACCTTGTTCGTGGAGTATCAGAGGGTTCATCTGCGAGTGTATTTGTCATCACCATATCAGTACGACCTCTCTGGACCTGGACTGCACACAAGAGGAAGCCATTCCTGAGCCCTGTGTTATATTGCCATGAACTTTGCTATGCAGAACTCATGCAGTATGTGTACTGCCTGTATTTTCATTTTAAAAATGATATCTGATACCAGGTTAAAGGAAGCTGTTTGAATGCCTTACTTTCAGGTAGTCCTCCACTTCCTTGGTCATTTTGGTCACCACTTCAACACCTTCTTCATATATAAAGAAATAACTACAGTTAACAACTTTTAGTAAGGCATTTGTAATTGTCTGGACAACCATTAGGTATATTGACCTAATATGTAGGCACCCCTTTAAAAGAAAGGTTAACATTAACATTAGGGAATTGTTTTTTGTTTTGTTATTTGCAGCTATATCCAAAAACGTTGTAAACAGTGTATTTGTTTAGCAGTGTCTTTAATCTAGGGTGCAATTGATACTGCTGAAAACAACAACAACAACAAAAAAACTCTGAACAAGCATGAATTCCTCATAGCATTATGCATGCCAGGATAGATCTATTTTAATGCTCCAGAATAGTTGACAGGTGTGGGACAGATATATGAACTCTGGCCACATCACAGCTCAACTGAGATTTCATTAAGGCATAAGGTTTGACAGGGGTGGGGGACAGGGGGTTACTGGGAGGTAGCAGGACCACCTAGGGAAATTAGGAGGTGGAGAGAAAGCCAAGGAATGGAAAGCACTGGACAACAGGAATACTAAAAAGGCTATGTGGTTGAGATCTGGTTCAATATATTTTACTGTAAATGTAAGAGCTGAGAAGATTAAAAGGTACTCTAACCAGCTAAAATAAAAATAGAGAATGTAAGTAAAATTAGAAAATAGTCTACACATATTAATGCAGTCATGTGACTTGTCATCTACTGGACCTATATGTGCAGCTATTCAGTAACAATCATGGGAAGCATCAGTGAGAATGTAAGTAAAATTAGAAAATAAACCAGAAGAATTATTGTGGTCATGTGATGTACACGTGATCCACTGGACCTATATGAGAGTTGTGTGCAACTAATCAGCAACAATCACAGAAAAGCAGAAGGATCTTAGTGACTGTAACAGGGTGAAGGTACTGAAGCATGTCCAGCCTTCCCTCACATGGATGATTGAAATAGCCCTTTAAGGCCTCCATCTTTGTGAGGTCAGGTAGGATAGATACAAGGAGGGACCTCTCGCTGGTCGACCATGTTGGTAGGGACCCTTACTGGCAGTCTATACGTCCAGGCTGATTGGAGAGGTGGAGCCTCTTGAGTATATAGGGACCTACCTTGTCTGGAGCCTCTGGTTAGGGCTTGAAGGAAGACAGGCAGTGAGACCAGGGCTGTAGAAGAGAGTGTTGGGTTTTTAACTTCTGTCTTCAACATTGTTTTACTTTATACCTCACCACAGAGGCTCACTCCTGGGGAAACAAGTTAGCAGAGAGCAGAGGAAATAAGGACTGAAAACAAGGGTGTAACAGAGCATAGTGTAACAAGTGTAACAACCCTTACATTTACCTTGCTCTTAATTGTATTATTACTTGTACTGTGATTCTTGAAATGTATTTTTGTTTACGGCTGTAAGTCACCCTGGATAAGGGTGTCTGCTAAGAAATAAATAATAATAATAACTCCAAGTCCCACTGCTGCACGATTTATTAAAAAAGAAAATATGTCAATCCTTGAATCGTAATAACCAGACCAGTTGTTTCATTGTGGCGTCTATGGTAGTCCAGCAGAACTTGATTCATAAAAAAAAAACTTTGTCTACTAAATGACTTCCAAAGAAATAAACACAATTACACCTAAAACAAATTAGCCAAAAAACTTTGAATAACTTCCACAAAACAAACATTGCAGTGAAGTCGCAATGTAGCTAGAAGGTGGGATCACTTGGAACAGCAGACACGTACAGAAAGCAAGCATGACCAAAAACAGAGCACCATCACGGGTGAGTCAAAATAAAGCTAGTCCTCACTTCTCCTGTCTTAAAACCCCCATCACCCAATTATTATATAGGCAATGAAAAGGGAGTGGCCACTAATTGATCAATTTTAAAATTATTAGAACAATGAACAGAACACCTGGCCAGGCTTCCTCATGAACAATTAAGTACAGAGGGTGACACCTTTATTGCCACATCGTTATTTGTGCGTGGCCACAAGGGGACTCGAGAGCCTGCCCTGAAAGGACTTTGAGGAACGTACCTAAAAAGGCTTCTCCCTGGGACATTAACCCTTCGGACTGTCTATGGCCTGTTTTAATTTATTTTATTATTTTGTTCTTTTTGTAAATAGTGTAAATAAACCGTGTCTTTGTTCCCTGAAAAACCTGTGCATCCCTGTTTTATTCTGTGCAACCATTTATAGTGACTTTTAGCAGACATGTATTTTCATTTCAAAACATGATGGCCGGATAGGCACATTGTATGTCTGCATAAAGACACTGACTATAAACCCACTTTGGGGTGGACAGGGGGCAGGGGAGAGTTCCCCTTTAGCTAAACTGTAGCGTGTCTGCCTTAAGTACCGAGGGTCAGTGGTTCAAATCCAGAACGTGGAGGAGGTGAAAATAAATAAATAATAAATAAAAAGCCTTACAACATGATATCTGGTACTACACTAGATTAAATAAATCATTGTTTGCAAGCCATGCTTTTTTTTTGCACTTCCTTGGTCATTTCAGCTGGAAGGTACAATTGTCCCCACCCCTTCACTGGCTTATTTCCTGTCAATAACCAATCAGCTGCATCACCTATTGACTAACATGCTTTCTGACAGTACCATGCGTTGACCCAGAAGACACTGCTGGGGTGAAATGACCTATGAAGTAAAGCAGAAACAGACTTCCTGGAAGGGATGGCAAGCAAACTGGGAACTTTCTTTAAGCTAGTGTAATAGCATCTGTTTTAAAATGAAAATCCATGTTTGGCATAACATATTGTGGTGAATGGGCTGAGGGTGCATGCGCAGTAACCAGTTCAGAGACTTGTTTTGTCATTCACACAACACAGTTGCGTTTATTTTTAAACTTTAAATTTTTAAACAGAAACATAAAGACAAACTGTACAGGTATGTGGTCAAGTGGCGTAGCAGGAGTAGCAAAATGCAGATAGTGCAAAGTGCAAAAAAGTTGAGGAATTTATTGCAGCCTCAGTTGAAAGGGCAGATCAAGAACAAGTAATGATTTCCATTACATGAGAGTAGATGTTAAAACTTCATGCTGATTTGAACTTGGCTCTCGCCAAGATAAGCACCAACTAAGACGTAGCTTCACAGTAAACTAATGTGATCCATATGTGTCTCCATCCATTTTCGCTTCCTTCCATATGATGATGTAGATATCCTTCTGTCTGGTGTTGATGGCTGAAGTGTAATGCTGGCTCCAGGGATCAGCTTATTTTGCCTCCCTAGCGCATCAGCACACACAACGGCTGCGATGCTGGCTCCGGGGATCAACCATAGTGCGGTCTCCCCAGCGCATCAGCATGACAACCGCCTGGATTGAGCTAAGTAGGGTACATCTCTGGGGTCTTCAAGTGGGCACCTTCCATCCTCGGTGTTTCGCCGACTAGCCCACGACACCTCAAGAGGGCTCGACGGTGATTCTGGCGCCCCAGCATCACCCCCGTCCCCCACTCAACTCAGCCCAGCTTACTTACCTGTACATCAGCCTTTCTTTCTTTCTATTGTGCTTGAGATCCCCAGCCAGAATCTTTCCGTCTCAACCACAGCCAGTTGCTGCTCCTCTCTGCTGCTTCAGATAAGTTCTTCACTGTGCGACGCAACTCTTGGCCATTGAATCCGACATCTCTGAGAAACCGGGTTGTAGAGTGTGCCACAAATCCTCGACATCCCACTTCCACTGGGTAAACCCAGACTCTCCATCCTCGCTGTTCCGCTTCAGTGGCTAGTTGAGCATACCGCAATTTCTTCCTCTCATACGCCTCATCTACAGCATCCTCCCATGGCACTGTTAACTCTACCAGGTGAACAAGGCGTGCTGATCCAGACCACAAGACAATATCTGGTCGAAGGTTTGTGGTGGCAATCTCAGGTGGAAAAATAAGCCGTTGACCAACATCTGCCAGCATTTTCCAGTCTCTAGCAGCTTCCAGTTGTCCTGGGCGAGGATTGGTTTTAACACCTTTTCTTGGTGGTTGCTCTCCTGGGCGGAAGAATGTTGTCATTTGTGTGTAATGTTTTGATGGAAAAGGTGGCAACTTATTGGTCATGTTACGCTTGTCTTCCAATGCTAAGGCCAAACATCGCAGCACCTGGTCATGGCGCCAAGTAAACCGTCCTTGGCTAAGAGCCACCTTACATCCTGTCAAAATGTGCCTTAATGTTGCAGGTGATGAACACAAAGGACATGAGGGATCCTCTCCTACCCAGAGGTTTAGGTTCTGTGGTGATGGGAGAACATCATATGTTGACCTTATAAGGAAACTGATCCTGCTCTGTTCCATTGACCATAGGTCTTGCCAGCCAATCTTGCGTTGTTCCACACTCTCCCATCTCATCCATTCTCCCTGCTTGCCCTGGGAAATGGCCTTTATACACCTCATCCTCTCCTCCTGCTTTTGCACCTCGTTGACTACAAGCTTCCTCCGTTGCGCTGGGGCTGCCTTGTGCCATGTAGGAGGAGCTAAACTGAGACCAAGACCCCTCTTCCATGCTGAACTTGCCCCATGATATCACCAATTGAAGGGCAGCCTTTGCATCCTCCACAGCTTTCTTTGCCACCCACTTTCTTCCAGTTTTCAACACAGGTGCTGCCTCCCTTACGCATTTGTCTCGTGACTCTACTAATGTCATTTCCAGTCGGACCTTGCGCACTTAAACTCCTCGGTTAGAGCGGAGACAGGTAGCTGCAGTATTCCTTTACCATAAAGTCCCACTCTGCTGAGGCAGCGTGGAACTCCCAACCATTTCCTGATGTATGAACTGATTAAAGCTTCCAGCTTCTCTACTGTTGTCAAAGAAACCTCGTACACAGTCAGTGGCCACATCAACCTTGGCAGTAGGCCAAACTGAAAGCACCAGAGTTTTAGTTTGCCTGGTAAAGCACTGCTGTCTATGCTCTTCAACCCTTCCACAGCTTGTTGTCTAACTTCTCCCACACCTAACTGTGTCCTTTAGATCCCCATCGCACCATCTCCCAAGGCTCTTCACTGGCTTCTCAGACACTGTTGGTATTGCCTCACCATTAATGAAGAACGTTTTATCTACTACTTTACCTTTAATTATAGAGATGCTCCTTGATTTAGTGGGCTTGAATTGCATTCGTGCCCATTCAATGTTATTGGTTAATTTGCCCAATAACCGATTAGTGCAGGCTACTGTTGTAGTCATGGTTGTCATGTCATCTATGTATGCTCGAATTGGTGGTAGTCGCATTCCAGAAGCCAAACGCTCTCCTCCCACTACCCATTTTGATGCCCTATTGATTACTTCCATTGCCATGGTAAAAGCCAGTGGAGAAATGGTGCATCCTGCCATTATTCCAACTTCTAGGCATTGCCATGTAGTGCTGAATTCTGAAGTTGAAAAACTAAATTGCAAATCTCCAAAGTAGGCTTTCACTAGATTTGTTATTGCAGTGAAGTCGCAATGTAGCTAGAAGGTGGGATCACTTGGAACAGCAGACACGTACAGAAAGCAAGCATGACCAAAAACAGAGCACCATCACGGGTGAGTCAAAATAAAGCTAGTCCTCACTTCTCCTGTCTTAAAACCCCCATCACCCAATTATTATATAGGCAATGAAAAGGGAGTGGCCACTAATTGATCAATTTTAAAATTATTAGAACAATGAACAGAACACCTGGCCAGGCTTCCTCATGAACAATTAAGTACAGAGGGTGACACCTTTATTGCCACATCGTTATTTGTGCGTGGCCACAAGGGGACTCGAGAGCCTGCCCTGAAAGGACTTTGAGGAACGTACCTAAAAAGGCTTCTCCCTGGGACATTAACCCTTCGGACTGTCTATGGCCTGTTTTAATTTATTTTATTATTTTGTTCTTTTTGTAAATAGTGTAAATAAACCGTGTCTTTGTTCCCTGAAAAACCTGTGCATCCCTGTTTTATTCTGTGCAACCATTTATAGTGACTTTTAGCAGACATGTATTTTCATTTCAAAACATGATGGCCGGATAGGCACATTGTATGTCTGCATAAAGACACTGACTATAAACCCACTGGGGGGGCAGGGGGCAGGGGAGAGTTCCCCTTTAGCTAAACTGTAGCGTGTCTGCCTTAAGTACCGAGGGTCAGTGGTTCAAATCCAGAACGTGGAGGAGGTGAAAATAAATAAATAATAAATAAAAAGCCTTACAACATGATATCTGGTACTACACTAGATTAAATAAATCATTATTTGCAAGCCATGCTTTTTTTTTGCACTTCCTTGGTCATTTCAGCTGGAAGGTACAATTGTCCCCACCCCTTCACTGGCTTATTTCCTGTCAATAACCAATCAGCTGCATCACCTATTGACTAACATGCTTTCTGACAGTACCATCGCTGACCCAGAAGACACTGCTGGGGTGAAATGACCTATGAAGTAAAGCAGAAACAGACTTCCTGGAAGGGATGGCAAGCAAACTGGGAACTTTCTTTAAGCTAGTGTAATAGCATCTGTTTTAAAATGAAAATCCATGTTTGGCATAACATATTGTGGTGAATGGGCTGAGGGTGCATGCGCAGTAACCAGTTCAGAGACTTGTTTTGTCATTCACACAACACAGTTGCGTTTATTTTTAAACTTTAAATTTTTAAACAGAAACATAAAGACAAACTGTACAGGTATGTGGTCAAGTGGCGTAGCAGGAGTAGCAAAATGCAGATAGTGCAAAGTGCAAAAAAGTTGAGGAATTTATTGCAGCCTCAGTTGAAAGGGCAGATCAAGAACAAGTAAATCCCAATTAGCCAATAAGATGGCCGTATATATGAAAAACAAATAAAACAGAAAATGCAATAAACACGGTGCTATGCCTCAGTGCTCTTAAGGAGGCTGTGTGGTCCAGTGGTTAAAGAAAAGGGCTTGTAACCAGGAGGTCCCCGGTTCAAATCCTACCTCAGCCACTGACTCATTGTGTGACCCTGAGCAAGTCCCTTAACCTCCTTGTGCTCCGTCTTTCGGGTGAGACGTAGTTGTAAGTGACTCTGCAGCTGATGCATAGTTCACACACCCTAGTCTCTGTAAGTCGCCTTGGATAAAGGCGTCTGCTAAATAAACTAATAATAAGTGCTCAGTACACTCACTATACTTTTCTTAATTTGCTTATACAGCATTTGAAGTACACTGCTACTCAAAACTCTCACCGCTATATCCAGCAAACCCCCCAAGTGAGCTACTGCTAGCTATCTATACCTTTCTAGCCCTTTTCTCCTCCGCTGGGTTAAACCAATTCAAGCCTGAAAATAAAATGTAATTTAATTTAAACTTGAAAACAAACTTGTTTAACATCTTCATCTATACTTTTGCCATTTCTCAAGATTCCTTTATCCACATCTTGTATAATACAAATGCAATGAATTATTATCCTTTAATACATTCCCCATAGCGCTCACGTCTTTATCAGGAGGCATACTTTGCGTGCGCACTCCCCACACTAGCTGCTCTCTTTGCTGCTTCAACCAGTGCAGATGCATTTCATGAAAACGGTAAGTACTGTTCAGAAACTAACACTATTTTGCCATCAGTAATAAATAAAGTAATATAACAATGATAAAACCTTTAATCAACTCGCTAGTATTTAAATATATCCATTGTACCTAATATGTGCACCTATTCTACACAATGGACATAAGCAAGCACCTCATTTGTAAGAAAGAAAAAACATCTTTTAAAGGTTCAGCTACCCACACAACGCCCCAGGAACACAAGACCCCACAGTAAGTTAATTTTTTTTTTTTTTCCCTCCCGTAATGCCTTTCTCAGTCTAAATAATCATTTTACCCCACTCTGTTTAAAATCAGTATTAACAACAAGGAAGAGTTTGTGATTCCTGTTTCTTGATTACTGATAAGCCAGTGATGGAGTTTGTGTTTACCACACTCCGTCACACAAACAAAAACCTAACTCCTCACGGAGATCCTATCTATACAGACATTGCTTATTTCCCTAAAAAAGGTCAGGACAGGTAAGCTGTGTCCCTGACAAAAACAAAACACAAAACACAAGTACTGTGATTATATGTAGCACACAGACAACTACTTCCTTCACACAGATTCCACACAAGCAAATACTGCTTGTTCACCTCTCTTTTACACTCCACATGGAGCTGAAACAAACAGGGCTATATATACAGATGGGTAACTAGTTAATGAGTTAATTCCAACTGAACAATCATACAATCTTTGGCGGTGATATAAGTATAGGCGCAATGCAAATAATTGCGGATGCAAAATTAAAATTGCATTGCAGCCAGGCAATTATTTTGCACTGCGCCCCATGTAAGGTTAAGAGCAATGCAAATTACTCAACATGCACAAATAATGATCCGCAATCATGATAATGAGGGTCTCAATGAGCGCATCAGTCTATTTAGAAGCCGCAGTCGCAGAGTTAGGAGTACAGAGAGCAGTAGACATTTATGGAGGACAAAAATACAAACCAAAAAATATGTCAGAGGATCAGAGGAAGTGCAGCAAAGTCCTCTTGGGGCACTGAAAAGAAAAGAAAAGCTTTCTGAGAAGGAGTTGAGAGTCCTTATGGCTGAGGTCACTCAACATTAAACAGAGTTGTTTGGAAAAGCCTCAGGCAACATTGGGTATGCTAGTATCCTTAGGAAATGATATGTGTTGGCCTGCCCTTTTTAGCATGACATCCAGAAATTTGCCATCACTCAGAAGAAGGTGGATTGGGCTATCCCTCCAGACATTCCAACTATGGTCTGATAGGAACCAGAGGCTAAGTAGTGCAGAGAACACAGCACTTTCACATGTGCAGGGATAGCGGTCCCTAGATTGACACTGGGGTCTAGCCCATCCCTCAATTCAGCTATTAGGTCTAGGATGACCAATGGAGTGAGACGATAACGCTTTAGCACCACATCCTCTGGCATCCCAAACAAAGTGACCCTGGGATTGAATGTGCAGGGTCTTCTTCGTCTTGCTCTTCCGAACGTGTTCCTGTCTCTCCTCAACAAGAGCCAAGTGTTGTTGCATCAGGAAGTGTATGACAGCAGCCATCCTGAAGCCAATGACAGGTCTCTGCAGGTGTGTGCTTGTATGCAGCTCTTAATTACTCACGTCTACAATGTTTTGCACCTTGTAAGAAGAGCTGTAAAGTTTTTGGAGGATCAGCAATTGCCAAGTGCAAGGCAAAATCCTTACATCACATTATAATGTTTGTGCCCGCTTAGTATCTAGATCCCACCCTATTCCATGCTGCTTTCTTCATTTGAATGCATTTCAATATAATTTTAATGGATTAATGATGGCAAAGTGCACATTTGATAGTGGGTGCAGAACGCCAGGTGAACACCATTCTTTACATATGCCACATTTTTAGCAGCCAGTAAAATCAGACTTTACGGCTGCTAAACATGATTTAAGGCAGCATTACGGCCATTTAAGGCAGTATTTGCGCGTATCCTTACATCACCCCCTTTACCTCTAATTAAAGACAGTTGCATTGTTAAACCCACATACTTTAACCAAATCTTGACATCTAGTGGACAGGTAATTGTACTTACAGTTTTAAAGAAAAGGGCTTGTAACCAGAAGGTCCCCGGTTCAAATCCCACCTCAGCCACTGACTCATTGTGTGACCCTGAGCAAGTCACTTCACCTCCTTGTGCTCCGTCTTTCGGGTGAGACGTAGTTGTAAGTGACTCTGCAGCTGATGCATAGTTCACACACCCTAGTCTCTGTAAGTCGCCTTGGATAAAGGCGTCTGCTAAGTAAACAAATAATAATAAATAATAATAATAAAAACCACTGTCAGGAAAATTAGACCTCGACAGTCTTAAACGTATATATTTTCCCTCAGGAACTATACCACATTACATTTCTTTTGAAACTGCACATCTGAGACCTATGTAGCTAAAAGATGTGCAAAATGATTAAGATGAATGGAATTGTTTTGTAAGCTACACATAGTTTAATGCAGTGACTGTTTTGACCAACGTATCCATTAAGGTAGCGTCGCAGGTGTCTGTGGAATGGCAACATCGTCATGATGAAACAGACATTCATGTGCAATGGTTTGTGGCAAGCAAAACGAAAGTGGCCTTAATGACAGAAACCTTGAGAAAGATATACCTGTTACCACCTGCAAAATGTATAGATAACAGTTAGCATAGGGTGATGATTACTTTGTGAGAAAGAATTCATGTGGTAGCATATGGAACAGCAAACTAAAATGAAATTGCAGCAGAAACTGATATATTACATTTTCTTTGCACATGATAGAATGTAGTGCCTGAAGTCAAGTTAAGCTGCCCTGTTCTACCATTTGGTCTTTGGCGCCTGGACCTCTTCATAATAACAGACTTAATGAAAGCGCTTGACAAGGGATGATAAAGAGTGGCACTCTCATTATAGGAGCGGCCCACTATGTCACAGGCCCTCACTCATTAGTTGCCAATACAGTATTCATGCCTGCTCCTGGGTCATTCAATCATTCTCAAAATACTGAATAATTTGTAATACTTAAATTAGCTGCCCTGACTTACATTCACTGCCACAATCCAAAAGGTTTTTTTTAGAGTGTAAATCGCATCAAATCTCCTTTAAAAGTTTCTATATTTCCCTTATCTTTTCTAGTTGCATTTCAGGTCTAGCTGCAATAAAACTATGTTACCTACAGCATAGGAAGTGATAGGGTACCAGGAAGCAATGGCACAAATCTTTCTTTTTTTAATTCTATATCATGGTAGTTGTAAAGAATGTATGATGTGTCTCAGAAGTGTTTATGTACAGCCAAATTTACTACCGGTGCGATTTTATAACTTTTTTCAAATACAACTGCAAGCAAACTGAAGAGTAACAATCCATGAATTTCAAAAGCCAACCTTTACAAGGCTATGGGGAGCCTAGTTATTTAGCCACAAAGCCTCTCTTTTGAAGTGAATAAAAAAGCATAAAAAAGAATAAAAAACGCCATGGTGACACCGTCTAAGATTAGAACCAACAAGCCTCTGCAGCATCGCTCTGCTAATGTGTTTTATTATCCCCAAAATCATACACTAGACACAGTCCAGTTTCCCTGTTTCATTAAGAAGCAGTAAAACGCCTTGTATTTACTGTTCAAATGCAATAAAACAATGCTATTCTTCCTGGCAGAGGGGTTATTCGTAGGCTAACTCATTATTATTGTTCTACTTTCATCTGCACACTCGAGAGCAAGCCAAGAATTAGCCAATGCAACAGCGAGGATTATGTGCTCTGAATATTTTGAGCCCCACTGGTTCTTTTTATTATTATTTATTGTTGAGCCAATCCAATTGTTACAGGGGTATTAGGTTCTGGAAAGCAATTCACTTGTGAAGACTCAAAGCAGTCTGCTGAAAAACATGGCAGCAGCCTCTCCCCAGCCAATATAACTGCTGTAGCAAATACAGTTTTACTGTTTAGTTAGCCCAATAAAAGGTATCACATCTCCTTCTCTTTGTATATCTTACTACTTGTACACATTCTACAGCCAGTAGAAAATCCCCAAAAGACTGCTGCCGTAGTTTAACATAAGACCTGAGGTAAGGAAGGGAAATGTGTAGTTATATTAAGAGCTGGTTTTGTGCTGCTGCCATAGTGCCAGTAGTCATAGTAACATCTGCCACTTATATTTGCTAAAACTGTTACATATACAGTATATTAATTATACAGCTGTTACGGTAAACATAAGCAGGCTGTGTGGTCCAGTGGTTAAAGAAAAGGGCTTGTAACCAGGAGGTCCCCGGTTCAAATCCCACCTCAGCCACTGACTCATTGTGTGACCCTGAGCAAGTCACTTAACCTCCTTGTGCTCTGTCTTTCGGGTGAGACGTATCTGTAAGTGACTCTGCGGCTGATGCATATTTCACACACCCTAGTCTTTGTAAGTCGACTTGGATAAAGGCGTCTGCTAAATAAGCAAATAATAATGTTTTTTTGCTTCCCACAGGGTGGAGACAGAATAGTTTCATGGGGGCCTGTGGCAAAGTGGTGAGTGGATACAGGTGAGTGCAGTGCAGGTACAAATCACACAGATAATTACTAACAGGTGCAAGGGTGTTTATTGATAAATTACTACAATGTCCAGAGCCTTAAGGCAAAACACCTGTAAATAATAATGCTGGAAGTGATTACAGTGGCGTGTATCACTTTGGTTTGTAAAATCCCACGGGTTTGACCCGAAACCAAAAAGTCCAGTTTTATCACCCACACAAAACACACAGACACAGTTCCTATGGTGCGTGGTTTAAGTGCTTGCGGTGAAAAAAAGTTTTCAGTGGAAAGTGAAGAGCTGGTGTCCGGGTTTAATGCTGGCATGCGGCTGCAGCTCTGGATCGTGTTAGTAATCTTTTAGACAAACGAAACAAACAAACAACGTTTACAAGACAGACTAACAGAACACTTGTGGTTTTTACATGCAGGGACTCCTTTCTGGTTCTTTCCTAACCATTCACGAAAGGAACAAATCACGTACGATCTGTCCCCTATTTATATCCTTGCTCATGACCCCTAGGTTAGCGAGCGCATCCGCTCCTCCAATCCTCGGATGCCACGTCTTTTACCGTCTGGGTCAATGAGTTTGGATACCATAGCTCTGCCCCTTTCCTAAATGACCGACTTCCACCTACCCTACTCTGTTCCTCTTACACAGTGCCCTCACAGGTCGAGAGGGAGATCTAACACCAAGAATCATTCGATCTCTGTCACAGGGCCACAGTCCATAGACAAATATTTTCTACCAAACTAATCTGGCACCTGACAAAGTTCCCCAGATTGGCTAGATTAATTCATTAACATAATAAATGTTGCATTTCCAGTTTAACACTTACTACTGTCTATCATACATTGATGATGTTTTTCCAATACCTGCACTAACAGTACCATTATACAATAAGGTAGGGGGAGTCAAATCATGGTACACTGTGGCATTTCAACTCTGCCAGCCCCACCTCCATTGACATAGAGAGGAGGTGGGATGCACAGATTTGAAAGGTCACAGTGTCACATGATATGAATGAAATGTGGCTCAAAGCCAGATAAAGCAGATGAGTATTGAAATACTGGACCTAGGGAAACTACTGTAGAATGACTATGAAGCTTCAAATTTAAATTTGAGTACCCTATATACCCTATATAATCCAATACTAATATGCTATACAGCTGTACATTTTTCGGTAACCCTTTACATTAAGTGTCTCTAATTACTGTGTATTGACATAGTAGTTACTTTGTAAATGCATGTGCACTTACACATAATTACAGTGTTTGTATGCATAGTTAATATGTACATTTTGTTGCATGAAATAACCCTAATCCTAATCCTAACCCTAACTCTGAACATAACACTAACCCTAACCCTTTCCTGATACAATTTTGTACTTACATATATTATTGTATATTATTAACTTCTATAAAATAACGCAGACTGTGGTAAAACATCAGCATAGTATGTAAACCCATTGCTGTTTAGCTGTTCATTAACTAATCTTTTTTAACGTTATGGTCGTGTCAGTTTTTTAATTCACTATTATTGATTTTTTGTTCTTTGAAAATATGAATAGATGATTTAATATGCCCCCTTCCCAGGTATTATCAGAGTGTTAATTATTCTCTTTGGTTCCCAGGGATTTTCAAAGGTCTGTGTAATTATGAAGCCATCTCGCCCCAGGTGCTGCTGGAAACCAGAAAAGCTCTGACATTATAATTAATAATAATAATAATAATAATAATGTATTACTTCTATTCTGTCTTACATGAGTGTTCATTATTAATTGATACATTGATTCTTTTTTTCCCTTATTTGTCTCCTTTTTCCTGTACAATGATACTTTTTATATGACATGCAGATCTTAAAGGCAGAATAAAAATGATATACAAAATTAAACAATTCTCTCACCTGCGTGTCATTGATGTTAAATACTGGACACTTGTTTTTAAAAGGTTTGAGCTCAGCAAGGTTCACAGCAATATTTTCCCTACTAAAAACCATTACAAGATGCTTATAGTTAGTTCCTATTTCTGCATCATCAATGTGAGAGGTATGTAAGGAGGCTGTGTGGTCCAGTGGTTAAAGAAAAGGGATTATAACCAGGAGATCCCCGGTTCAAATCCCACCTCAGCCACTGACTCATTGTGTGACCCTGAGCAAGTCACTTAATCTCCTTGTGCTCCGTCTTTCGGGTGAGAAGTAATTGTAAGTGACTCTGCAGCTGATGCATAGTTCACACACCCTAGTCTCTGTAAGTCACCTTGGATAAAGGCGTCTGCTAAATAAACAAATAATAATAATAATGTGAGTGAGGCTCATTTGATTATTGGTCTCACCTTCAACACCTGTGAGAGCTTCTCTATAATGAAAAAAAAACCCCCGTCAAACTCATTGCATCTCATAAGCATCAGCAGTTACAGAACTAGCTCATCAGAAGGCAATTGTCAGCAGGGAGGCTTGAACAGGTGTACAAGGTGACACAAAAAGCCTTTTTGGGGAACTAACCAGAAGCATCTTGTAGTAGAGACATACTCATTGCTATAAAGCACGTAGAGTTCAAACTTCTAAAAATGATGTTTGAAGAATGTGATAAACAGAAACAAAATACGAATTGGAAACGTAATGTATATTTTGTACCCTCGATTTGGTTTACCTTGAAGCTAAGTTTCCACTGTCACAAACACCGTTCTGATGAACATTCTAAATGAGCAGGTTGTTCCAATGTTTCATTCAGGTCTTGTACAGCAGGGGTTCCCAACCTTTTTTTTACCTGAGTTCCACCTGCTCAGCTGCATTAGGCACTGCGGCCCACTACAAGCACTTCTTAGGAAAAATGACAAATTAAAAACATCTTTAAACCTGTAACACTGTAATGTTCTTTTTTCATTTGAATCTTATTTTTTTCATTAGTATTTTATTGTTACTTTCATTGTTGTATGTATATATATATAGAATGTTTTTGCTGCCGTGGCTCACTCGGGAACCCCTGCTGTAGAGAATGGGTAGAGAATGGGAAATCTGAGATACAAAAATGTCACCTTGTTGAGTAATGGGAAACCACGATTAGGACCCATCTGCATCACACGTAACTGCCAATTCTATGCCCAGGTTTCCAATTAATTAACACGTTTAAAACAATTGCTAGGCTCCAGAGTGCAGTGCTTAGCAAGAACACATCTCATGTATATATCTTTTTGTTTGACTAATTTACTGAAGCCTGTCGTACTGCAGAAGATTAGGATTTGACTTTCGTATTGTAGAAAGGATTACCAAAGCTTTTTCCTACCCTTATCTTGTGCTGAAAATCTCAGTAACACTTTACATTAAGTGTCTCTAATAACTGTGCATAGTAATACATAGTACCGGTAGTTACATAGTAAATACATGTGTGCTTACAGAGAATTACAATGTTATTATGCATAGTTACAATGTACTTAACGTGTTCATCTTTTTGCATGATATACCGTAACCCTAACTCTAAACCTAACCCTAACCCTAACCATAACCCCTGTAAACCTAACTATCCTTTTTCTGATACAAAAATTGGAAACATTTCCAAAAATATGATAAGAAGCGAATGCAAGCTGGGCATACAATTTAAATATCATGCATAACTAGTATCAAGCAAAACTCAAATTAATTGACTCAAACATGTGTCTACTTTATTACTAGTTTGAGAAAACTGAAGAGTTTGATTCCCCTTGTACAATTTTTATGAATTGCTGAAGAAAAGGCCTTGAACTTTTCTCTGTCGGAGCGGAGAAGCAGAGAGAGATGTTTCCAAGCCTGTAGCCCCAAGGCAAAATCTGGGCCTTGAGGCTATTTGCACCTGTCCTCTCTGTAGAGTTATATGACTGTAAATCAACCGACCATGTTTATCTGTTTAACACTAGAATGAGCAAGGCGGTAATATTGACAGTTTTTTGGAATTTAAATTTAAATTGCGGTGTGTGTGTGTTTAAGATACGGAGGTGTGCTTTCCTGAGTTTTCCTAAATATATGTTTTAATTACCTTGACAAAGAAAGAATCGTATAGCTGCAAAAATTAGGGAGATGAAATACTGTCATATCTATTCCGACCAGGAGCGGTGAAATTGACCGCTATGTGTAAAACCTATTATAACAATGAAATGTTGCGGTATTATTTGTATTTATTTATACATATATATATATATATATATATATATACAGGGGTGCAGTGCTGGGGGGTCACGGGGAGCGCTGCTCCCCCTCTTCTCTTGGGCAGGGAAAGCACCGCTTCTGTACTTCACTTGTAGAATATTGAACTGTTTTCCTATTAATATATGGAGATATACATGTGTTTAACCCAAAGAATACAATAGTATGAAACCCTTGAAAGATAAATAATGAAAAAAGTTTGAATAGAGTTCTGGAATAACAAGTGTGAATAATGTAAAGAGGTGAAGGGAACCTGTAGCAACGCTGTGCTGAGGTGTCAGCTTTTTACAATTAGATGTAATAATTGGAACAGTTCTTATTTTTAGACCCATTGTGGAAGGGTGGTGGGTAGTTCACTGACACACAGGAGACACAAAGGTGATTTGGGAACACCGCACAGGTGCCCAGTTTTATTATGGGAGCGTAATTTCTTTTCAGCCCGCAGAGGGTGCTGTTGTCTGTGGTCTGTGTTACCAGCGATGGTACAGACAGAGCCACAACTATACCGGGAGCGGGACAGAGTACAGGTGCTCAAACACAGGAATAATCAAAAGGCGAAAGGAACAGGGAAAATAAAGCACAATAAACAAAACTACAAAATAAAAGGTGCTGTGCTCGGCAGCTTTCCCCAACCGTCGCTACGCGCACGGCCCGGGTCTCCGTCCTACACTTACGGCTCCCTCAGCCTGCTATACATATGCTTATCGGGGCTGCCCAAGGTTTTCCCCCGCTACCACTATTTTTCTTTTGGGTTTTTTTTCGTTGGGATTTCTTTCCCAGCCGTTCTCGGTCCTGGACCAGAGCTTCCGCACGCTCAGCACGTCTTAGAAGGGCAGACCTGAGGGAACAACAGAATATTAATTTATAGGGCCAGCAATCCCCCCAAGACCCGCCTCTCAGCCACTGAGAGAGAAGGAAAGCCCGCACACCCACTCTCCCACCTCTCCGTGTCACTGCCATGACTGACAGGCGAATATTGACGGGCTGCTGCCCTTCCTGCAGCACTTCGAACACATCAGAAGAGTTAGTACAGGTCTCCCCCTGTTACACCCATATATAAGAAATAATGTAGATAAAATAAGCTAAAAATGTATTTAAAAGATAAAACTCATTCTCAACAAACAAGTAAAGGGTACCTGTGGCTACACATCTTTTTTTGCAAACGGATGCACTTCTGTTTCAAAACCTCAGTCATTTCGTGGTACCTTTGTAAGCACTGTGCAATGGGACAGTGAGACAAGCTGATTCTGGACCAAACCATTCAATATACAAGAAGGGGGAGTGGGAGAGTGTTACGCATAAGATTAATAATAATGACAGCGTTTTAATCATGGGTGTAGTAGTGTATGAAACTGGTTTTGAAAGTATGTACAGTATTTGTGGATTTATTTATCTTTAATATAAACTGCTGTAAGTCTTTGTAATCAATTGGTACACTTGTTAGCCCTTTCAAATACCATAATGGTTCTGTTGAGTGTAAGGGGAAACGGGGGTTGATAATACCGACCCCTCACTTCTAAATATAGCACTACATCACTGTGTATATGTATATATATATATATATATATATATATATATATATATATATATATATATATATATATATATATACACAGCAGTCCCTCGCGTATCCGACCAGAGTAAGGGTGGATATGTAAAAATTCAGGTAAATGAATCCTGTTTTATTTTTTTATTTTTTTAATTTGGAATCCCAGTTATTTTACCCCTGATACCCGGCTCATCGCTGCAACACTCACACTAACTCGGGAGAGATGAAGACGAGCACTTGCATCCTCTGAAATGTGTGCCATCAGCCATCTGCTTTTTTTCAAAATTCAAGCCTTCTGTGAAGCCATTACAGAACTACAGCGTCACAGGACCATGCAGTTCTGAATTGCACTCCCCACCCAGGAAGCGCTTGGCCAATTGTGCGCCGCCCCCTGGGAACTCCCGGCCACGGTTGGCAGTGGCATAGCCCAGCAATTATGGAATATACATATTTATTTCCCCCTCATAAAACCTTATAGTTTTTTTTTTATAGTTAATAACTCTTTTACCCCAATGATTGCCAATGCTAATATACATCCAATTATGATTTCAGATCACGCACCAATCAGCTGCGAGATTACACTAGATAGTAGTCAATTTAAATCCCCAAGATGGCGTTTTAATACATCCCTATTAAAAGATAAAGAATGGGCAGAATTTCTTCACTTTAATGACAAATCCGAATTCCCACCAGCACTGCTCTAGGAGACAGCTAAGGTTTTTATGCGTCCTATAAGAAAATAATTCAAGACAAAAAAGATGAAGAACTGGAAAATAAAGTAAAAGAGCTTGACCATATATATGCCAAATCACAAACAAATACTAACTTTAAAAATGTTCTGCAGGCAAAAATGGAACTTGATAATAGAATCTCTGACAGAACACAATTCATGATGACTAGATTAAGACAAACTCAATTTGAAGTAGGTGACAAATCGGGTCGAATGCTTTCAAACCAACTAAAAAACAACTTGGAGAAATCAACTATACCAATTATCAAAGACACTCAAGGAAATTTAATATCTGACCCTCAAAGAAAATAATAACACTTTCAGAACATTTTATACAAATTTGTACAACCCAGAAAATTAAAGCAACTTAGATGATATTAAAAAAAAAAATCCTAGACAAATTGAAACTTCCAAAGCTGACCTGCTGATACTGTCCTTCTAGACGCACTTCTAACTGTAAATGAGCTTCAGAAAGCAGTGCTAGCAATACAAAATGGCAAGTCACCAGGCTCTGAAGGATTTCCTGCTGAATTTTATAAACATTTTTGGTCATTAATCTCCCCTGTCCCTTTTAATATGTTTAATCATTTACGTACATCACAAATTCCACAAGCTCTGAATACCGCCCTTATCTCATTAATATTAAAAAAAGACAAAGACCCCTCAAACTGCTCTAGTTATCAGCCCTTATCTCTCTTGAACGTCGAACTAAAAATACTCTGTAAGTGTCTTGCAAACTGGCTTTATCAAAGGCAGAAACTCCTCTGATAAGATGGTTATTTAATATGATTCATGTATCAAAAGAATCATTAACTCCATTGTCATCTCCTTGGATGCAGAGAAAGCATTCGATCAATTTGGCATTGGCAATAAGTTTATTAATTGGATTCAAATTTTATATTCCTCCCCAGCAACATCTATCATCACAAACGGCCTGATATCCAAGCCTTTTACTCTATTTAGGGGCACTTGACAGGGATGCCCATTATCCCCTCTGCTGTTCTCTCTCTTTATTGAACCATTAGCAGCTGCTATACGTCAGGACACAAGTATTGAGGGTATTCAGATAGGGGACACAAACCATAAAATTAGCCTCTATGCAGATGACAGCCTACTATTTCTTCAAAATCCTGAAATATCCCTACCGACACTTCTCAAACTTATAAACCACTTTGATAAAATATCTGGTTATAACATCAACTGGACCAAGTCTGAAGTTCTGCCTCTGAATAAGTTTAACTGGGGCTTTCTTGCCCAAAGTCTCCCCTTCAGATGGTCCACAAAAGGTTTTAAATATTTTGGAATACAGATATCACCAAATTTGAAAGAACCGTTTGACCTCAGTCATGCACAAGTTCTAAAAAACATTGCTGAAGATCTTGCAAGATGGAATGGTTCTCCCTGTGTCTCTGGACAAGTGGTAGTGGTTAGAATGAACATTCTGCCAAGGCTCAACTATTTATTTTCCATGACCCCAGTCCTTCCCAAGAATAACTGGCTTACTAAACTTGATACATTGGTTAATAAGTTCTATTGGAAAAATAACGTACCTCTAATTAAATTAAGCACCCTCCAAAGATGATGCATGGTGCATGATTTTTTGCAATATTTTCAATGAAAATAATCCAGCATGGATTAAGATTGAACAACATTGCACTCCAATCCCTTTAGAAGATCTTGGACATATAGGATAGAGTTTAAAAAACTGCTCTGTTTTCAGAATCCTTACATATCTACCACCTTAGAAACATGGTGGAAAGCCCATAAAAAAACTGCAATATAAAGTTTCCCCATCTCTCCTTTCCCCTATTTGGTGCAACCCAGACTTGGTAATTGCAGATAAACCATGCATGGAAAGAGAGGGGCATTACCCATCTTAAGCAGCTCTGTGAAAACGATGGCCTTCTTTCATTCAGTCAGCTGAGAAAGAGGTTTTCCCTTCCAGAGAGCTGCTTTCTTCAATACTCTCAAATAAATTTAAATGTAATACTCACCCTGTTACCTTACTACCCTCCCCTCTCACTACTGGTATACTACAATTAAAAGAAAAACATAATATAGTTTCCAAGATTTATAAACTGTTAAGTGTAATAGATTGTGATATCTGTATTCCAACAGATAAGTGGAACAGAGATCTCAATATAAATGGCAGTGAAGATTTCTGGAAAGGAATTTGCATCCAGACCTTCTCACTCTCATACAACCCCAAAATTCAACTCATTCAATACAAGGTACTTCATAGGACTCATTACACTAGCAGGAGAGTGTTCCTGATGGGACTCTCTAATACTGAGGCATGTCTACATTGTGAAGAAGGGGTTCCAGACAATTATCTACATGCACTTTGGTCACGTCCACCCATTCAACAATTTTGGTGTAAGATTCTGAAGGCTAGCAGACATTATGGGCCTGAGTGTTCCTTCTTCCCCAGCTGTCTTCAGCTTGAGCTGAGGCGAGAGAGAGGGTTACATTATGAACGTTCCTTTTATACCCTCCTAAAAGACCACATGTACGTCCAATAGTGACACTTCTCATCAATACTGCATATCACAGGATATGACATCCCCCCTTTTCAAAGATTTTTTTTTTAAGGACTTTTTACATAGAATAGTAGTTATAACGACTCGGCAGTACCACCTGTCTACCAGACCTGATAACCCGAACGACAGCTCCAGGCTGTGCAGGAACAGCAGAATCATTTTGTGAATCATCAATAGAAACACCATCATCTTCATTGGACACAGGAACAGTGTCAGGAATCGAATCTACAGATGAGGCATTAGAGAGAGCCACCTGCCGTTTACTGTGGTCAGCTCTGAGATGCCTCCTGTTACGTCGATACACCCTGCCAGAGGCAGTTACCACATCATAGGACCTGGGCTCCCTGCGAACAGTTTGAACCGTAGCCGGGAACCAGCCCTGTGTAGTTTCCAGGCGTACAGGATCACCTGCTTTAAATGGTTTCAGAGGTGCAGCCTCCCTGTCATAATAAGCTTTTTTGCTTATGTTGCTTCTTGGCCAATTGTTGCATGGCCTGCCGTGCCACACACGGCCTCACCACACACCACAGGCATGACCCCTCGTAAGACTCTGCCCATAAATAGTTGAGCAGGAGAGTACTTCATGCCAGAAATGAGGGTGTTGCAAAGGGTGAGAACAGCCAAATGTGGATCAGTGCCTGACCGCATAGCCTTTTTCAACACATGTTTGACAGTTTGGATGGTACGTTCAGCTAAACCATTGCTTTGAGCGTAATTAGGACTGGAATGAGTAAAAGTGAATCCCCAGTAGCCAATTCAGTAGCCATCAGGTGTACTTCCTTACTCGCAAAAGGCATATTGTCTGCCACTAACACTTTAGGAATGCCGTATCTCGCAAAAACAGCTTTCAGTTTGCCTACCACTGTCGCCCCTGTTTTGTCCGGAAGCTGCTGGATCTCAGGTAACTTGGAATAGTAGTCAACCACTATCAGGCAGCTGTGTGTGTCGAGATCAAATATGTCTGCACCAACCTTTAACCATTGGATGTCAGAAATGTCATGACTAATCACAGGCTCTTTTGTGGTTAGCAGGGAATAGCGCGTGGCATGGGTCACACTGTTTAGCACATGATTCTATTTCAGAACCCATGTTGGGCCAAAACATGTAGTCTCGTGCGTATGCCTTCATTCTATTGACACCTTGATGTGCAACATGCAGTCTCTCCAACATCAGTGTTCTAAGGCTAATAGGAATTACTACTTTGTCTCCAGAGCAATAATCTGTCTTGGACTCGCAGTAAGTGCTTGATTGGCCAAAAAGGCTTGGCAATAGGATGGGTTTGAGACAACCTGTCTGGCCTGGCACTGTTCAGGAGTTTGTTTATTTCAGTCAGTTGAGGATCATTTGCTGTTTCCTCTCGTATTTTTTCTAACATGTTATCTGGCAATGAAACACTTTTCTGTATGCTGTTGACAACCCTGTCTTGAAATTGCTCTATGTTCCATTCTGCACAGTCGCTAGGGAGAGAAGCCCTGGACAGGAGGCCAGCAATGATTACTTTTGACCCTGGGACATATACTATTGACAAATCATACCTTTGCAATTGTAATAACATGCGCTGTAAACATGCTGGGGTTTGTTCCATTGACTTGTGGAATATAGTTTCTAATGGGTTGTGATCGGAGTGCACTGATGCCGTTCTACCATACACATACTGATGACATTTGCGACAGGCAAAAACAATAGCAAGAAGTTCTTTTTCAATTTGTGTGTAGTGTTGCTCACATTTGCTCATAGCCCTGGAAGCAAAAACTATAGGTTGTCCTTCCTGCATCAAACACGCACCCAAACCATCTTTTGACGCATCTGTTTGGACCACTAAAGGCAGAGATGGGTCGTAAAATCTGAGTACTGGTGCTTGACATATAACTGATTTGAGCTTAAGTAGTGCTTGTTCTTGTTCTGGACCCCATTGCCAGATTATGTCCTTGTGTAACAGGAGTCTAAGTGGGGCTGTGATGTCGGCCACATTGGGGATGTACTGTGCTAGATAACGAGTCATGCCAAGGACTCTTTGCACCCCTTTGTTGTCTGCTTCAGCTTTGGCAGGGTCTGGTTGCACCCCTTGCACTGACACGATGTGGCCCATGTATGCTACCTGTTGCACTTTGAACTGTAGTTTTTCACTATTTAACTTAATTCCTTTTTCATGCGCTCTCTGTCAAGCACCTGTAGTAGGATTTTGTCATGTTCAATCAGTGATTCCGCAGTGATTATCATGTCATCCGCAATTATGTGTACGCCTCTGATGTCACCAAAAACCTTGTAATTCTTGAGTTGGAATACCTCACTAGCCGATTTAATGCCAAAAGGCATTCTACAGAATTGATACTGTCCCCATGGCGAGATAAGCGTGCACAGGTCTGCTGACTGACGGTCTAGTTGTACCTGCCAGTATCCGTCTTTTTCATCTAGAATGGTGAAGATGCGCTTGCCTGACAATTTTCCTAGTACCTCATATATTGTAGGTTTGGAGAAATGCTGGTGCTGTATGGCTTTATTGAGTTGTCTGGAGTCTAAACAAATGCGTTAGTTCCCATTAGATTTATTTTCTGTGACGACTAGATTGTTAACCCATGGAGTGGGCTTGGTGACCTTGCGTATGACCCCGCGGGCTTCTAGCTTTGTCAAAGCTGCTCTGAGTCTGTCCAGCACAGCTAGCGGTATCTTTCTGCAGCCGTTTATGACTAGGGGTACACTGGAGTCTACATAAATGTGGTGAGTACCCAGGAACTGCCCAAGGTCATCAAAAATATCAGCGTATATTCCTTAAGCATCTGTTCTTTAGTGATGTCAGACTGATTGTGGATGCTGAAAACTCTGCGCACAAGATCTACAGCTGTGCATGTGTCTCTACCTAGAATGGGGGTGTTTACACATTGGTGACAAAAAATAATAATTTTAGCAAGTACCGTCCCGTTTTGTGACATCCAGATATATGGTACCGTGGGGTTTTATTTTAAGACCGTGTGACAGGGTGACTGGGCGGTGACGTCACGCAGAGCCAGGAAGGTAAACAAACCAGTACTGCAGATTAAAGTAAATGACGCGGCGCGCCGTTTTTATTAACAAAAATAAATAAAATATTCAAACAAAAACAGTTGCTCACAGAGCAAAATAAAAATGTAAATAAAACAAATCACGAACACAAAATATACGAAATACAGGTCAGGCTGAGCTGTAGCCTTCACTGATCCTGTATCTTTTTAGTCTCGTTTTCTCTCCGTTTTCTGTTTTCTGTTTTCTGTTTTTTTTTCTCTCTCTCTCTCTCTCTCTCTCTCTCTCTCTCTCTCTCTCTCTCTCTCTCTCCAGTCATACACTCCTCTTAAACACCCACACCGAGTGCCGAGAGCTGCAGGCTTTTATATTCAGGTGACCATCTCCCGATTAGCAACAAAATGAATCACTTAATTAATTCGGGAGATGGCCACCTTCAGCACGAGTTTGTTAATTATTCCTGGCAGAGGACGAGCACCAATCTCGCCTCTGCCAGAACACGTTTTAAAATAAACAAAACCGCACGGCTACGCCATCATCTATAAATACAATAAACAATAAAAAAACCCGCGGCGCTTCACCGTCTTCTATACATAATAAATAATAATAATAATAATAATAATAATAATAATAATAATAATAATAACACAAAACAAATACAGGGGCGAAGGGGGACCCCATTCTAAAATAAAATAAACAAATGTACAGCAAATCAAATGTACACCTCGCCCTGTTACAGACCTCCATAGGCTGTTTTTATTATTTTGTTTATTTAGCAGACGCCTTTATCCAAGGTGACTTACAGAGACTAGGATAAAGTACGTCTCACCCGAAAGACTGAGCACAATGAGGTTAAGTGACTTGCTCAGGGTCACACAATGAGTCAGTGGCTGAGATGGGATTTGAACCTGGGACCTTCTGGTTATAAGCCCTTTTCTTTAACCACTGGACCACACAGCCTCCTAAGTTAACATTATGATTGTGTGTTCCAAGGGTTTGTTTGCAAACCATGCTTCATTATTATTATCATTATTTTATTTCTTAGCAGACGCCCTTATCACATTATTTTTACATACAATTACCCATTTATACAGTTGGGTTTTTACTGGAGCAATCTAGGTAAAGTACTTTGCTCAAGGGTACAGCAGCAGTGTCCCCCACCTGGGGTTGAACCCACGACCCTCCGGTCAAGAGTCCAGAGCCCTAACCACTACTCCACACTGCTGCCCTGCGAATCGCTTCATATATGCCAAGAGGAGAACATTGGCATCAGCACCCGTGTGAGTTTTGAACTCAATGTCCTTGTTTTGGACTATGAGTTGGGTTTTCTATTGCTCCTGTGTGCATGTATGTTTGTACCCGCTTGTGAATCTGGCCAGGGTTCCAATAAAAACCTAATTGACCTGTCGTGTCGGAATTCTACTGCTAGATATTGCCCTACACATGCTTGCAAAATTATTTATTTTGTTACACAACCTGCATGTTAAACCATATGCGGGGCAAGCTCTGGGTCTGTGGGTTTGCCTGCAGTTTCCACAGGTTTTTTGTGGTAGTGTCATGTATGTTTGTGTCTAGCAATGTAGTCTATGGCTGGGAGATCGACACTGTCTGATGTTTGGGCCGTGAGTGTCATTACGGTCTGAGAGGCGGGGCTCTCTAGCATTAGTTTTGATTGTGCATGTGAGATTTCTTTTGCCCTGCATATGTCTATTGCTTTCGATAAGGTTAGATCGGAGACAGTTAAAAGTTTCTCTTTGAGATGGGAGTCCTTTACACTAAAGACTATTTTGTCTCTTAACATTGTTTCTTCAGTTGTGCCAAAAAACAGTTTTTTGCTTTTACCCTGAGTTCAGTTACATATTTGTCTATGGTATGTGAGTCTAACCACTCATCTGCCCTGAATTGGTATCTTCCAAATATTTCATTGCTTTTAGGTTCACAGTAAGCTTTCAGAGCATTAGAACCTTACCCGCTGTCTGTTTAGCTGGGTCTGCAAAGTCAATGCGCAGCCCGTTGTAAATGTCAAGACCATCTTGCCCTATCATGTGTAAAATGATGGCGACTTGAATTTCGTCAGGTTTCTTGTTGAGACCTGAAGCAATTGAATATATTTTGAATCGCTGATGTCATCGTTTCCAATTTTCTGTTAGATTTCCCCTAATCTCTAGAGGAGGGAGAGGTGCTAATTGTTCCATTGTAAGTTAAATGGGAAACAAAATACAAATTAGTTTGCATACTCCTTGATTCAACAAATTATCGAATGGTATAGCAAGTGACTTACATGTAAGGGATACACCCATATTTATAGTTTGTAATGAATGTCCTTTCTTTACGTATCAGAGTCTGTGTTGCCAGCCTCCCATCTATGCTAGGCTGCAGTCTGGTGTTGTCCAGCACGGTTCTGAGGGCTCTCGTCTCCGGTGTGGCTCTGCGATGGTTTTGCCTCATGATTGCAGCAGCTTGTGTGCGTCGTTCGTGAATTGCAGACCAGTCGAAGCTGTTTTGCAGGAGCTGCTCCCTGTGCTGTCGTCCGTGTCCGGTCCGCCCTCGTGGTGTGTTGCTGCTCCTCGTGCTGTCATCTGTGTCCGGTTTGTCTGCGGTTCGACTTTGGGTTTGCTTTGTGGAAACGTTCAATGAAATGAAAAGTCTGTCGAGTTGAGGTCTTGTGCTCCAGTTTTGTGATGAAGGGCACTGACCTGCTTTACTTCTGACACCATGTCGTGTTCATGACCTCGAGGCAAACTGCGACTTAGTCTGCTCAGGACTTCCTTGTTCCGTCTGGTCTCCGTAGGCTCTCCTTTTTCTTATTGCAGTTTCTGGGGAATACAACTACTACTCCGGAACACAGGACTCAGAAAAGTAAGTGCTAACCATGTTTAACTTTATTACACATTGATTTCCACTTTGTATTTAACACTAAGTCTTCAGCTTGAGCTGAGGCGAGAGAGAGAGTTACATTATGAATGTTCCTTTTATACCCTCCTAAAGACCACATGTACGTCCAATAGTGACACTGCTCATCAATACTGCATATCGCAGGATATGACAACAACTACACGTGTACTTACACATAATTATAATATTAGTATACATAGCTACAATGTACTTAATGTGTAATTGTTTTGCATGATATAACTCTAATCCTAACCCTATCCCTAACCCTAACACAATGTAAAGTGTTACCAAAGTGTCTTTACAGAAGTAAGAGCCAGTGCCATTTATTTAACTGAAATAGCTATCTTGGTCATATTTCCACATGCAAATGAGTTACAGCCATATTTTTAAAGAGTTGGCTCAAGTCCTTTATTAACTCCTATTTTTTGTAAAGATAAGAACACCTATTGAGTTTACAAAACTAGAACCAAACATCTACTGTAACACCTGCGCCTCTCAAGTATGCTGATGTTGTTTGTTTCATCTTTCAAAAAAAATCAAGTTAATTAAAGACTGCAGTAAAATAAAAATAAAAATGACTTTGAAAAACTCAGTCAATCTATAATGCTCAATCTCCCAAAAAGGGTGTGTGGCGGAGTGTCCCGCCCCTATATATTTATTTATTATTATTTATATTATTGTTTGCGGCGCGGATAACAGCGCCACGAATTTCTTATTGTTTTTATATTTAAAACCCAGTGAGGATGCGTGGCTGATCAGCTACTGATCATTTAACTAGCTGACAGTCACGCTTGCTTACTAAACTCGTGCAGACTGTGGCCGAGGGGTAATAAGATCATTAACAGCTAGTTAACCCCTCGGCCAGAGTATAAGAACCTGCAGCTGTCCGTGCTGCGGGGGAGAGTGTACAGAGGAGAGTACGGGAGAACACGGGAGAGCGAGCGAAAGAAAAACAATTGCTATATTTAAAATATACTTGTTTCTGTTTATTTGTTTGACCATCGCGCCTTTTTGTTTTGTATTATTATTTATTAAATACGCTGACCGCGGTAGCGTTCAGCTTCACCCGCCCATCCATTGTTTTGGTTCAGTTACTTCCTGGTCCATGACATCTCCACACCTCACCACCTCAAGCCATCCTGTCACATATGGTGTCCTGCGTGGGACAGACAACGCCTCCAGGAGCCGGACCAGGACAAAAAAGTGTGGTTTTTTTTGTTTGTTCGTTTTTTTTTCTTCTCAAATAAATAATGGGAAGAAGTGGAAGGAGGAAACAGCAGCAGCAAGTGCAACAGCGCGGGGCTGGTCGCAAGTCCCGCCGGGTCTCTGCTGTGCTGGACGTCTGCCTCACCTGTCTGATGGGTGAGGAATGGTGCTTCGCCGTTGGTGAGGTCAGGCATGTAGCACCTGACCGACCCCCTCCATGGCAGGTGAGGGAGGAGCCTGAACATCCTGCGCCCATGTGGGAGGAAGATGGCCCAGAGCAGGAACCGGAGGATGAAGGGTCTGTCCGTCCACAGCCCAAGAGGGGGGAGGCCGAGCGTCCACAGCCCAAGGCTCCACTAGCAGGGGAAGAATACCTGCTGGTTTCACCTCCACCACCACCATCCGAGGGAATGGAGCAGGAGCTGCCTCTGCATCCTCCGAGGCGGACTGGTCCACTCTCCTCAGAGGGGATCTGGGACTGGCTGGCGGAGCCTGAGAGGGATATCATGGACGCCCTCCCTGCTGTGATCAACCTCCTGTGGGCGAGAGATGGGGAGCGCTGGGAGGCCTGGGAACAGAAACACCACCCAGCATCCCTCCCAGACATCGCAGCCATGGTGCTCAACTACCTAAATAACAGGGTGTTATTCATGAGTTGATCAACAGCAAACAGTCCAGGACAGCGTCTGGAACATTGGCTGAGCTCAGGAACAGAGAGCCCTCTACTGAGCCCTTAACATCACATCCTCCCCTCATGGGTGTGTATTACATCTGCAGTGTGTCCTTGGCATCCTTGTATGTTGCTAACCTTATTGACCCGACAGTTTCTAAGCAGCAAACCATGGCTAAAAAAAATAAGATATCCTCTGTTGTGACTATCACTGGGATGACAGTGAGGTCAATGGCCTTGAAAATGCTACAAAGGGAATCACAAATAAACAAGCTTTTAAAGACAAATCTCCCAAGTTCATTGACTTTTTTTCTTTTTGTCTCATTACAAACGGCAAACAAATGTCCATTGACTCAAAGTGTGTGGCGAGCCACTTAATCCTACTGTGGATTACTCCGTATTCTATCAGTTCAAGTCGTGTTGACAGATATTCTCCAGTGATGCTGTATTGATTGCTGTTTTAACATCTAAAGAAATGAAGCTTCTACCCTGTCCTGGCATTCAATATTGTGTTACTGGCTTCCAATTCACATTTAATTAACCTGTTCACCCAAGGCACTAATCAATATTTAGATCTGAAAGGTGGCGCTGTCAGTAAAAACTATTTAAAGAGTGGATTGTAGAGAGCACATGAGCACAAGGGAAGAGGAATTTGTTTTTTTATTCTGTTTTACTTTAATCAGCTCCGCTCATGCTGTCAGTAGATGGTTAAGTTTTTGTTCGGGAGCATGTTCTTGCCATATGTACTTAATGCTAGCCCTGTGTTGTCTAATTTCCAGCTGTCAGGCCTAAGCAATATGAATGTCATAGCAACATCCGTGTGCAAGCAATTAATATGTTATTACTCGGAAAATGACAAGGAGCAATTTAAAAGAGAGCCTGAAACCCAGATGTCAAAATGCCAGCTGGATCTAAATGAACGGCCACTGAAAGCATCAGTCTTAACAAGTGAATGGCTGTCAGTCCCCCTTAGTTAACAGAAATGTGTGTGATATATGAGAACCTATACAGCCAAACACAATTCTGGTAAATGTCAATTTGCGGCATATGTTTGAGCAGAAATATTGAGAATATTGCCAACAGAAATATTGAGAAACTGCTGCCACCGAAGACCTAATATTAATTTAGTCTGTTAACCCATCAATGCCTGTGCTTGTCTACCAATCATTATCACCAACTGTGTCTCAAACACATTCTGATTCAATAGTCACGACGACATCATGATTATGGGTTAGAATATTTATTCAAGAGAATCAAAGAATAGGTAGGACCCAGGATCTTGCCTTTCTGTCTGAAAGGAGCCACCCTCCTATGAAGTGAGACACTTGACCCCATTGACCCCCGAACAGAAGATGCACCAGCAAAGGAGGAGGAGGAGGAGGAGGCGGAGGAGGAGGAGAAGGAGGAGGAAAGAAACTTAAGACAGAAGTAAGTGAAAGTCCCATCTTTAAGCGATTGAGGGAAAGAAGCAGTGCTGTGTCCTTGCCTCTAGAATAGCAACCAGCCTTTAATTATTAAATCATGTGTTTATTTATTGTTTTTCACTATACTGACCTATACTTTTGTATGATTTTACAATGAACTAAAAAAAACAAGTTTGGAAGTAAAAGCAGTAAAAGCATAGCAAAGTGTAATAAGCCTAGGTAATCATTGTATTCAAGTACAGCATGGTAAAGCATATTAATAAACATGGCAAACCAGAGTTAAATATGGTAAATGCATAGTATTTTTCCAGTTTTACCACTCTTTTCCCATGGTCATAAAAAAAAAACTTTTATAAGGGTGTGTGGCAAGTAGGCTATAGTGGTGAAGTCAGACCCGGAATAAACACACAGTACTGCAAGGTGAAATGCGATTTGCTCTGTTGCGTGGTTTAATAATGAACAATAAATAAAAGGTTTTAAACAAAAACAGCACACTGCACTTGAGGCCAAAATAAATAGACAAACAAAACGGACTAACACTAAACAAACAGTGGATGAACAGACAAAACAAACAAGTACCGTGCTGGTCTTCCAGCACGACGTAGCAATTAACTTAATTTAAATTACTCTCCTCTCCACACCTGTTCTCCACTCACCAAACGCACAACTCCGAGTGAGCGCTTTGTGCATCTATATATACTGTTGTGCCGGGATTCAATTACTAATGAATTATTCATTTGAATCCCAGCATGTGAACTAATTTGTGCAATCCCGTGTTCACATACTATTACATACTTTAAATGCACGTGAAGTGTTTGTGCAAAACCTGTGCCTAAATACAACTATATACTATATATTTTAAATCACAGGCACTTGGCCACAGGGTGTTATAAAACTGAAGTCCTACAAATGGTGTGCTGCACTGTAATAAACGCATCCAGACCTTCTCAAACTCGTATTCTTCGTTTAGTGCACCAGTTGTGGCTGTTAATTACTGCATTTACTTCAAACCTTTAGTAAATCAATAAGTGCTTTTAAAACATATCTTTAGTGGCTACTCCAATTATGATGAACTAAATGTTGCTCCCGTTTCCATTTTTATTGTGCTTATTTTGTCAGTCACTGTTGAGTTGGCCCCTGAAGATCCTAACACAGGGAATGACATTTTCTCACTACAGCTGAAGCTAAGCTGAAGGGGGTTATTGGGAAGCAAAAAGGAGTGATCAAAACACTTCTTGACAAGCACATACTTTTATTAAAGGTCATTATCATGAAAATGCTTTGCTCTTGTAGGTTTATAGTCTCACCAGAAAACCTTTGCTAATATTACAGACTTGTTACGTACATTTTATTTTTTATAATTAGTAGTAAGCTTATACATCTGTATAAAGTGCAGGAGTTTACAGCCTTATTATATACAGTGGACTTATGACCACTGTAATAATCAGACTGCACCTGCCACCTGTAGTTCAAATAGCTTCACCTCAGAACACCGGTACAAACCAGCAGGCAAAAATCAGCTGATCAAAATGAGGTCCAGATTTCAAATTATTTTGATTCATTAGGTGAAAGAACAAAATAATCAAAAAATTGCTTCAACAATGAAAAAGATAACAATGATAATATAAGAAGAAGAAAAAAAATGAAGATAGCTACAATAAAATACAATAAGTCTTCATCATGGTCAAATTAAATCAAGCTATCTCACTGTTTCATCAAAAACGTGTCTATTTTGTACATCCCCGGTTCTTTACATCAAATTTGGAAGGAATCTGTAGCACATCATTTTGTTTTCACCCATGGATATAGAGCAGTAGGTTATGTCGGTTTCGAATAAAGAGATTTACATGTTTTATTTAACTCATCCTTCGGGTTTCTATACACTAAGAATAAAGAATATTTACTTCATTGAATGCATGCTGATTCTAATCATTATCTATACAGTGTTTATTTAGCTTTGTTCTGTAGATGAATAACGGATCAGTATCCTTCATATAAATTACACTATTGTACACAATCGTAGTCTCTTTTATGTATAAAATATGAAGGACTAATCAGGTGGTGCAAAGGAAGACTGCCTTTAGTAAACACCAGGGATTATATCATGTTGTCAAATGCTTCTTTCTAAGCAGGGAAACCATTTCCTTTGATGTGCTGCTTTCTGAAATTCTTTCAGCATTTCGGAGAAGCATAACATCTTTGATCCTGGGATATTCAGTTGCCTGTGAGTGACATTGATGCTGGACTACCAATGCCTCATATAGTCAGATTTAAAAATCTAAGTGAATATCTGGACGTAAATTAATCTGTGACTGGTGTTATATCAATGGTCAAAATCTTTTAGTGTAAACTATATTTCCTGTGGTTCTGAAGCAAGTCCCAGTATTTCATTGTGCTTTCTTGACTTAAAAATAGCAGACACTCTTCTGTCTGGGATAGAAATTCAGGGATCAGTGGTTAAATATTAATGTCCTTAAATCTGTATTTCTATGTTGAAGTTGCACTACAAGAATATGTAAATGACCTGTATGATGGATTTTAATGGACTGTTCAGCCAAGGTTAGCGGAGACATGCAAGGGATCTAAGTTAATGATCTAAACAGTGGCAGATCTAAATACTGCCTCCCTTTTACACTACTTTAATCCTCATTGTGGTTTATTCTTCAATGTATTTTCTTCCATTATTTGGTTATTTACAGACTCACATTACATCACTGTACAATATAACTTCTTTCATGGGAAGACATTTCAGAAATGTTCATTATGAAAATAAAAATGCTGTAGCTAGGGCTTTCCAAGCATATATTATTCCAAGACTGAATACACAGATTTATTTTCCAAGCTCAGCCAGATACATTGTTTATAAGAGTCCACTTAAAGCAACATCATGCAGCTGATTTAAGAAATAGTCAGTTGTCTGAGACAGAAAGGAGCTTAAAACCCAAAGTTTTAAAATAAACGCGTTCCTTGTGAAAATGTGAAAGGAACAGCTTGTTACTAATAAATAACAGATGCGGTTTGCACTCTCCTTTAACTGCAATTCATGTAGGCTGTGATGAGAAAGACTAATTAACACCAATTAACACTAGCGGTATGAAATAAAATGAAACTGATAATGAAGTTTGCACAGATCCCATATGTGTACTGCACTGGGAGGTGCTAGGGCTCCCAGACTGCTACAGTAAATAACTACCAGTCTGCTACCATTGTACTACTAAACCATCTCCCAGCCTAATATAATATACTAATTTCTACCATAACACTATCATAATTGTGAGGTTCTGTAGATATGTAAAAATGTAAGTATGACATATAGAGAAAGAGACAGACGTACAGCCTGCAGATACCCCACCAGATTGATACACAAAACCTCTGTAAGAAGCTCATTTGCAAGTTTCATCTCAATTTGACAAAAGTTATGCATCACCTTACAGTATTAACTCATTTTGCTTCAATCTGCTCAATAATGTTACGTTTGCATATTGAAGTGCACACTGGTTTGTAATTTTCCATATACTTAACGAAAAACCGACACATTTGACATTTCAAAATCTAACATGAAATACTGTACAAATATGATGGCTGCCAGTAGACATTTGTGATATAATTTTGTAGTTTCTTTGATTATATGTTAAATAAAAGATCTAAATTATGTCCATATAGTTACTTTTTTTTTATTATGTCTCAATCCTAAAATTCTAGGTGATGCAAAACGTTTGGCCATACCTGTAGATAAGTCAAAATAATCTAATTTTTATTTACATACAGTTTGACAGCTTCCACACACCCCTAGATTATGATGCAATCAACAACTTGTGCAACAAAAGGTCCTCAGCAGGTTTCATCACAATTGCAGAAGCATTTTCCTATTCCCTCAGATTATGATACACTCAATAACGTGCTCCCGCTTCCGCTATATGCCCGTCTCTGGGGATATGCAACCCCAGCAGGAGATAATAACCTTGCTAATTCAATTTCTGCAGTGTTATTGCTAATGGCCTATATTGCAAGGAACAACTGTATATGACTTAAATCTCCAACGGATAGTATGTGGTCTATTCCATTTGTTTTAAGTCAAAGCAGAGTGAGGAAAGCCTTGCTTTATAGAACAGCAGGAGATGAATGCAGACTGTTCTGCTAACTTATCAGAATGCAGACAATGACAAAAAGTCATTATTATTTTACAACCCCTATATTTTTCAGGAGCACAGCATTAATAATATTAACAGAGGTTGAAGAATTAGATACCCTTTGTTCAATTACACTATATTAGGAGAAACCCATTATTCTTAGGAACCTATTAAAAAAGTATGATTTTTTTGGTTGAATTTAGTGACAGGCAGTATTGCGGTTACGGATTCTGACCCCTGTTGTAAGATTGAGGTTAATAGCTCTATAATCACTGTGGTGCTCTCATGTGCTGTGCATGGTCACCAGTTCAGTCCTGCCTGTTACAATGGAAAATGCTACAGTCAGGCACCACGAGGTCTTCCTCTTTCAATGTAGTTCTTTACCAAACAGAGGCTGCTGACTTGTGTGGTGGTTTGTTAATGTGCACCAACAAACAGATGCCTCTTGTGAACTGATTCAAAACCCCAGATGCATGAGAAGTTAGTGAATTAGCCGACTACGTCACTTCGTTCAAAGGGAATAAGTGTGGTGTAAGAATATTGACAGATGTACCTACTTTTTGAAGTTTTGAAAAGTGAATCTGAGATAAAACCTACTAAACTGCAGAGAAAATAACAAAAACTCATAACCCTGCTCAGCAGGGGGTTTCCATTTAATGACACAAATGCAAAAAGACCATGCATGCATTTTCCCCACTCTTCAGTGGAAATGAGCATGAAGAAGCAGGTAATTCAGCACTGATGATGCTTGGTGTGACACAGTGTAGGGATGTCTATTTATTTAATGGGGCCCCCATATTCTCAGCAGTAGAAATTTATTAGAATCCTACATGCATAGGTCATAAATGATAAATGCTTTCTATTATTAACCAAATCATGAGAGATGGAATGGTTGAATAAATGAATATAAAATATAATGTTGGAATGCATAATACTATGTGAATGAAAGGTTTTCAAATTGAGTCGCCCCATATCAAATGCAGACTGACATCAATAATGTGCTAATGACATCAATAATGTGCTAATGACATCAATAATGTTGGAATACATACTGAGAACTCAATACACAGAATACAAATTTCCCATGTTCCTGCCCTTGTATAATTTCCTTTTAATGTTAGTGTTCCAAATCGATGATCTTCAATTTGACTATGAATTATGCTTATGTTATATTGTTGCTTCAGGGTGTTTAGGGATAGGAGGAGATTTCTCATGAATTAAATAAAACCAACAGCACAGAACCTTGGGTTACCATGACAAGGTTCATTTGTACCTGTTACAATAGTAATAATTGTTTTGTAATGTGTCATTTGTTTTGTAGGATACTGCAGATTTAAATACAAAATTCAAACTAAGAGGTCAATAATATAAAAAGAAGTGACTTAGGTATCAAGTGATGAAATGTGCCAAAATCAGTAATGCACAAAGTATCAGCACTGGTTTAACTGCTCCAATAGTACAGCAGACTGTAGTTAATTTATGAGCAGACCTTGTTCAGATTAGTTATTTATACTGAGTACTGATCAGAATCTATACAATACTGAAAAGGCCTAGCCTTGTCTTTTTTTCTTTAGAAATCTGTTATGACCATTTCAATAAAAACATAGAGACAGCTATACTTGTTTGTGACACGGATGGCTTTGTGGTGACGTCAGGCCAGGAAATGAAACCACAACACAGACAAGTACTACTTATTATTAAATAAACGATTTAAACAAACACAAAACGCTTATACAAAACAAAATAGCTTGTTGGCCAAAACAAACACACAAAATAAACTAAATAAATACCAAATAAAACAAGTATCAATTGTTATATTCTTTTGGTTTCAGTTCTTACTGTCTCGCTTTCTCGCTCCACCTCTGAACCCCTCCCTGATCAGCCAAAGCTGCGGGATTATATACATGTTTCAGTCTCCAAATTAATAATAAATTAATCAATCAATCAATCTGAAGACGGTCACATTCTGCACGAGTTTAGCATGGATGGGGAAGTTTAACCCCATCCATGCTGCAAAAACAACAATAACAAAACATTGTGTTTTATACAAATTAAACAATACCTTTTTTAAATAATAATAACAAATATAAAATAACACAAATACAATGTTTTACATACAGTTTCTACAGCCGCTGTCTGCATGCAGTTCACTATGATAGCATGATTCGGATTATAGGTCAATTTGTACCAGGGTCCGGATTAGTGAGAATCCAAAAGGTCCAAAATATAAACAAGGAACCATATTGCCTAAAGAATCAGTATTTCTCAAGAATAGCTCATTACCCAAAAGGCTGTCCCTTTAGGTCATGATTGAAGTGCAGAAGTAGCTCTTATGGAACAGAGCAGATCTATACTATAGCAAGCTGAAGCCAGATCAATCAGTCCGTCACCTTTCTATAAAACAATTCACAAACACCAGATTCTAAAGGAATTTGAAAACAATGCCAACCAGTACAACATTTGGAAAGCTTAGACTTGGACTATTATCAGATCAAAAAAGACTAGAACCTTTGTTGGTAAAAGTGGCTGGATTTCTAATTTACCATTCAAAAGAATATTCTGTAACCTGCGGTCCCTGTTGCCATTTCATAACAATCAATCAATATTATTCATCTCATAACACACTGCAATCAATATTATTCATTTCATAACACACTGCAATCTGCATTATTAAAGCTATCTGCTACTTCTCGTTAGCCCTTTTGTGCAAATCAATGCCATTCACAAAGTTAAACATCCTGGGGTAGATGTACTAAAGTGTTGCGGCTGTTGCAGTAGTCGGAAACCAACTGCAAACAAGTCGGAAGTCTAGGGTGAAATGTACTAAACATGCGCAATGCTGTCGGCAATTGCGACACTTACAATTGCATTAATTTGTTAAGAAATTTTGAAAACATGTTTTAAACAGTAACAATTGTTGCTGCTTTTCCCAGTCCACCTTTTCTCGTGCATTGCCAGTTGTGCTCAATGCATTTTTGAGACGGACACCCAAATACCTATTTTTTCTTAAAACCAGAGTGTACTTACAAGACATTGTGACATTTCTGGTTTCCCCAACGTGCTGAGAGCAACAGACTTCACACATGTGCTGCTAACCCCTCCAGCTCATTCTGAGCATCTGTATAGGAATAGGAAACACACCTATTCTTTTAATGTGCAGGTGGTTTATACTTGTGCACAATTTAGCACTGCACCCCTGACTAAATTAAATAAAAAAACTGACAGTACACATTTGGCTTATAGACTACTCATGATAATACAATTTAGTGGTATAATGCAATTTTTTTTTTTTTTGCTGGTCCTTTAAAATCCATATTGACAAGAATTGACTGTCCTCCTGTAAATATCACAACTTGTCAATGTGGCAACATGATCTGTTTTGTGTTAATTGTCTAGGCCAAGTTAATAATAATAATAATAATAATAATAATAATAATAATAATAATAATCATTTATTTTCAATTTAAAATAATCTTTTATTCGCATTGTACACCAATGTGTACAATGCAGCAGCATGATTTATTTTGTTACCAGTAACCTAAAGTAAAAAGAAAGTGTGCTAGGTGTTCATTTGATTTTACTACTGTATTACATACTGTATAGGCATACTGTACAGATTTATATTTTTTTTCAAAATGTAATGTGAAGACTACTGTGACGAGGTGCCCCGCCCCTGTGCATATTTTGTGTTTTGTGTTTTATGTTGTCTGTTATATATGTATTATTATAGTGATGCACAGAGTGTGGGTTATGTAGCACAGGTGATATAAAATATATATTTGTATTTAGGCATGGGGATTGCACAATCACTTCACATGCAGATTAAAGTGGGTATTTGTATGGGGGCATTTTGTACAATTAGTTCACATGCTGGGATTCAAGTGAATGATTAATTAGTAATTGAATGCTGGCACAACTGTATATATACAGATGCACAAATCACTCACTTAGGGTTCAGAGTGGAGGACGGGAGTGGATGGAGGTAAAAATAATAATAAGAATTGCCATTCGTGCTGGAAGCACCAGCACAGTACTTGTTGAGTGTCAGTGTTTTGTGTTTGCAAGCTATTTTTGTGTAAACCTTTATTTTGTTTGGTGAGCTGCTTTGTGAAAGGGTTTTGTTTTGTTTAAAGTGTTTGTTTATAATAAACTGGCGCAGCAGCGCAATTCACTCACCACTCTGTGTCCTGCATTCCGTGGCCTGACCATTCTGACACCTCACCACCAGCCAGCCTGTTCACACCTACCCAAAACACAATAGTGTTATTTCAGCGCAATCATTTATACATTGAAAATACATTGAGCACTATAAATGTATGTGTGTGAGATTTTATTGTATTTTTTAAACCCAACTCCTCCTTATGTTGGACAAACGTATCCGGTTTCGCGAGGGGCTGCTGCATGATTATGGAAAGTTTTTTGATAGATTATTTGGGGGTGAAGGCGGGGGGCCCACTATAGAATCGGATGGGATTAAACTGCCTTTCATTATTTATTCGACAAAATGTCGCACGACTCTCGCAATGCCAGAGATCTAAGATGACTCAACAAATATTTAAATTAGTATATTGTGGCTCTCTTTTTTTAACATATTGTCTCTTAGTACATACGACAAAATGTATGCTTTGCGAATTGAAAATGCAAGCCCCATCTGTGTGATGTATTCTTAAAACTTGTCTCGTTCTTTTAATAATAGTTACATAACACAATCCCAACTGTTCCATAGTGAGATTGACAAATAAAACAGGTGACAACACACAACGCTACAGAGAATTTTTTTCACAGTGGTTTCGGATTAGTTTAGTATTAAAAAAAGACTCCTGTTCACTCCTAGATCTCAAGTGATTCCTGCATAAAGCAAACACTTGTCCTGTACTGAGGCTTTTGTGTACCAGCGGTTGAAGTGCATCATGTGTTTTGTTAGTTAGCTGTTTGTGTCATTACCAGTCTCGGGCAAGGTTCAGAACAAATTCAAGTCATACAAGTAATGGATCCAATCAAAATCTTTTGGGGCTGTACAGAAATCGCAGTGCTGTTTTCACAGAGATGGGCATTTTCTATGAGAAAAAGAAAGATAATTTTGTGACCCAGTTATATATAGTTTGTGCGACAGTGTGTTTAAAATGGTATAAAAGGAATATTTGAAATACAAACTGTAAAAAGACGATAACGGTCATCCTATTGGAGTTCTAAAGGATTTTGAGGGAAATTTGCACAGCTATGAAGACTTAACAGGCCCTCGACCAAGATATTAAAGCAGCTTTAATGGGATTTCTCAGATGCAGCTACGGATTTGCGTGCACAAAATACCATGCAGTTTATTATAGATTAGGTGTTAGTGTATTTAAAACCCCAGGGATGAAAATAGTGCATCTAATATTCAGACCCCCCTCTATTTTGTTCATATAAAAATATAAAATACATGTGCAATGGAATTTAAAATTAACTCGAAAATAGATAATTGCTCTTTCTTGGAATTTTAACTGTTTTGCACTGTTTTTGTAGCTTTGAAAATTAAAGGAACAGCCTGTTACACAGTAAAGGCATACAATATAATCAAACACATAAGAAGCTATAAATATTGTCTATTGAACCCTCAGTGACGCTGCTTAAAAAATCCAAAACAAATCCAGTAATTGCTATATCTGATCTAACAAGTACAATGTAGACAATAAAATAGATTGTATAAACATAGTGTTATGTTCCATAAATGTCACATGCACAGCCATCCATTATGTTGGTCTCAAATGTGCAGTTTTGTAGGAAACACATGTTACAGCAAACATGCATTTCCATTTTAAAACATGCTCTCTGGAAGTACACTAAGTTAAAGAAATCTGTTTGCAAGCCATGCTTTAGACTGTCTCACACTTCCTGGGTCATTTCACCTGGAGAGTGAAATTGTACCCACCCTTCACTGACTTCTTCCCTGTCGATAACCATTCAGCTGCTTCCCCTATTGACTGACACCCAGTAACATTACCCAGACGACTCTGCTGGGGTGAAATGACCCAGGAAGTAAAGCAGTAGCACACTTCCTGGAAGGCAAGACAAGGCAAACAAGCTCTTTAACTTTGTGTAGTACCACATGTCTGTTTGAACATGAAAACACATGTTTGCTATCTGTTTCTTTAAAAACGGTAAATCTGAGACCTATATAGTAAATGGAAGTGCAAGTGGGGAAGATTTATGGAATTATTTTGTTAGATACAATTATTTAATGAACATGGAGTACAAATAACAGAGGCTCCACTTTAGAAAAATGAAGTGGCTTCAGTGAGGTGTCAAAATGGACATGCAAAATAAGGGAGAAGTTCTCAGGGCTTTCAAAACAGTTTAAACCACTGTCCCGGTTCATATGAAAAAAAAAAATCAACACAACTCAATATTCAAACAACAGGACTACTCAAGGAAGGTAAAAAGAAAACAGTTAAATGCCATTTGAAACTATTTTCTCTTTAACAGTCATGATACTGGTAAAAAAAAAAACCTCTAACTGAACAAATATCACATTCTCTCTTACATACTTTTGTAAGGCATAGACATCAACTACATAGCACAGCCTTTGTTAAAATATGAGCTTCTGTGACCTGTTTACTGTATTTTTTAGTCTATTTTCTGTGCTCCAAATTCGGAAATATATGTTCAATGTTTAATGGAGCCCTGGGGATCTAAAAGGCAGCAGCAAATTTAGAATTCAGCAGATTGGTTTATCCTGCGTCCTGCTAATGGGTTTTTTAATCCTTAGTTGTTCTGTCTGTATTATCCCTCAGGTGGAAAGAATATTAGAGAGACTAAGAATATTACACTATGTAGAGGATATCAAGCAGACGTGGATGTGGTGTCCATGAACAAATTCAGTGATAACAAGATTTTTGAAATCTATTGTCTTGCATATATGTGTGTTCTTAACATTTTCACTTTTATTTTTAAATGCATTTTACATTAATTCGAATTACAGAAATATTCAAAATTCAACGCCACATCAGTCTTTCAAATAGTATTACTGTTACTTCCTTGTAGCTTATTGCTTCCTGTTCCACAGCCTCACTCTGGCAGACCATGGGACTGAAGCTGTACAACAGGAAGTGTACCAGGATACAGCGGTAGAAAACCTCAAAAATACATTCTGAGATTTTGCTATTTTGAATTGAATCTATTCAGTCTTGAACAAAGAAGACTATGCGGCGATCTGATTGAAGCATTGAGAATTCTAAAAGGTATTGACAATGTCGACCTAAGGCACTTTTTTGACCTGAAAAAAGAAACAAGGACCAGGGGTCACAAATGGATATTAGATAACGGGGCATTCAGAACATAAAATAGGAGGCACTTTTTTACACAGAGAGTTGTGGGAGTCTGGAACCAACTCCCCAATAATGTTGTTGAAGCTGACACCCTGGGTTCCTTCAAGAAGCTGCTTGATGAGATTCTGGGATTAATAAGCTATTAACAACCAAACTAGCAAACTCATTTGTAAACTTTCTTATGTTCTTATTTATCCAATTTACTTGTCTAGTCAGGTTTAGGTTCTGACAGGTATTGTTTATTTCAAAGTCAAATAAGCAAATAAGTTATTAGTTTTAAGATAAGGTGAGTAGTAGTTTACATCATGTTGGTCTTATTAAAGAGATTTGATAAGTCTGAGGTTGCAGGTGGTGGCCTAATACTAATACAGTAGCCCTGATATTGAAGCTGACATTGCTGTCTTTAGGACAATGTAAAAAGGTAATCTTACTTGTAAAGGGGGCTTTTTTTACAGCAGGGCTTTAAAGTGAGGCTTCACTGTGTATTGAGCTTTCAATTTCAGGTGATATTTTTTACTAGGAAAATATCCCTTCTATCCCATTTCAGGCTTATGAACTAATATCTGGTTTGCTTGTAACAGTTCTACTAGATATATTTTTGCTGTGTTGTCCTATAACCAGCAGTAGTCCTGTACTGTGCCCCTTTTCTGGGCTATTCCAATACAAATCTATAAGATATGACTGTGCTCATTTCATCCGAGAAGAACTTTTTTAATAGGTCTTTCCACCTGTGAGCTGACTGTTTAATTTGTGCTGGGCAGGACGTCCATAAACTAAGCCCAAATGGAATTCACCAATCAAGCAATAACTGGCTGGTGTCTCGACTCCAGACTAAATTTATTTTCCACATTTGACGATCCGCAGGTTGACTTAAAATACCATCACTGACTTCTTCCCTGTCGATAACCAATCAGCTGTTTCCCCTACTGACTGACACCCAGTAACATTACCCAGACGACTCTGCTGGGGTGAAATGACCCAGGAAGTAAAGCAGTAGCAGACTTCCTGGAAGGCAAGGCAAACAAGCTCTTTAACCTTGTGTAGTACAACATGTCTGTTTGAAAATGAAAATACATGTTTGCTATCTGTTTCTTTAAAAAAAAAAAAAACTGAGACCTATATAGCAAATTGAAGTGCAAATGGGAAAGATTTATGGAATTATTTTGTTAGATACAATTATTTAATAAACCAAAATACCATTATTTTAAGCAAAAAAAAAAAAAAAAAAGATGCTGCATGTAAATGCGATTAGTTACAGACCTATATGAATTAGATTCATAAAAAGAAGCGCATGTCACACATCAAGATTTATTTTCCCTCAAAATGACATGCCTTGTTTCTGTGGTGATGTGTTCTGTAAGTCTTGCTTAATCTAGAGTCTCCCCTCCCCCCAGTGGTTGTGTAGTAAATATCCTCACGGCAACATCTTGTCCCTGTTAATCTCGTAGAACAGTATCTATATATTCTTCAGCCTTATCTGTGGTGAGCCTCCTGATGTTCAGCTGGTAATGGTTCAAGTTATTAATTTGTGGAGCATGCAATCTCTCAAGGATGTATTTAAAACATATTTTAGTCTGTAATCCATATATTTATTTTATATGTTGAAAATATATGTGCACCACATATTTTCATTAGTCTGTAATCCATATAAAATAAATATTAGTAGTATGCTATAGAAGGGGGGGTTGCTATGTGTTCTCATTGTAGGATACAACTTTATTTAATTAAGTGTCTGTATATTGCATGCAATAATAGTGACATTGTTTTTTTTAAGAAAAAAACAAAAACCCACCAGAGCTAGGGTAAATATGCACACACTTTAAAATGAAATATAACTAATTTAAGAGTAATGTGCATGCATTAATGACTTATTAATCATGTGCAACTCCCACAGAATTTTGTTTTTTAATGATATATCACACTGAGCTTATAAGTCATGCCAGCAAATGTTTCCTTGTAGTTTATTGCAAATGTGTCTGTGTTTCTTATCTTGAGCGATATAGTTTTTTATTTCAGTAACATTAATTTTCTTTTTATATTGCAGAAGGTTTTTCTGATAAAAGTGCGATTGCCTATTTCAAACTTTTGGTAAAGCAAGTCTAGATGACTGTCAAGGGCCAAATGCGAGACAACTGCAAATCTGTCTGAAACAATCTCGAAAAATATTTCTGTTGCAGTTTACTGTCAGCCCTACCTGGATATGGAGACAGCAGCTAGTACTGATGTAGGAATAGGTTTGAATGACAACAAAGGAAAAGATGTTTTATATTGCAAAAATGGACCGCATCAAGCATAGCTAATGTAGTTCCCACTTAGACAGGGGCCCACTGAAAGAGAGGTGCATTGGTCGTGGCTAATGCTGCAAATGGAACAGTAGTCTGACTACAGCACTTCTCGGAAGGGCAAAGTCAGTTTAAATCAAATCTAAGGACACTTAACAATATTCATGAAAATCACAATGGACTAAATAAAAGTTGGCAAAGAAAATAAAATAAATATGGCTTGTATATTCACTACAAAGCCGCATATAATAGTTCCAGGGCTGCAAGCATCTCTGTATGGGTTATATCGGGACTCATAGTGTGTTCACATCTACTTCTGCCAATACTCCCTCGCCATCATGAGCTGCAATAAAATCAAGCTGCTTTGACCTGCGGCTGCCCAGAGTTGCTTATCATTAGTATCATTTTTCCCATTTAAAATCTGTGTGCAGCCTCTTTTGGTATCATTTTTAAATTAATACCAGCAAAAACCAGAAGAAGTTGAAAGGGTATTCCTCATTGTGCTGCATCAGATATGAAAAGAGCTAATGATTAAGGATAGGTTGTCATGTATTTCTTAAAATGTATAATCCCTCCAATTTAGGTTTCTGAATAGCTACGAGACGTTGTTTCATTCAACTTGGGTCAGAAGAGACACTATTAAAAAAGGAAAAACATTACTTAGGACCAAATGGTTCAGGGACATTAATACTTATCAGGTAACATTTCTCCCATAATGTTTTTACTGTGGGTCTTGCTTCCCAGAAGTGTGCTATGCAGGTGACAATTAAAGTTAAACAATTTCATTCTGGTCACAAAGACGTGTCAAAAGCCATTTCTGAAGGAACACATGAGAAGAATGACTTACATTTAGAATCTATTAGTAGAACCTCATCCATCATTTTATTGGCCTGTTATTCCTTCTCTTTTTATGAAATCTTTTGTCATTTAATGTCACATTTTGACTTTGGAAAAACAGGTTTGTTACTCACCAAAGACAAACTGTCTGGCCACTTTATTAGGACCTGTCTACCCGATTGGATCTGGCATTGCACTGCCTCATCCAAAATATAGTTATAAAATGAGTGTGCGTTGTGGTTATATTAGATCATTCAGAAGCTTCCTACCCTTATGGAAAAAACATATATTTTTAATATATGGTAGAGAAGTATGATCCTTATATTTTTCATATATAGAAATTGGCCCCTTTTTTAATACATTTAAAATTTATGAGATATATTTAAAACATATTTTAGTCTGTAATCCATATATTTATTTTATATGTTGAAAATATATGTGCACCATATATTTTCATTAGTCTGTAATCCATATAAAATAAATATATGGATTACAGACTAAAATATATTTTAAATATATAAAAAAGGGGCCAATTTCTATATATGAAAAATATAAGGCTCATTCTTTTCTACCATATATTAAAAATATATGTTTGTTCCATAAGGGTAGGAAGCTTGTTTGGACCTTCCATGAAACATATTGCAAGAATGTCAACACACAGACATGTACTTATTGTACACCTTGTGTTACCGGGCAGCTGCTTTTTCATTTAGAATCAAATTCTGTTCTCACCTTGACCAAAAGGGCACAGACTGACATCTTGCTTGCCGGTGTGCTGCCTCTATTCAATTGTGCTGTGCACGATTCAGGCCAGCCTGTTCTTTTACACTGAATTAGGGTTATTTGCAGGTCACATTTATTTATGGATTTATTTATTTATGTACATTATTTAGACAGAGGAGGGCATTGAGAAGAAGAATGCATTTTGCTGATACAACCAACTGAACAATACAATTGTACATGGCAAAGAATTCACAACTGAAATGTTGTCTTTGTTACTACACAGTTTTTTACACCACAGCTGCTTAGCATTACATTCGTACACGTTGGTTAAAATCAAGTAATATTATAAGTCTCTGTAATGTGCATCTATCTTGTTTCAGTCCAACAGCTTCTAATGAATATTAGTAACACCCACGGATTTGGCACTTTGCTTAATATCACACAGAAATAAAATGCAAAAGGGCAGCTAAGAGAAGTAGTGAAACCAGCAACTGTCACCCTTCTAGATATGTCTTTGCAATTTCTACAATTACGACTGACAATCACTGCTACTGAAAAGACTGCTCCGGGCACTGCCAGGAGGAATAACGGAGATTGATTCTGATACAATTTGCTCCAAGCGTGTTACAGCTTGCAGAGTTATTGAATCTCTGAATGGGTATTCAAACCCAACTAAATTATTGCTTTCCATGTTCCGTTTCAAGATCAATTGACTTTCTCGGCGACGCCTCTTATTGGAAAGTACACACTTGTCACATTCCTGTTTTTAGACAAAAGAGATTGTGAATGTAATAACGCAGATGAAGCTGGTCTAGTCTGCAGCACTTGTGAAGCATTAGCTATGCAGTACGCTACTGTCACAGAGTCATCCCTGGACCTTTCTGTACTATACAATTGGATTTTTACTCACTTGCGCATACATTACAGTACAGAAGGCTACTTAGGTCTAGTTAGAGCATGAATAATGGAAATGTTTCTTTCAATGAAAATCAAAGGCAACTTGTGTATTTACACATAATTGCAATGTTATTATGCATAGGTACAATGTACTTAATGGGTAAATCTTTTTGCATGATATATGTAAGTACACAATTGTAAACGAAACGGATTAGGGTTAGGGTTATATGGTCCTCACTGCAAGGGAAAAGGACTGCTGAGTCTGCATTTTCTGAAATCCGCAAATAAATAAATAAATAAATGAATGCCCTTTTTTCTGAAATGAAGACCACAGAGCAGTGAATGTGCTACTGTGCTTGAATCCGAAAGCAATTTCTGCTTGACTTCTTTCTGCTTCTATCTGCTGGGGGCCAGTTAATTGCAGCTGGATTTTGACCTTTTATTATGGCAGGGGCATGGGGTGTAGGTTATACACATGGTGAGAATGCAGTTTACAATGCAAGGGCTGTTCACAGATCAACAATGCACTTTACTTTTTATAATATATCAGACACTAACTTTAAAAGAATCTCAGTGCGTTATATACAGGTTGCAGTAATACACAAGGTGCTCATTACTTGAGTTGTATTTTATACTGTGGTGTTTTTGATATGGTAGCATATAAGAGGTGTGCTTTATTCAAGTGTGCTTTTTTACACAAGGCAGCTAAGCCAAGCATGTTATACACAGGGTATGTGTTCTATAGCACAATCAAGCAGCAGTGCCTGGTTACAGAGGGGATATTTACACATCACTGGTTATCAAGCTCAATGTGTGACTTACATGCATCTAAATAATGTTTTATGTGATAATGGGACAAAATAACCACAGGTTTTAAGCTCAGCCAGTTGAATATTTTAATTAACACTCATTATCTTTGCTCTTAAAATGTGTGATGATATTCATATTTAAATGTGTGTGTTAAAATATTCATACACTATGAGTCATTGTACTGTATTATTAATCCCCAATATGTAAACCTAGAAATTCTATACATTATGATTCTTAGAGCTAACATTCCATTCATTAAATACCTGCAGGTATTTAATGTGTAGTTTTGAAAGAAACATGTGCTATAGTAAAATGTATTTTCATTTTAATGGCTCTAGGTGAAAGAAATATGTTTGCAAGACATACTTTCAGGTGGTGTTGCACTTCCTTGGGCATTTCTCCTTCAACGCCTTATTTTCAGCCAGGTCAATCTTGCGTTAATGAACCACCTTTGTTAGAATACAAATCTTATAGGTTTCCAAAAACACTGACCCAACAAGGGGTGAAGAATAATAAGTAGAATAAAAATAGCTGGAGCAAAGCCTCATCCTTCGGAGCTTCCCAGTGCCGCCTGCTAAAAAACAAGCAAAATTATAAATTTATGTGACACGTTCATCCTGGTGAACAAAAATATGAGGCAGAAGAGCATCGTGTCCATTTCCCTACGTGCCACTACTGATGGTACACGAATCGGAGTCTCCGATAACAGGCGTGTATTTTCAATATTTGCAGTCAAGTCACACACATCTCCAGATTCCTGCACAATTGTATGACTCAGTCAGTCGTCCGTGATGCAATGAAGAGAACATTAGGAACTTCTATTACAAACTACAGTACTAAAGTTTAATAAGGTTAACAATGTTGTTTTTAATAAAAATGTTGATGAAGTAGCCAAATTGTGTTTTTTAAACCAGCCAAAAACTGCACTTACATTTAATATTTAATATATATTATAAAAGCATAAATAAGTGCTAGACATTTATTAAAAAAAAACAAAAAACAAAAAACACACAGTAATGTTATAAACTCACAATTTGTTGTACCAGAATTTTAACACTGACTGCATTTACGTTCCTACCTTGTGAGTTTTGCGTGAAGTAATGGAACAGTGACTGGAAAGAAGGATTGCTGCAATGATACATTGTAGCGTTTGTAAGACTGATGTGGTTTTGGACGATTCCTGTCAGAGTGTTTTCCTGCCGAGTCCCGGAACTGGGTCTATGATTGGAAGAATCGAATCCATAATGCGAAGGTATAGCGATGACATCGATACAACCTGTGGGTAATACGTAACCAAATAAATGACGAACAGCAATTCTAAAGCACGGCAAGACTGAGTTTGCAAAATAGGTTTATGTACCATATAGGTTAATGGGAACTTGCTGGTAACAGGCTTGTAGATTAACCAATTAATGTTATAGGCGCTTGTACTATAGATTTCCTGCCTGAAAATCTTGCAAGCTTTATATTATGTCATTAACCAATCAGCTGCTTCCCCAATTGTCTGACACCCAGAAGACACTGCTGAGGTGAAATCACTTAGGAAGGAAAATGTCAACTGAGAATTTTCTTTAACCTAGCATAGCACCGTTGTATCAGAAATTGATTTTTAAAACAGCACATTTGAAATGTATATATTGTAGGAAATGGACCAGGTTGGATTTATGGAATTATTTTGTTAGCTACAATCACTTTAATTTTAATATAATGAAGCCACATTCAATCTAACTGAGAAATCAACTTTTCTATAAAATATTTGTTATCGTGTAGACGCGAACCGTATTTAGCACTTTTAAGCCAGTTTAAAGGCATAGAGTGGACAGAGCCTAAGGTAAGTCTGCCGATGACTGCAGATGACGCCTTAAAGCTTAATACTAAAGGGGTCATCTTAATATCTCTGTGTGAGCTGCTGATCACAGCTTTGGAACCACTGCCACAAAACGCACATATATTGGCTTCACCTTAAGTGAAAACAAAAGTAACAAATACTGTAAACAGTCATGTGCAAATGTATTAGAACACCTCCAGATTTATCATGTATATCCTTATATATCTACCTGCATGAAAACCTTTGGGTGTGAGAATTTCAATTTCCGGTCAGTAATCAGTGATATAGAAACAATAGGTACGCATGTGTGAAAATGTTAGACCATTTTTGTGCTTTAATTGGGCATCTTAAACAACTTCTGAAAAGTCTTGTGCATTTTACCATGTGCGGCTATGTGTTCCTTTTCTCTTACTATTTTAAATCAATTACATGTGTGGCTTAAGTCATCATTAAGTCAAGATTTTCAGTTGCAGTGGTTTGATTTCATATGCACAACAAATCAAAACAGAAGCAATCGGATATTCTAATGCATTTGCACATTACTGAAAGTATTATATTCTGCTAATGAGTACTTATACAACACGATTTGGCTGATCTAGCCTATGTAACATATGTCTACAGCATATAACTAGAACTGAAGAGCAGCTCCTGAGCTCAGTTAAAAACACTAGATATTATATGAAAACATATTCGAATATCTGCAATTAAGAATAATACACATGCATTTAGAATCTACTTACTCTTTAGGCTTGTAGACATTGTATATCACAAGGGATAAAGAGTTTATATGAGAAATCCAAAGCATGGTTGTTATGGTGACGCTGATTAAGACCTCAGAGATAAAAAAAAGGTTGCTTAAAAGGTATCAAGTTTGAAAGCAAGTTGCAAATGTGACTTTGATCTGAACATTATTAAATGCATTTGCTGCAGTTCTTTTGTTTAAATGTGCATCTTCACGTTCATAAACTGTACATGTCTTCTCATAATGTTTAGTGATTAGCGGGATGCTGGCAGAATGAATTCAGATTGATGCTGTGTGAAATGTGAATGGCTTGAAATTATACATTTATTGGTGTTGTAAACTTTCACCCATGCTTAAAACTCCAAGCAAATGAATATACTTTTTTACACTGGTTATGATGTTGGTAATCATTCTTAAAAGTAGCTAGTTTAAACTGAGTATGTGAGTTCAGGAGCTGCTCTTCAATTCTAGTTGCCTGTCATCAGAGAGTGAGCGGAGCGAGCCAATTTTATATGGAGCGCGGGAGCGGAGCTGGGTTGTTGCTGGATTGGAGTGCGAAAAGGACACTTCTGACCTGTTCTTTCACAGCACTGAGAAGAACTGAGAACAGTTTTATTTTTCTTGAATACATGTTCGGCCACGGAGTTTGCACAAAAGTAAAAAAAAAAAAAGGTGACAAATACAGATGCAGTCACTTTACAGTGTTTTCCATCATGCCTGTGCATGTTAAACATTCATTTTCCAGTTTCAAACCAAAATTAAGCACTTTTATGTTTTGCAGACTTGAGAATTGCATTATTTGTCTTTTATATTCAATGTGATTGACGTTGCACTTTATAATTCATTATGGAGGGAAAAATATATATTCTTCCGATTCTGGAGCTGCATTTGTGCCACAGACAGATGGGCACACTGATGACATTTCTCACATTTTATATCAATTAATTAATCTTTATTTTATATAGCACCTTTCATAGTGGACCACCATCACAAAACACTTTACAAGATGCAGTAGCATGATCTTTTAAAACTAGTGTGACCGATTTTATATATCCACACACACACACACACACACACACACACACACATATATATATATATATATATATCAAACTCTGCTTGATCCAGGGGCACAGAGAACACAGAATAGACCGACTGGAGCGGTGAGTTGTTGCGTTATTCTTGATGGCAATTCTTAGCAGCAGTAAGCCCAAGATGTACATTTCGTCTGGTGAGAAACTATACCCTAGAGGCAGTATGTCAGGTAATAAATTTGCACGCTGCAGAACATAAAGTCAAGGCTGAACACAGAAAATGTATTCTCTGATGGTAAGTTATGTAAAAGAAAAGCATTGCATCTTTTCCATTTATCACTAGAAATAGTTTTAAGAGCAAGCTTCACATTTCATTTTCATATTTTTAAAAACTTCTATTTGGATTTATCTGGAGTGATTCATATTGAAGTTACTCAAAGTCTGTGTTAATGCGCTTTCATCCGAGTTCAGGAGTTGTTCATCAGTCATAGTTATTATTATTATTATTATTTATTTCTTAGCAGACACCCTTATCCAGGGCGACTTACAATTGTTACAAGATATCACATTATTTTTACATACAATTACCCATTTATACAGTTGGGTTTTTACTGGAGAAATCTAGGTAAAGTAGCTTGCTCAAGGGTACAGCAGCAGTGTCCTCCACCTGGGATTTAACCCACGACCTTCCGGTCAAGAGTCCAAAGCCCTAACCAATACTCCACACTGCTGCCTCCACTAGTTGCCTGCCATAGATCAGCACATGTGTCTTTATTAATAGCCAGTGCCGTCTAGTTATCTGCCACTGGCTCAAGTTTTCTTTAGTTTTACTGTTAATACACAGCAGTGCTTATAGATGGTGCTGGTGCCTTATGATAAAGGCACTTTGACGGATCTAGCCAATGTTACATATGTCAATGGCAGGCGAGAGTAGAACTGAAGAGCACGCTTTAATAAATTAGAGAAATATGAAGGGAAACCTTCATAATCTACCACATTTCGAGTTCTAATAGAAAAAAAAATGATCAGCACAATTCCTTATGACTCCACCTTAAAGGGATATTTAGACCATTTACTTTTTCCAAATATTTATAACCTGTTTAATATAATTAATCTATTTCTGAAATAGATAGTGGGGTCAGATAGTACGGCAGATAGCTGTCTGATCTGTGTTTTTGATATAAAAGGTGAGTATTGCATTGACCCACACATCGAATATTCCTAGGGTATCAAATTTGACCTTTGGAAAATGGCCAACACTCCCTCAGGCACTCAATTCCAATGCTGTTTTTGTAATGCATTTAATTTCTACTGAAATACTATTTAAGTATAGCAAACCTGACCCGCATGCAGTATCACTCCATATTTCAAAGAATGACAATGTTTCTTAAAACGGCCAACAAATGGATTTGGCAGCTACAATCACAGATGTGTCATGTTTGTAGAACTAATTTTGATCACCAACTCAAATTCTCTTTTGAACTTCAGATGAAGCAAAGAATGGTTACTTTGTATGAAATCGACAATTCTTTTGATGATTTAGTTGCTCTACTGCGGAATCATATTAAGTTTTTTTTTCATTTAGAAACAAGTACTCAAAATGATAGAGGCAGAACATTTTTTTAAATGCCTTTCTTGTGCATGCATTAGAAAATAAATTGAGGTTTGCTGCTAGGATAACAGATGTGATGCTTGAATCACAGTTCCCGCATTCAGTATAAAATCTTTATGATTTTATTGACCCGTGAAGAGTCATAGCAATCCATTATTTACAAGTTTTTTCCCCTCCATAATTAAACTTTATATGCTATGCTCAGCTGACAAAGCTAAAACTAAAACGAATAAATATCCGATAGTCCTGATAAAACCTTGTGACAAAGTGGGTAAGTGTGTGCAGGTGAAGGCAATACAGCAGTGCAGAAGAAACAGACAGACAACGATATCCAGGTGCAATGGTGTTTATTGATTTTGATTTCCAAAGCCTGATGGCAAAACAAACAGTAAACAGTAATGATGTAAACAGCGGCGTGTATTACTTTATTTGTCCCCGGGTTTATAAACCCACACGTAACACAAAACACATACACAGGTCCTTTAGTGAGTGAATTAGTGCTCGTGGTGCAAATACAGTTCTCCATGAAACAAGGGAAGTGCTGGTGTCCGGTTTGGTGCTGGCCTTTGGCTACAGCTTTGGATCGTGTTAGTAGTCTAAACAAACAAACAAAGTTTTTAAGTAAGACAGTACAAACAAACACAAAATCCACGTTTTCACCGTTTCTCCTTTTAGGTTTTCTCTAACCATTTACAAAGGAACAGATCACTTTGCTACGTCCCTTTTTATACCATCACCCATGACCCCTTGGTTAATGAGCGCATCCGCTCCTCCAATCCGCGGATGCCACACAGTTTCCCATCCGGGTCATTGAGTTTGTGTACCGTAGCCCTGCCCCCTTTCTAGATGGCCGACTTCCATCTAAGCCTGGGAATAAACTGTCGTGCCATTTAGTCCAGGGTACTCTGTTCCCTTTACACAGTGCCCTCGCAGGTCGGGAGGGAGATCCAAAACCAAGAATCCTTCAATCTCTCTCACATATCCCACCGCTCAGAGTGGAGCCGAAGGAACACTCGGCTAAATCTGCTTTTCCCATTACTCCCCCCTCCCAGGAAAAATAATCTGCATTTTGTTAGTCTTTCCCCGCATGGTGTACCATGTGGTACATGAAGGGCTGTAATGCCAGATATCACTGAGTTATCCGGGCATTGCTGTCCTTCATTGTGCTTAACCACTTGAGTGGGGCGTGGTCAGTGACGAGATCAAATGAATGCCCAAGAAGGGAGTATCTTTATGAGTGAGTAGCTCATTTAATGGCCAAACACTCCTCTTCGACCATGGAGTATTTGCGCTCCCAAGGGAGCATTTTTTTTACTGATGTATAAGATGGGGTGTTCTACTCCGTCTATCATTTGGGACAAGATTGCACCCAAACCGACATCTGATGCATCAGTGTGGTGAATGAATCTCTTAGTGAAGTCTGGATTGATGAGAGCGGGGGCCTGGCAGAGTCTCTGCTTAACGATATCAAACACCCCCTGACATTCTACTGACAACTTAATTTAATTTGGTGCGCTCTTTCTTGTGAGGTCAACTAAGGATTGACCACTGTGGCATATTCGGAGAGATAATGGTATATTTAACAAGGTTAGTTATACTGGGCACGTCAGAAAAACATCATTGAATTAACTTACGCAGCTCACGTTGCTGATCAGGAAGTAACTGTTCCCCCATCAAAATGTCTTTTGTGCTAGAGGTCTCAAGACCGGGGCCTAAATCATCCTTTACTTAGCCTGGGGTTATAAATAAGGCCTCCCTTGCCTGCCAGGGCTTTAATACATGAATTGTTCAGATGAAGAACCATATATGTGCACTCCAAGTAGTCTTGAGCTATTCAATCTTTTTTTATTTAAAGTGCTAAAGACAATGTTGTGAGATTCATTACCTGAATCATATTTATCCTTCTGTAGGCCTTCATCTTTCCTTAAATTATTTTTTCAGTGGTTTTTATTATTTAGGTTGTAACTTTTTAAAAAATGTAATGCAGAAGAACAGTATATCTCCAGCTATTTGTTGTTTTGTGGAAGAACAGTATATATCACATGACAAGGAATATTTAATTAAAAAAATGTAATATTTTTCCAAAATACAATTTTAATTAAATTCATTAGGACAACATTACGTATACTTTTACAAAATAATTTACAATAAAACAAACGTAAGATGGGCCACCATAGGGATTAGCTTGTACTGCTTCTGTAATTTTTTTCGCAAGCTCTATTGCAGGTGTCATGGCATACGTTTCCCTTAAAAATAAAAATATTGGCGACCAAAATCAATGTCGTAATCAATTTATTTATATATACATGTAATAAAATATGAATGTCAAAAAATAAAATAAGCCTGTGCAGATCACAGTAATAATAATCAAAACAAAGCTGCTTGTGAACGTTACATTATAACAAGGTAAAAAAAAATAATACTTTTAAATACTTTTATTTTTCAATGAAAGTATTTTCTAAGAAAACAAACAAACAATAACTTGTTTTTCAGCAAATATGGACATATACATATACAGTTTTTCCATGAAACAAAACACGTACATTTTGGAAAATTGTTGCCTGTTTTCTTCCTTTCTGTTAATATATGACTTTCCTGCATCCCGGAGTTGTTTTCGTTGTTTGTCTTTCCATTGATTCATATTTTTTTATTTTTTTTACCAATATTGAGTCTCTTTTTGTCGGCGACGGTAAAATTAATGTGTCCGTCCGCCATCTTCATTCAGTCTCTCACAGTCCTTCTTAGGTTATTTACACAAACCAAAGCAAAGGAACAGATTACTATTCTCTGTCACCTTTTATGCTGTCACACATGACCCCTTGGTAAACGAGTGCAACCGCCTCTCCAATCTGCAGCTGCCATGTCGCCCCCTTCCTGGCTGGCCGACTTCCCTTGAACCCTCTTAAACAATTGTCAGGCCAGCCCGTCCAAGGAATCCTGTTCTCGCTACTTAGCGCCCTCACAGGTCGGGAGGGTGATTTACAACCAAGAATCATTGTATTTCTGTCACACTGTCACTTACCCACATCTCTCTAATTAATCTTTGAAATTCCCCCTTTCAGGCTCTCTGTTGGTTGAGATTTTAGATTTTTTTAAACATCTTGTATAAGAGGTACAAACTCAGCACATCTACTTAAATGTCAATTTATCCAATTTTGTGAATGCAGTCTTGTGACAGAGAGCGAATGAATCCTAGTCAACATTCTCCCTCCCAACCTGTGAGGGCGCTGTATAACAGGAACAGTGTGCCTCGTACTGGATGGTCTGGCCATTCATTCCAGGGTCAGTCGAAAGCCAGACATCCAGGAAGGGGGCGGAGTCACAATGCCTGAAGTCATCGACCTTAATGCGGTACGCGATGTGTCAGTTATGGATTGGAGGAAATAGGATTGAACTAGCTATCACAGGGGGGCGTGACTAAGAGTATAACGGGGTGTGACGATGTAATCTGGTCCTTCGTTACGGTTACTGAGAGGACCTGTTTGAAAAACAGAAGTAATTAATTACTGTGAGTGTTTCGTGTTTTGTTTGTTTGATTCTGCTAACTGTTTGTCTTTGGTCACTGTTAGATGGCCAGCACAAACCGGGAGCTGTCGCTATTAGCCAGCACCAAAGCCTGGACTACACTGCACCCCTGTTTCACAAACTGTTGTCTTTCACCCCACCTGCACTTGAGCAGTGAGTGACTGGAGAAGTGAGTGTGTATTATTTAAGTGTTGACATGCAACCCAGCCAAACAAAGGAGCTGTTTTATTGAACTTTCACTGTCTTGTGTGTATTATTCCTGAGCACTGCACCAACTACACCTGCGCACTGCAAGGCACTTTGCCACAAGTCTATATTTAAAGTATTGTAGCGGTTGCGGGAAAATGAAGGAGGCTCACACTGATTTTTGCAGCTTCTCGAATTCACGGTTTATTAAGCCGGGACTCTTTACCAGCGTAGTGCTACGCAGACTGTGACAAACAATACAAAAAATAAATAAAAAGATCCCCTGATGGTTGCAACATCTCGTCCCTTGATTTTGCCAACAATGTTGCAAATGGGTACCACTCGTGCGGCAAGCCAAGCCCGATTGGTGGCGATTCTCCTGTGTCTGACGTCCCCGAACACCTGCTGCATTGAACTGTTGACCCACAGAACCTTCCCGAACGCGGTTACAGCAGACCCAGGGTCGTTACAGTTTGAACTACAGCTCCGACCAATTTGCACAGTCAAAAGGGCTGCGACACAATGTGTCCTTCGTACAGCAAATAGTGAAGCTGCACAGTTTTTATAGCTGTATGCGCCAGGATTCAGAGTTTTCCACGATTCTGAAACAGCATGTTGTGAAGAAAGCCTCTAAGTCGATAAACTATTCTCTGATGCATTTGTTCTTCTGTCTTTACAGAAAACAGCTGACTCACAATTGTTTGTTATTTTAGCTGTCAATCCATTTACATGTTGCTCACTCAGCTACCTCATTTGCGGACCTACATAGCTACAAAGAAATGCTGCATGCATATGCAACCAAATAATTTACTGTTTTTTAGTTCATGAAATACTTAATTTTTTTAAGGAAGCGCTTAAGCAAATGTGTTTTTACATCCATTTCCAAGACTTCACTGACTTTCTGTGACCTCCGTGACAAAATCGTAGCCTTAGTAATGGCAGTATCATCATGGCTACCGTTTGTCCCATAATACCATTACACCAGCACTTGTATTCTTGTTATAAAGCAGAAATTGCAGTCTCTTACCTATGGCTCCAGGCTAATGCATTATAAAAGCCCTGTATCTCTTTTTTTGGGGGGTGTGGCAGGATGGCTAAGATGTGACGTCAGGGCAGATGCAGGAAGAACACACACAGGTAACTGCAGTTGCAGAAGAAAGACGTGGCAGCGCCGTTTATTTAAATAATACAGAAATAAAATAAATATTTTTAACACAAAACACTTGCTCACAGAGCAAAATAAAAATGTTAAACAAAAATAATCACGAACACAAACAAAACGATCAGGGTGGACAATAGCCTTCACTGATCCTTTACTTAATTTTCTGTTTCGTTATTCTCTCACTCCTCTCGCTCCTAACACACCCCACTCAGTACTCCACCCAGAGCGCAGAGAGCTGCAGGCTTATATGCAGGTGACCATCTCCCGATTAGCAACAAAATTAATCACTTAATTCATTCGGGAGATGGCCACCTTCTGCACGAGTTTATTAATTATTCCTGGCAGAGGACGAGCACCAATCTCGCCTCTGCCAGAACATGTCTTAAAACAAAACAAAACCGCACGTCTACGCCGTCATATATAACAAATACATAAACAAACAAACAAATACAAAATAACACAGGGGCGGAGGGGGAAACCCCATTCTAAAAATAAATAAACAGAAGACTGTACAGGGCTCCTTGCCCTGTTACAGGGGGTGATAGAAAACGTCATGGAATTTCACCCTACCAGACAATCCAGGGGAAAACATGCAATACTTGCAATATGCAGCATATACTTTTGTGTAAATGTGCTACCCCCATACAATTTGTTAATATATTATACAAATGGATTCCCTAACACGTAGTTGCATTTCCCTGGAGCAAGTCGATTTCAGTCACTGCAAGACAGCAGATCTGACAGACTTAGTTGGCTTATGATTTTGTATACCAGACTGCACAAGCAAAGATATTTTACAGTTAATTTTAATATAAAATACTGGGAATTGTTCCATCATTCTGTTCTTTGACTTCAGTACTTCAGTTCTGTCTGACAAGCCCATATGGTTGCCTAAATAATCTGCAATCTCAAGCTTTGGTCAAAGCATGGATAGAAAGTATTGTAAAATGGTACAAGCTGTGATCTGAGAATTGCTATTCTGCCTTGTTCAGTAACTGAAGATTAGCATGGTACATATGTTGGTAAAATATCATGAATACTACTAATAATATTATAAACCCTGTATTAATGGCCACCTAGTACAATCCAGTAAATCCACAAACAGATTTTCTTTTTTCAATATCTCCACAGAATCTGATATTCAAGAATTATATCAAATAACGGTAATACCCAGTTTCATGATATATGCAAAAATGTAAGCGTGACATTCATATAGATGAATATACAAACAGTCTCCCTTTACATATATCCGTGGAATCTGATATTGTTAATACTAAATAATGTTAGTACATGAAAATTGGGTAAGCCATTCTCAAAATACATGGAACAGTCACTGCTATAGCCCCTTCGGAGGGGATTTTCATACAAGCCACCTGAATTAAACAGCCACTGCTGTTTGGTGCCTTTGGTAGCCATTCTGGCTGTATTACAGTACAACAGCAGCTGCTAAAATACATGGTCTTGGTCAAATACTGAACAGATTTTATATGGTGAAGATTTTCCTTTCTTTCCAATTCAGAGCTCCTTGAAGTATGCATTTTAATTCAAACGTATCTAAATAAAGAAGACAGCTGCTATAAGTGCTGCTCATGACTCTCCTTGTTTTTCATTAGCAGCTATTCTGCTTCAGAAAGACCTAATAGAGCCGTCCTTCATGAAAAGGTCTTTAGTTTTGGATGAGTAAGTAGGAAGTTAACTAATAGTACTTAAGTATCTTTTTTGTTCCCTGACACCAGTACATTAAGTGCTGCCCTAATGAGCTATTTTAGGCAGCAGTAAGAATCCATCTTGTGTATAACACTAAAGTGCTTGCCCTGTTCTAAAGAAACACATTTCAATGTTTTGCTTAGATGTCAGTTGTTTTAAAATGTCTGTCATTCCTCACTCTCTCATTTACTTACCTGTTAATATCTGAAGAACCGCTTGTCAAAATGTTATGAAACTTGGTATTAACACTATTAGGTATTGACTTTATAAGTTAAGTTAATATTATACATTTTTGAGAATATCCGCATTTGGGGATATAGGGGGTGTTTGCATATTTGTGCATATATTTGGAGTTTCGTCTGCGACTACCAAAATATTTCAGTTCTGTATAATGTATGAAATTTACAGGCAACCCCCACCTACCCCCACGCCTTCATTGTTTTCTGTACACAAAGTGACACAAGTGGCAAATACTGGCTGAGATGGACTTGAAGATGTATAATACTTCAAGAATATTCAAAGAGAAACATGTTTGAGAAGCTGGGTGTATGATAAAGCTGCTTATTTATTAACAAGGGAAAAGATCATTAAAACAAGCTTACTGAAACGTTGATATAAAATGCTTAGAATCTTCAAGACAAATAAAAAAGGACAATATTTTCTTATCATGTTGGACTTAAAAGGAGAAAATATAGCATCACAAATAGCAGGTTGAGTTTCTGGGTAGATATGCAATCTAGAGTTGGAAGATGAGGAATTATCAATTCTTTTCACATCGAGGTGTCCGACAGTAAAGTCGTATTTTTACTGTAGCTTTGATTTATTTTACTTCCGCATGAACTGAATTTGAAGTCAACGCACACAGAAGGGTAGTAGGAAAAAATGCCCTTTTTATCCCTCTCAGGCAGAGTGATTTTCAAACGCAAGCTACATTGCTCAATAATACTTTCCAATCAATGATCTGACAGACTTGCCTTTTTCAACACAGATTGTTTGATCATGGGACTTGATCCTGGGTTGTTAGAATCAACATTCTGTAATAACAACACAGGCAAACTTGTATTAAAGACTTCCTGTCTATTCTATAGGGGCCACATGTTAAGCCAACATACTGTTTATGCACCACCTGATTTTAAAGGTGAAACCTCATTTGGGTTCTTTAAGATACAGTAGCAAACACAAACAAAACGCTTGAAATGTGTGCTTGCCTATCCCCATGTTCTTACTGCTTTACTGTGCTCTAAGGTATACAGATGACTCAAAAAGTTGCAAGGGTAGTTACAGAACCTTCTTGTTAATTTTTTTTAATCCAATTATTTTACCTCTGATTTTCTCCTCAATTACATTCCCTCAGTGCAAGGTCAGTGGGCGTGTTCCGATCGCACGACCAAGCCAATTGCCTCTTTACACCCAGGAGCTTGAGAGTGGATGTCAGGAAGCTGTTGGCCCCTAGAGACAAAGGCCAGCCTGCAAGTGTCTGCTTTGATCTGACTGTGTGCAAACCCTGCACAATACGCGGGTTGTATCAATTTTAGCGTCTTTTCAATGGGCCATTATACCTATGAACACGCACCTTTATAAAACTCATATTTTATGGAAAACCATTCGGTTGCTTTGATGCAATCAAGGTAACAGGAAAACAAAATAATGTGCATAGCCTTGGAGAATATTAATTAATGTTTCAAAAAAGAAAAACTAATATATGATTAATGCAGCAGCACATTTATCTAAATTCAGGGCTGGAAATAAATCAATTTGACCATCTGGAAAGCAATTAAACTAGATGGCATTACATTTCAAACTGTAGTATGTAAAGTACAAAGCTATAGTACCCCATAGTGCCATACAGTATGAAAGAAGAGAATCCATCTTAACTTCTATACCCGGTTGTGATGGGGTGCCAGCTCGCCCCTATAATTTGTTTTCTTATTATTTTTGCTACTGTTTTCATTATATTTTTTTTATCATAATTCTTGTTTGGTTTGGATCGGCAGGGAGGGGGTTAAATTCCTCCCTGCGAAATGACAAGTGAGAATGTGGCTGGAGCCTTAATTGGTTAATTGTTAATTATTGATTAATTGGGCTCCAGCCACAGACTATAAAAACCAGGAGAAATCCTTTGTTTGGGGAGTGTGGTTTGGAGTGGTTTTGTTTTAAGAGACACAGAGTAAGTGTTGTCTGTAGAAAGGTGTAGACATACTTGCTTAATTTGATTTATTTTGTTCCAGTGTTCAGTTTGAAACCTTTGTTTAGTGTTTATAACTTTTGTTTATTTGTGTTTTTGTCAATTAAAGTATTTTTATTTCACTGCATTTTCTGACTCTGAGTCTTCCCTCTGCGGCAATCCTGCCACAAGTGGTGTCAGAAGTGAGATAGTGCCCCTTGGAGACTCAGAGCGGAAGTGCAGTTTTTTTGTTTTGTTTTTGGGAGAAAAAAAAAATGGGCAAGAAGAGCAAGGCAGCGGCAGCAGCAGAAGCTGAAACAGCAGCAGAAGCTGCAACAGCAGCAGCTGGAGGACCCAGCCAGCTTGTTCCCGTGGTGCTCCTGGTGCGGGAAGGAGGACCATCGCTGGCGGGCCTGTCCAAAGGAGCCACCGGCTGACTGGTGTGGTCGCTGCGAGGAGGACAGGCACAACTGGGCCGGATGCCCCTATGCATCGGCCCATGCATCAGCAGCAACACCGGTAGCTCCAGTGCCACCGGGTTAACCCTCGTCCCAGGAAATCTGGGAATGGCTGATGGATGCTGAGGGGGACCTCTGCAGCAACCTCCCACTTTCTATCAACACGTTGTGGTGTCGAGATGTGGAGCAATGGGAGGCCTGGGAGAGACAGTACCACCTAGCGTCCCTTCATGAGACTACAGCCATGGTGCTCCGTTACCTGGCTGAAGATATGGCAGAGATACCAGCATTCCAGGTACCGGAGTGGGTGGAGCTGCCATCCTCCGAGCCAGAGGGGGTGGAGCTGCCGTCTACAGCGCCAGAAGGGGAGAATCCAACGCTGCAGTCTCCAGAGTGGGAAGAGGGGGAGCCGCCATCTCCAGAGCTGGACTGACCCTCCCTAAGCAATGGGAGAAGGAGGACCTCCCACCATGGCCGCCCACATGGGCCACTTGCTTCCCCTCGTCCGGGACTTTGGGACTAAGGGGGGAGGTGGCCGTTGGGGCCATGAGTGCTGCGCACAAGGGGGGGGGGGAATGTGATGTGGTGCCAGCTTGCCCCTATAATTTGTGTTGTTATTATTTTTACTACTGTTTTCATTATGTTTTATTATAATTCTTGTTTGATTTGGATCGGCAGGGAGGGGGTTAAATTCCTCCCTGTGAAATTACATGCGAGTGTGGCTGGAGCCTTAATTGGTTAATTGTTAATTATTGGTTAATTGGGCTCCAGCCATAGACTATAAAAACTAAGAGAAATCCTTTGTTTGGGGAATGTGGTTTGGAGTGGTTTTGTTTGAAGAGACATAGAGTGTTGTCTGTAGAAAGGTGTAGAAATAGTTAATTTGATTTATTTTGTTCCAGTTTTGTTTGAAACCTTTGTTTAGTGTTTAACTTTTGTTTGGCCCTCGTGTCTGTTTATTTGTGTTTTTGTCAATTAAAGTATTTTTTATTTCACTGCATTTTCTGACTCTGAGTCTTCCCTCTGCGGCTATCCTGCCACACTGGTACATGTGTATCTATATTAGAACTGGGTAGCATAATTGTGTCCCTCAAGACAATTTTCTGTGCTTTCTGTGTGGCTGCAGGGCTGTCCAAGGGGCATGATGTAATAGATAGAGCCCACTGTCTGCCTGGTAGCTTCACATTAATTGCATTAATTGTGAAGGTCTAGGGAGTATTCTGATAGGATTTGCTTCTAAAGCTAAGCTGAACCTGGGTGTGCAACCATGCAACCCCCTCCACACACTCTATTCTCTTGCCTGGCAGTCCCTGTCATCTGAGAGATTAAAAATGTCAAGACCGGACCAAGTGCCACAAATGCGAAGCAGATAGCCAAAATCAAGCAAGTTAAAGTGCATTGATACATGTTAATGTCAACTGTTTTTATTCTTTAATAACATGTTGTTTTAAATCACATGAGTATGCCTGGACTGAAAAATAGGTAAAGGCATTAATGGTTGCTTATGATAAGTCATGCCTTATCATTACAGCACAGTGCAATATTGGACCATTACAATGGACCCTGTTTGTTATTTTCTTTCACAAACATAATGCGGAGGGTCCCAGTAAGGAGATGTGGCTGAGGCTGAGGCTGCGGAGACCACCAGTGTGGGATGGCAAGCTTCTCTGGACCCCAGAGGGAGACACAATTGCAGAGGTGGTGGAGGAAAGGATGAAGGTAGCAAAAAACACAAAAGTCAGTAAATCATTATATTCTGATCATTTTTTCATGGTCATGTAAACAAAGGTTACCAAAATATCCGTTACACAACATATACAACAGGGTATTGATAAAGTGCATTTTTAAACATTTTACGAAGTACTGTAACTTAGTAAAAGCATTTTTAAATAAATAAATAAATATAGATTCCATTGTCACACAATCACTAATTCTGGGTGTGTTACTATTGTTATATATTTAGAAAAAGAAGAAAACAAAGAAAAAGTAGAAGAAAGCACATAGAAGGGTGTCATTTTTATATCAGGTTTCTTGCTACATGAATAAATAGTGTGACAAGAAACGTTTGATAAAGTTATTTACTAATTATGTACAGTTGGGTTCCTTTTCAATCTCTAAACCATCACGAGTTGGAAAATGACCCTCGTGTCACATGACCTGAGCACATATTTAAAAGCTGCCTGATAGGCCCGGTGTGTTACATTTTGGGAACAAGACGTCACACAGCAACCTTCGCCATTAGATTCCTCACTCCAACCTGAGCAAACGTGTAACCACTTGCTCCGTTACCGTGAGAATCTCTTTCTCTTTCGAGACATTTGGTTAATAAAATGCCTCGCTATTCCTCCTCGAATGCTGGCTTGCCCCTTCCTTTGGATGCGATGGTAGTTCTTTTTCTTCAAAAGTAAACTATATCACATGGCCGTGTGGGTTAGGCGGCTGAGAAGCGGTGGCTGCTGTTTCCAGCCTCGTCCATTTTAATATTTGTCTGACAAATTGTTTTTTGTGTTTCGGTTCCTGGTCCGCATGTTGTGCCAAACCGAGTTTGTGTTTTTTATGTAAAAAATAAATATTATATATTGCATAGTACTTTGGGACTTATTCAGTGGTACGTAACACTCCTGTGCATAGAACCCCGTACATCCATCGGGTATCGCTCCCGTACATCGCACCGCCATGCATTCGCTCGGTGTAGCACTCCTGTGACTAGCTCCGGTGCACTCAGCACTCCCATGGATCGCACTGTGATGCATAGCACCCTGCGCATTCATTCAGTGCCCCGTGCTGCACCTCGGTGCCCATGTATTAAGCTGGTGCATAGCACCGGTACACACAACACTCCCGTGCGTCCCCGTGCACTTCCTCAGTGTCCCCGTGCCCGGTACACCTCGGTACTTAGCACTCCCGTGCATAGCACCAGTGTCTTACCCTGTGCTCGGTCCAGGTGCATAGCACTCCCGTGCAGAGCACCCCGCGCACTTAACCACCCATACACGGCTTCCTTGGAATCAAATGGCGAAGGACGCAATATTACCAAAATATAACAGACACGTGGTCACACCGGGCCTATCAGGCAGCTTTTTAAATATGTGCTCAGGTCATGTGACATGAGGGTCATTTCCCAACCCGTAATGCTTGACACTTATGCTTGAGGGAACCAGGATTATGGTAAGTAACCTAACGTTTTCATTATTATTATTATTATTATTATTATTATTATTATTATTATTATTATTATTATTATTATTATATGGCATTGCATACATAGCAATATCTAATTAAAGTACTATTAATAATAACATCTGATATTAGCATTCAGGGAAGCTTCCATATTTACAGAATTGAACATTTTCAATGTAAAGCTTTTTTGTATTGTTATGATAGTTATTCTCTTTACGCCATTTTCTTATATTTTTCACAACTGCTTTTAAAATTGGACCGTGTTTCTTTTTATAAAGACAGGACGGTCATTTGACAGGAAAAAGGCTTGAACAATCGAAATGATTACAGAAGGAAATTGTCCTTCCTGCAGATAATACGTTGCGTCCGTTTAGCAAGAAAAGGTTATCTTTTATTCAAATAAAATGTTATTCGCAGTCAGAGCACAAAATGCCTTTCACTGCATGCGTTGCAAATGTTGACTTTTAACAATCATACAAAAGGTCAGGACAACGTATTTAAGAACATGACAGGCTGACAGGATTGCTGTTAAATCTGGCTTACAACAGAATCGTAAGTTGCTGAATGAAAGAGCTCTCACACACACGTTGCTTAAAGCAGTTATTCTGTAGTATAATAATTAGGGCTGTGAAGAGGGTTGGCATTCAAGTAAAAAGCTCTTGAAATGCAAGAGCTATGGATAATTACAGAACAAATGGAACAGGGTCTATTGTACCCTGTTAACATGACAGGATACAAAACTAATTTAAAAAATGAATTTCATTTTAGTATTACTGCATATCTTATGGTGCCATTTCTCATTAAGATGTAATTTACTGTATATGGAGTTTATTGTTATAGATGCTTAATAGATTAGCTGTATTGAAAGGGTATTATAGAGCAGTAATACATGTTGTTTTTTATATTTACACATGCTTTATAAATACTAATTGATTATATTACAATAATATCAGGGTCTTTGTTAATGCCTTCAACATGAGACTACTAGTTGAAATGCTTGTCATTTAATGTATTGGGTTTCTTTTAGTAGTTCTTAATTTAGTACTACTGAGTGTTTAATAGGTTTAAGAACATCCCTTGTTTAGGTATATAATTGAAATGATCAGGGGTTTGATCAATCAAGCCCCCGGTAAATGTGTTCTTAACTGCTTGCACTTATCACAGCAGGTTTACTAATAGGAGCTGTTCATGCATCATTTAAATAATATACTTAATTGAGGGCAGTTCTGAAACCCATGTTTGGGTGCAGGGCTATTGATTGTTTCAAGCCATGCACAACGGTTATCTTTTGCACTACCATACCACTATCAATGGGCTAATGTATGGAAGTCAGCAAGCATATTGTGCAGTATTTGTGTGCTAATTGCTGTAATGCTGTGCTCTGCCAATGGATCTGCTAGAGTTTCTTCAGGGTATCAAACTGGTATTATAATGGTTTCCCAAGGAGGAACTTTTTATAAAGGCGGAATGGATAAATGCCACCCTACACCCTTCTTTTTAAAGTCAGCTGTGCTGCAATTTAAACCTCAATTGTGGTATTGTAAAATGTTACCACTTAGGCTGAAAGGAAAGTGCCTGTTCTATAATTTTAAATGCAAAATGCTGCATTGATTAAGTATGAAGGTTGCAGAACCCAGCTTTGAAATTGCCAGCGCTCTCTGCATGAAAACACCTTGACAACGACCACACCATGGTCCTTAATGTACTGTACAGTATGTTATTTCAAGCTATTTGCAGCTGAGAGTTTCTCGATAAATGAACACAGCTCTACTTCAGTGCATTCAGTGTAAAACTGGAAGTCTTATTGTGTACTGAAGATTGAGAAAACATTGAGACCAAACAGCTTCTTTGGGTATCTTTACTATCTTACTGTGCTCTCTGGCTAAACAGTCACTGGAGTCTTGTACTGAAATTGATAAGTGGCACTGTGAACTGAAATTGACAAAATGTCAACTAGTTTTTAGAGGGCGATTACATTTTTTTTAAAGAATGTTATCACATCTTAACATGTTGATTCAGTTAAGACATTTCTAAAGTTAACTAATGAAAAATTAGAAAACTAAGAAAAAAACAACTGTTCTTCCAAAACTGACAAACTAAATACTATCTGACAGATGAAAAACAGCATTTGCTCCACAACAGGCAGTGCCTCTCTCATCGATCCATCAATCCTGCGTTCCTAGCAAGATCTCTCGATTTGCTGAAAATAATTGTGAAAGCTTATAATACAAAGCGAACGTTATTTAATACCGTCTCAGTGTTTACAAAAGACACTGCACACCCGTTTTTACAAGGCTATAATATAAAGCCTTCCGTTCTTTATTTTATTGCATAGATTTTGTCATTTGCTTGTTTCTTATTTCTGTGATGTCTGTAAGGTCTTTAGACTTGTTATTGTAAAAGTGCTCTGGGATACTATATTGTATGTAAAAAGGGCACAAGTGTTCTGTCAGATTTTTTTAAGCTTTAGTTTTTATTTGCAACTTGCAGTTGCATGGTCTTTTTTTTTTTGCATGGCTTTTTCTTTGCAAAGGGCTTTAGGATCCTTATAATGAAAGACGTTATCTAACAAAGATTATTATTATTATTATTACTATTATTATTATTATTATTATTATTATTATTAATAATGTGACATTAACAAGTAAATGTCCTATATAAGTGGCTGCCCCCGAATATTGAGAAACTAAATGAAAAGAAAAAGAATGAAATGACATCACATTTTGATTAAATGTTAAATACATCATTTAAAATATTCCTAAACAATATGAATCGCTGTTTTTTTTTTTTTATTTCTACATGAAATGAAAAATAATGAAATCACATCTTATCACAAGGCGAGGCACCTAAGATGTTGATACACCAACTTTCATTGCCACAGCAACCTGAGAAACCACAGGAGACTCCAGCTCCTTCAAGAGTTCAACGTGGTTTATGCAACGTACGCAAATCACAGCGTAATCACATACTCACTGCACTGTGCTACGTGAACCTGTCTCTTGCTCTGAAAAGCAACCTCCGTTCTTCATTTGAAAATACTGTATCCCAATTAAATGAAGGGACGTCCCAATTAAACAACATAAATAGCATAGGGTAGAACCGTCTCCCAAAGTTGTATCCCATTTAAGCAGAAATCCTGATTATCAGTATCTTGATTAGAAGGCGGCAACTGTAACTGTTTTTTTATTTTTATTTTAAATGTTTAAGCAATTTTTTTGGGGACCAGTTAGGAGTCAGATTGTTTTCCAAATGGTTTCATGTGGGTACAATCGGCATTAACGTTTTTGAAAATCCGTTATTGGACCAAATATAGCCTTGCAGCCAAATAATATTTCTCAAGAACAGGCAAGGATAGCCCTCCTGGTTTAGCGAGTGAGAGTCTCCTTTTCTTTATTCTGGGCTGGGAACCTTCCATAGACAATCTACCCAACAGGGAGATTGGCACCATTTTCAGTTTAGTATAAAAATTCTAATTATTATACTGATTATTGGTAGCCTAAAACTTAATATACATAATATACTTCTTTACATGCAAATAAACATTTTCCTATCCAACTAACAGTGTGATTTTTCATGGACCCAGGCTCCCCAATTAATATCTTCATTTTTGTAGGTGTAAAATTGACTGCACTGGCACTGTAAATGTGAAACAATCCACAGGTGCTTTGCCCCTGGACCCCACTGGTCTGATAGGTCCCAAGACCCCTTTGTTCTACATTACATAACCCTATTGAGTCCACTCACTATTTTCTGTAAGAGTCTAACGTAAAATGACATTAACAAGTAGCCCATGACCAGAACATCACCTGATGGTCTTTATCAAGTTTCACCAAAATTAGACAAGTGGTTCTCTAAATGTGACCCTTCCCATTTAAGAGTAAATATTTACTGTGCAATTCATCTGCCACACTGTTAAAGAAGGATGGCGCTGCAACTTCGAAATACTACCAGAAATGTAATAAATACAATGATAAACGTGTTGGTTAAAAATCATTGAAGACGCTGAAAAAAGAAAGCGTCATTGAACGTTTATTTTATTTATCCTAATTTCTTTAAAGCACTGGAATGGTTAACAAAGGGACACCACGTTATGGCATTGTAGTGAACAGACACCCTTAGGATATAGCAGCACACAAGACTGCTCATAATACGGATCCCTGTTATACAGAAAACTGGCAATACGTCTTGACTCAGTATATCCTGTGTAGGATGGTTTGGCATCCAATCAACAACGCAAGGAAGCGTCTAAACCACTGTGCAAAAGAGGCTCCTCTGAATTCATGGTTATAGAACTTATAGAGCTTTTAACCTCATCTCATCTCACCGCTAGAATCCGTAACGGCAGTGCGTCACACAACATGCCAGTTACGCACAGTAGGCACTCAAGCTTCCTTCCCATTTAAATCCCTTCTGGTCACTTTGTGAACCCTGTTTACTACATGCAGCAAAATGATCTGCTGTAGCAAAACAAAGAACCTCAAAGAATAAAGACGACATGATGTGTTCAACACAGGCTGATTAAGGCAAAAGCCATTGTGCAGTACATATGAAAATAAATTCTAACCTGTATGGAACCCTACACCTTATAAAGGAATATTATAACGATTCTTCCAGTTATTTAATATGTGCTAATTGGACCATGTATAATGTCTCTGTTCTGTATTTTTAAATGATAGTCGTCATTTCATTAGTTTGTGAGAAACACAAAGAAGCAGCATTTGAAGTTATTAGAATCAGATGTATTACTGCAAGCTAATAAGCAAGACTTTATATAATGAACTCATTCAGAATAAAAGCATGTTTCCTTTATGAATAAAATAGATAAAAAATCGGGCCAGAGGCATTACTGATTCTCCTGTCAAAGGTTATCCTGTTGGAAAGGCATTCTGTTATCATCAAAAATTGCTCTCTTTTAGGATTCAAAAGAATATCTTAGACGGTATTTGAAATCCATTCTGCACTGGATAAAATATATGTGGAATAATCAAGCAGCAGCACCTGGTTACTGAGGGAATATTTATACATGACTAGGGCTGAATTTTTTCATTGTAAAAAATTGCTTATTTCACAGCATTTCACAGTCTAAAAATAGGTATTTCAAGATATTTCACGATTAAACATAATATTTATTAAAGCAGAAAAAATAGCGTTGTCACGTTCAAAATGTATCATGTTCTCTAGAGTTATTATACACCAAATGTTCTATTTAAATGCTTACCTGAAAAACAGTAAATGCTAAATAGTAGAATATTCCGTTCATGTCCACCTTTTATACACATTTCATTTTCACCATCTGAATTTTCAAACTAAATAAAAATATGCATGTAAAAATACCAACTGACACACGAAATGTTCCCTTCTTGTACTAGACAGAGCGATCTTTAGCAGAAATATGTCAGATCCTTGATGCAGCGGGTGTCTTTTTCAATGAAGACATTTTATTTTAAAAAAGCGTGCAACTTTATGCAATGTGTTCATTTACCAGAAGCAAACTAAACCGGCTGCCAGGTTCCTAAATGCTGTGTAACAGGAAGTGTGCCAAACGCTTGCTGTATTTATTTAAGAGATCAGTTTAATAAAGACCAGTGATAAAAAATGGCAACCTAATAACAGCACTGCTTTCAAAATGTTTGCCTTCACTACAGTGACAATGAAATAATTAATTTTACAATAGGAGTTTGTACTTGTCATTTAAAACCTATTTTGATAAATCCGAGGAGATTTTCCTGACTGACCTAACGTCAGATGAAGCGGCTGATGTAAGGATAGGTGTAGTGCAAACAATTGTGGCAGCAAAATTCAAATTGCATTGCAGCCAGGCAATTATTTTGCACTGTGGCCTATGTAAGCTTAAGAGCAATGCAAATTACTCAACATGCACAAATAATGAGCTGCAATCATGATAATGAGGGTCGCAATGAGTGCCGCCTGTGCATCGGGCTGTTTAACGGCCTCACTTATAGCCCAGAGGTGAGGTGAGTTAGGAGTACAGAGAGCAGAGGCGCTGTATGAGATTTGTAGAGCACGAAAATCAAACCAAACAAATAAATATGTCAAAGGAAGGGCAGCAAAATCCTCTTGGCGCAATGAAAAGAAAATAAAAGTTTTCTGAGGAGGCGCTGAGAGTCCTTATGGTTGAGGTCACTCAGCATGAAATTTGAGTCATTTGGAAAAGCCTCAGCCAACATCAATTATGCTACCAAAGAGGCCATGTGGTCCTCTATAGTGGAGAAAGTACTGTGGGTGTTACCAGGAGATGAAAAGGTGAAATTCAGCCATCAGGTGTAGGATGACCTGTGGAGTGACGCATCCTCCGGCATTCCAAACAAAGTGACCCTGGGTTTGAATATGCACGATCTTCTCCATCTTGCCCTTCTCCTCCGAAGGCTTTCCTGCCTGTCCTCAACAAGAGCCAAGCACCACCACATCAGGAAGTGTGCCACAGCAGCCATCCTGAGGCCAATGACAGGTCTCTGAAGGTGTGTGCTTTTATACAGCTCTTGATTACTTGCTTCTACAGTGGTTTGCACCTTGTCAGAGGAGGTGCACATTTATGGAGGGTCAGCAATTGCCCAAGTGCAAAGCAAAATCCTCACATCTCATTATAATGTTTGCATCCTCTTAGTATCCAGATCCCACCCAATTCCATGCTCTTTTCTCCATGTGAAAACATTTCAATATCATTTACATGGATTTATAATGGCAGAGTGCTAATGTGATAGCGAGTGCAGAATGGCAGGTGAAAACCATTCTTTACATATCCTGCATTTTTGGTAGCCGCTAAAGTCCCACTTTACGGCAGCTAAACACGGTTTCCGGGTGCAAAATTTTGGCCGCAATATGGGGGTTTTGCAGCCGCAAATCACATTGCACGTATCCTTACATACTTGTCTGTTTGCAATACTGTGAATCCACACAGATTAGTCAAGCACAGTATATTGTTACAAGTAAACAGCAAAGTGACATTGGTCTTTTTTCCCATTAGTAACATTAATTAATGGTTACATTGGAATATATATATTTTTTTAATATTTCATCAGGTTTTTGCCATATGAGGTCATGCTGTCTGATAGTGTTTTTTGCAAATGTTAATTAACATTTTTTTGTTCCATTTTTCTTTCCTGGTCTATAGAGATTTTAAAGATACATTTATAGCATTTTTGCTACTGCTGCAATTAGTATCAGGGCCATTTCACTGTGTTTTTATTTTCATTCAAAACAAAACATGCTTTTATAATGAACAAATTAGTTAGCGAATGTAATACTTGTTAGATTGGTGTAATACATTGCTGTGACACTTGATTCTAAGTTGAAATATTGCTTCTTTGTGTTTCTCACAAACTAATGACACTGAACATAATTATCAATTCATACAGAGATTCATTAGAACGACATTGCTTAAATGTGAAATGCTGCACCATATGGTTAAAATACATTATATATATATATATATATATATATATATATATATATATATATATATATATATATATATATATATATACGCACACACACACACCCTGTTGTCTCTGAATAGATAATCGTCTCCTCTAAAAAATATGCTTAATATTTTAATGAGGAAGATATCTCACAGGTAGAATGGTACTCTAAAATGTTCTTCTGTTCTAGGAAAGCAGTACAACTGGGGATGGGGAGTTTGTTACCGGATAACTTCACTCAGACTACTTTCTCACTAAATATATTGGGGTATCCATGAATAGAAACTCGTCTTATAGAATATGCAATTGCAATGAACAGCCTCATTGAAATGTATACCAGTTGTCAGATCACCACTCAGGAAAATCATTTTTTGGGTAAAATAGAAAACAAATGCTCCACCCATTCATTCAGAGTTGTTAGAAAATTAATCATATTTAGGGTACCACTGAATTAATACTATTTCGGGTACCACTGAATTTTTTAGACAGATTGCTCATTAAAATCATTGGTATATTTTTGAAGAGGAAACGATATGTTCAGCGAGAAAGTAGTTTTGAGTGAGGAAAAATGGGCAAAACAATCCACACCCCTAGTCTTGGTGTAAATCATTTGCTGTTTCCAAACATTTGAACACTGCTGTATATATAAAGATTCTATTCTGATATAATCATGACATCATCCATCTTTTTTAAAACACAACTGAAGGAGGGCTTCTGTCCAAAACATCCTGAGAAATGATTTTTTAATCATTTAAACCTTTGTGTACATGTTTCGGTATGTTTAACATACCTTTGCCAATGGAAAGTGTGTGAAAACAAACAGTGAAGGTACTTATAGGCTTTTGATACCATGATATACCTATAACTATCTATCTATCTATCTATCTATCTGTCTTTCTATCTATCTATCTATCTATCTATCTATCTATCAACTGTAGGTCCCGAGGCGGGCTGGTGAGATGGGCGGGGCTGACTCACTGACTGCTTGTTAACAACCCTGAAGAGCACACCCTGTGGGTCGGGGCGTGGTCAACGGGCTGGAGTGAACGGGAGAACTCAGCCTGTACTTTTCCATCCAGCGAGGTTACCCACAGTGAGGCTGGGGCCCCGCCCCCTTTCATCTAGAGTGTTCCGATCCCCAGACTGAGGCACCTGGGCTGGGGGATTTCCATACAGCTGTCATTCTGGAACCTTCCAGCAGGATGAGGTGTCCATTCTGGACTGGCTGGAATGGGCACCGCCTCCCTCCAACTCTCCTATAAAAGGAGTTGAGAGCTGGATCCCAGGGTCGGACTGAGAAAAGGAGAACTGCGTGAAGAGAGAAAGAGCTAAAGAGAGAAAGAGCTAAAGAAAAAAGAGCTAGAGAGAGCTAAATAGAAGAGAAAGACGACTTGTAGAAGCATGAGCTATGGCTGACAGCGGCTTTGTTAAAGCGATTAAGGCTAAAACAAATAAAAAGTTTAGCCTTGAAACTTTGTCTTGCGTCCTTCTTGACACCGCCAAAATATATATAAATCTCCTTCAGTGGACAGACACAGCAAAGGGGAAGAAAAGGCAGAACTTCCGTTAAAATCAAGTCCATATCCACATAGAGTTCTCAATAAAAGCAATAATCTTTATTTCATATCTTTAAAACTTCACAGCAAACATAGCTAACATGTTTCGACCCATAGGTCTTCTTCAGAGCATAGAAATATATATATTCGAGGTCGGAACGGGTACTTTAAAACAAGGGTACCCGTCGGGTCACTGGCTGGCGTAATAAAGACAACGTTAAAACAAGCTGACTGGATATCAATGTTTTACAGAAAAACAACAGCACACAGCGAGCGGCAAGTACACCTCAATAATAATAATAACTGTGGTGACTATTCTTCTCAAGAACTAAACTGGAAAGAAAACAACATAACAATACCGTTAGTTTATGTCAGTGATAACTCTGTGATCCATTAATAACCGTGTGGCTTCAAAGATGGAATGTTTTATCTACAGTTATTGCGCTGATATAGTTTCTTACCAAAAAGATAACATAAGTAGCCTTTATTTAAATAAGCAAATAAATACAATTTAAATAAAATAAAATAAAATAATGTGTAGCACATTAAGTGTGCTTCCTCCTTTGAATGAAATATTTCCTTGACAAAGTTTGCAAATTCTGTTTTCTCCTGTTTGGTAAATAAATTCCACATGCTTTGCTTGGATGCCATTGTTATGTATTCACAAGACAGAATTTAGTGATCAGGAACGGCACTTTACTGTTACAACCAAACACAGCCGTACCTGTCCCACTAACTCTTTTGTGACTGCTGTCAAAACCCAGCTAGCTTGATTTACGGTAGCTATTGCCACAGTCCATAACGTAATAGCGGTGCTGTACTACTGCATTAGTTTAAAAACTAAAAACTGAACATAACAGCCATGTTAACAACAACAGCGGAATATAGACAATACATGGAATCCCACAGCATGATACGCATTTAACACCTAATAACTGTATTTAAAACTGAGATTATTATTATTATTATTATTATTATTATTATTATTATTATTATGTTTCCAGTACTGAAAAAGGTCACACAAGTCTACAGATCTGAAGGGACTAAATGTATGTTTATTATATAGTATTTAAATAAGTATCATGCACTTATTATTATTTATTTCTTAGCAGACGCCCTTATTCAGGGTGACTTACAATTGTTACAAGATATCACATTATTTTTACATACAATTACATTATTTTTTACATACAATTACCCATTTATACAGCTGGGTTTTTACTGGAGCAATCTAGGTAAAGTACCTTGCTCAAGGGTACAGCAGCAGTGTCCCCCACCAGGGATTGAACCCACGACCCTCCAGTCAAGAGTCCAGAGCCCTAACCACTACTCGACACTGCTGCCCTATTAAATCAGGGGTCTCCAATCCTGGTCCTGGAGGGCCAGTGTCCCTCCTGGTTTTTGTTTCAACTGTACCCTAAATTACTTAATTGGACCAATTAAGTGCTTATTAGAAGCTTAATATGTGATTTTTTTTCTTTGTTCTGGGAACCCAGGTATTTTTCACGCCGGGTACCTGGTTTTTGTAAGTGTGTGAATAAAAATCTATATATTTTGAATTTGTTTGGCAGGGATGGGGTTAAAATCTCCTCTGCCAAATCCTATTGCAGAATGTGACTGGGACTCTATTGATTAATTGAGGATCTATTAAGCCCAGCCACATGCTAGAAACGGAGAGCCAGCTCCTTTGTTTGTAGATTAAACCCATTCTGTTCAAATGTTTATTTATTCATGTCATTTCGATTATAGTATGTCTGTGTATAAACGCATAGGTTCGGTTGCGTATATGCCGGTTGTTATGTCGGCAATATAAACCCATTTATTACATTTTTTAAATACTTATTTACTCATTTCAGTTGTACAGTTTTGTATGTATGTGATATACCTGTATATACACATTTATTTTCAAATATTTGTTTTATCATTTTTTACCATTTTTAGAGGTTGCACTTAATGTAATATGTCTGTATATAAACACATTTCTGTTCAAATGTCCATTTATTTACAATATTTCGGTTTATAGGACATTCCTGAATAAAACTACAACTTACATTCAATTGTTTGTCCTTTCATTAATATATTTATATTGTTTTTAATATGCCGGTCAAATTGACTGGTCATGGTTGTTCTAGGTATGCCTACAAACGCGGTCGTTCTAGTGTTAAAAAGGCCAGTGTTTTTTCTGTATTTTCGGTTTCACTGTTGCTTTGTTTTATTTTGCCTTTTGTTTGAACTGGGTGTTCACCTTTTTGTTTGGAGGAGGATTAGTCCTCCTCGTTAGGTAGGGGAATCCTGTGTTTAGTAAAGGGATTAGGCCTCCTCGTTAAGTAGGGGAATCCTGTGTTTAGTAAAGGGATTAGCCCTCCTCGTTAGGTAGGGGAATCCTGTGTTTAGTAAAGGGATTAGCCCTCCTCGTTAGGTAGGGGAATCCTGTGTTTAGTAAAGGGATTAGCCCTCCTCGTTAGGTAGGGGAATCCTGTGTTTAGTAAAGGGATTAGGCCTCCTCTTTAGGTAGGGGAATCCTGTGTTTACTTAGAGCCTTTCATGGCAAGGGTTTTGTTTGTTTCTTTGCTGTGTGAAAAGTATTATTTTGTTTCTTTTTGGAGCTGCACTGAATGTGCCAAAATAAAACCAGCAATTTCTCAAAAGAACCCTGGTGTCCTTCATCTGCCTCCTTCACATGCATTGACACTAGGAAAGGGAGGTATTGCCCTGTGGCAAAGTGGTGAGTGGATACAGGTGAGTGCAGTGCAGGTACAAATCACACAGACAATTACTAACAGGTGCAAGGGTGTTTATTGATAAATTACAATGTCCAGAGCCTTAATGCAAACGCCTGTAAATAATAATGCTGGAAGTGATTACAGCGGCATGTATCACTTCGGTTTTGTAAAATCCCACGGATTTGACCCGCAACCAAAAAGTCCAGTTTTATCACCCACACAAACACAAAGACAAAGACACAGTTCCTACGGTGCGTGATTTAAGTGCTTGTGGTTCTCAGTGGAAAGTGAAGTGCTGGTGTCCGGGTTTAATGCTGGCCTGCAGTTGCAGCTGCAGCTCCGGATCATGTTAGTAATCTTTTAACAAACTAAACAAACAAACATTTACAAGACAGACTAACAGAACACTCAGTTATTACACACAGGGACTCCTTTTAGGTTCTTCCCTAACCATTCACAAAAGGAACAGATCACGTCAGCTATGACCCCTATTTATATCCTCGCTCATGACCCCTAGGTTAACGAGCGCCTCCGCTCCTCCAATCCTCAGATGCCACACCGTTTCACTGAGTTTGGATACCGTAGCTTCGCCCCTTTCCAAAATGACCGACCTCCACCTACCCTATGGAATAAATTGTTGTGCCATTTAGTTTACCGGTACTCTGTTCCTTTTACACAGTGCCCTCACAGGTCGAGAGGGCGATCTAACATCAAGAATCATTCGATCTCTGTCACAGCCCTCAGTGCACCACTAGGGGCAAATTGTTACTATTGTAACGGAGCCTTCTCTGGTCACTCACTTTGCGCCCTTAACACAACAGACCCAGACACAGAACAGCACTTTAAGCACTTTCATGCACTTTTATTATTTAAAGAAATAAAATAAAACAAACAAAAAAACCCAACTCCCACATGGGGTGCTAAACTACATTTTTATTTTTGTTCTAACTAGCCCACTGGACAGCTAAGCCGTTTACCAGCCACAAAAACACACACAATACGATACAACACAGGTTCACACAGCACTTTTTTTTTCCTCCTCCTTCCAACCACACTGGTCTTTTCACAGGATTTACACATCCTGACAGGCTCTTGCCTTCACACAGACTGCCCTGACTACAGGGTTTCCTCTGCTCTTATTCAGGGCTTCATAAGCCTCAGGGGTCGGTTGTACTAAAGGGAGCCGTTCCTGGATCCGGGCCAGAGTTGCCAGGTCCGCGGTTTTCCCGCGGAATTGAGCTACTTAAAAAAGACAGCCGCTGGAAATATTTAGGAGTCGCTGGTTGCTACTTTTTGGGCTACTTTCAAGAGGTCTCGTGGTTTTTTGGGCTAGTTTACTTTATATATATATAAAAAAGAATAACTTTATTAAAAATGAATAAACTTTTGCAGCCTATCCGCTGCAGTGCACACAAACTATGTAAAACTGTGTTTCCCAATAAAATAACATATTGCGCATGACCACAACCACCACTGACTGCGCATGACCATGCGAGTGAATAGGACGAACGATTGTGTTAATTGACAGTAAAAAGCAGCCATTTTAAGAAACAGCGTAGAAACATCGAACCCGCTAAAAAGCAGGAAAAATAAAGAAGTTTAATTTGAACCAGAGATGCCACTGGGTAAGTGGGCTAAATACGGAAAAAAATACTGCAAAGACTGGGAGAAAGAAAAAGGGTTAAAAGAATGGATTAGCAGTGTACCAGGCGATGACTCAAAAGCAGCGTGTAGGTACTGTAAATGTGAAGTGCGAGCGCATCACAGCGATCTGTTAGCTCACAGTAAGACAGAGAAACATATTAGAAACGCGGCTCCCTATTCAAATGCAAGAAGCTTATTTGACACGGGATTTAAGAAACAAGTTGACAATTCCGTTAAAATATGTGAGTTGAAGATGGCAGCCCATATTGCTTGCCATTCCAGCATCCTCAACGTAGATCATTTGGGATGCATAGTCAGGGAAGTTGCACAGAAGGATATTAGTCTTCATAGAACAAAATGCTCGGCACGTATAAAATCTGTCATCGGGCCCGTTGTTCATCAGGAGATGCTTGAAGACATCGGCAAAGAGCCATACTCTCTAATTGTGGACGAAAGCACAGACATCAGTGCAAACAAGCAACTCTGTGTGGTGTTCAGGTACTTCAGCAGAAAACTTGAACGTATCGTGACATCGCTTGCGGGATTGTTAGCTTGCCAGCCAGTGATTCTCACAGCATTGCAACAGCCTTGTTCAAATTCTTAAAGGAAAACAAATTGGAAGTGGAAAGATGCATTGGTCTGGCAACAGACGGTTGCAATACAATGTGTGGGAAAAATAATTCGGTACTAACAAAGTTCAGGGAGGTGAATCCAAAAATTATGTACATCAAGTGTGTTTGTCATTCACTGCAGCTCTGTGCATCTAAAGCAATGGACGTACTTCCTCGAAACATTGAGTACATGGTATCACAGACGTACTCGTGGTTTTCCCACGCACTCAGCGTCAAAATAAGTACCGCGATCTCTATGCCACCATTAATGTTGGAGAAGCCCAACTGAAGATTTTGCAGCTTTCTGACACAAGATGGCTTGCAATTAGCCAGTGCGTTGATCGAGTGCTTTCTCAGTACGAAGAGCTAAAGTTGCACTTTCAGCTTACAAAGGACACTGAAAGGAACTACAATGCTGAACTATTGTACCAGATGTATTCAGACCCCGTAAACAGAATGTATCTGGTTTTTCTTCAGCCCCTCGTCACTGAGGTCAACAGAATAAACAAGCTGTTTCAGCTTGACAGTGCCAATCCAGCGAAACTTCTTGCTGATTTAATGACATTTTACCGCAGTTTGATCCAACGAATCATGAAACCTCACGATTTTCCAACATGGTCATCTGTAATGGATTTTGACATAACGTCCGACAGAAACAGCTTGCCACTTTCAGCAGTGGACTTCGGGATAAAGTTCCAGTTAGAACTGTCAGAATCAAAGATCGAACCCCAGAAAGCAGAGGATATCAAACGCAGATGCAGAGATTACATGTTCGAGTTTCTGAAAGAGATCAAACAAAGATTGCCTCCTAATATCCAGCAACTTGAGTCACTTGCCGTTCTCAGCCCATCTGTTGTACTCAGTTCCAAAAAGCCACAGCTGGCAAATTTATCATTTTTGCCACTTTACAATGGAGATCTTGGCAAACTCGAACAGCAATGGCGAGCTTTGAACAATGTACACTGGGAGCACACTGAAGACAGCCAAATTGAAGAGTTCTGGGTTGAAGTGGCTAAACACACCGATGCAGCTGATGATAAAGATTTCACTGAACTTGGTCTTTTAG